>CM067585.1:3489730-3797426 GCA_034336665.1 Luscinia megarhynchos
CTGTCTCCTCTGGGCATCCAGAAGTCAGGGAAGGATGTGGCAGCCCCTCTGAAGTCCCAATGATTAACTCCTGGACAACTTCGGGACCTTCTCTGCAAAGTGGGCTTGTGAATCTCTGGGGACACAGGCTGGGTTTCCCCAATTTTGTTAGGAATGGGAGGTCCTGGCTCTAATCACATATTGCCTGTGAGGAAACTCATTTCCTCCTTTCTGCGGGCCGGGCCAGTGGTGTCAGTGTGGACCCAGGCCACGGGTTTGTGTGGTCATGGGGATCATGGGGGTTGTGTGGTCATAGGGGCTGTGTGGTCATTGGGGCCATTTGGTCATTTGGGACGTGTGGCCATGGGGCCCATTTGGTCATTGGGGGCCATGTGGTCATTTGGGATGTGTGGCCATGGGGGCCATTTGGTCCTGGGGGTCGTGTGGTCGTGGAACGTGTGGCCATGGTGGCTGAGTGGCCATGGGGGCCCTGGGATCACGGGGTCCGTGTGGCCATGGGGGTCATTGTGGCCGTGTGGCCATGGGGGCTATGTTGCCATTGAAGGCTGTGCAGTCATTGGGGCTGTGTGGCCATGAGGCCATGTGGCCATGGGAGTCATGGGGGCTGTGTGGCCATGGGGCTGTGCCCTGCCCGCCCGCCTGCCTGCGCAATGCGGGGCAGTGCCGGCCATCCCACAGGACGGATGTGTGTCAGCAGCACACAGACACAGACACACAGACACAGACACACACAGACACATAGACACACACAGACACAGACACACACAGACACAGACACACACAGACACAGACACACAGACACAGACACACACACACAGACACACAGACACACACACAGACACACACATAGACAGACAGACAGACAGACAGACAGACACACAGACACACAGACACACACACACACACACACACACAGGCAAACACACATACAGACACACAGACACAAAGACACAGACACACAGACACACACAGACACACAGACACAGACACAGACACACACACATAGACACACACACACACACAGAGCCGCAGCTCCGCTCGCCGCTCCCGTGATGTCAGCGCCAGCGGCCGCCCCGATGTGACTCAAGAGTTGCCAGCGCGGTGGCAGCAGCGGCCGGGAGGTGGCTCCCACCCGCGCAGGCTGCACCTGGAGATGGTGTTGGCCGGCCCACGAAGCAGGGGAGAGGTCGTTCGGAGTGCCTGGCGTGGGCAGACCGCCGGCGAGGGCTGAGCTGTGCGCTCCCGCAGCCCTGGTTGTGCAACGAGTGAACAGCGGCGGCCCCCCCTCCGCTCTGCTCCGGGAACAGCCCAGCGGAGTGAGGCAAGACCGTGCTTTCGCTGCCTTGGGCTGGGGATTTCCCCCTGTGCCGTGCCGTGCTGTGCGCGGCTGGAGCGGAGCCGGGCGCTGCCGCACGCTGGGGCGCTGTGGGTTTGCGTGTGCGGGGCACGGGGAGCCCCCCTGGCACAGCAGGACACTCAGGATGCTGTGCCTGGCAGTCTCGGCCACTGCTGCCCCCAGCCCGAGCCTTGGTCCTGCTGCCGTGCCGCAGCGGGAGAGCCCAGCTCAGCTGCAGCCTGTCTTTCCGCTTTTACACAACCCTTTGCAGGAGTGATGCATTTATTGCAAAACAGCTTCTGGAGTGGAGACTCAAGAGACACAATACCCAGTGTGTGGGATCTGAGGTCTGTTTGTTTTCAGTCAAGACCTCCCCAGTCTTAACATCCTCCCAAGCCCACACACCTGATTCACAGCTGACATCAAGGAAAGGGGCAAAGAAGTGATTGGACGTTTGTTTTCCTCTTTGGGACAGCTACCCCTTTTCCTAAGGGTCAGATTTGCTTTCTCAGCCTCCCACCTAGAGGCCTAAGGGAGACTTTACAGTTTAGTGTGAATGTTCTGTTTTACTGTCCCAGCTTTGTGGAACGAGCATTTGGTATGAGAAGGATGATGAGATGCAGAAAGCAGGTTAATAATTGGCCAAGGCTAGTTAATGCCATTTCCAGTCCTGCTGATAAACACATGTTGTTTGCTGGGCTTGTCTGTCCAATTTGATGTGCAGAAATTAAAGTTTGTCCTTTGGTTTACAATTTATAATTCCCTACAGTAACTACCAGCAAATTCCAATTGCTCGGAGCAGGAGATGGATCTGGTGTACCTTACCCCGCACTTGTTTCCAATCCTGCCTCTTTGCACACCTGGAAGAGCAGCACATCCTTCTCTTCTGTGGGCTTCTGTGATGGTGGATAGTTGCCCGTTTACCAGCAATAATTGCATTTTCGTAGAAAACATGTATTCATGAAAATGAGAGGCTGGATTTTGGTTCTCATTTTGGTTTGCTTTAACAGATACATTAATGTGCTAATGAAATTAAGGGAAAAACCTGTGCATGCAACAGCTCCCTAAGAGCCATGAGCAGCAGTGACCCTGCAGCCTGTTCTCACTCCTCAGGAGGTGCCGTGCCTCACCAGCAGCCTCAGTTTCTGGGTTTTGCTTCAGGCTTCTCCTGCACAGCTGTGATCCCCCCAGTCCTGCAAAGCAACCCAGTGCTCCCCAAAGAGGAATGCTGTGGGGATTGGGGGTCTGACATTTCCAAAGAAATGTCTTTGGCTATCCTGAAGGGAGTAGTTGAGCATTTCCCATTGCAGAGCTGCTGGGCTGGCTCAGTGCTCTGAGCATCACCAGGTGACAGTGCAATGAAAGACTCCTGAGCAGTAAATACCGATCCATTTAACATGACTATAAAAGTTCCATGCCAATAACCTGTTGCAGCATAAAGCACTTTAAAAATTCTCTATCTTTTTGTAATTGTCTGTAATAATAATTAAATGACCTTTAAAATTGCAGTGGGTGGAAAAATTGTGCAAAGCTGAATAGCAATTCAGCAACTGCTGAAGAACATTGAAAATCAAGTAGGAAAAAAACCTCACTTTGATGTAAAGGGAAGTGAAGCAATCAAGTCCGTAGCTGGAAGTTTGTTCTTCATTTGTGCTGATTTTGGGCAGAACAAATATGGGATCGCTGAGCACCCATGGGATCCAAGAGGAGCTTCCACTGGCCTCAGCTCCTTTTGTGCTCAGTGGTTAAATCTGCTCCAGAGCAAGGGACAGCAGAGTTTGACAACAAATTTGCTTCGCCAGCAGCTGTTGGAGAGTGTTGAAGCTGCTGAGGTCTTTGGTCCCTCTGAGGATCCCTCACGAGGAGCTGGTTAAATCCCCTGTGTGTACTCACACAGCAGCTCTGAAAGACGAAGCTGGGGAGGAAGGAGCTGGTCCCTCTGTCCTGTACCAACCTACCAGGCAGCAAAGAGCCCCTCTGCCCTTGTTGCTTTGGGTGCTGTTGGTTTCACAGAGCAGCCATCAGCAGGGCTGGGGACACACAGGGCTGTGGGTGCACATAGCTGGGGGGCTGGAGTGCCTCACCACAACAACCAGAGCAAGCAGTGGTGGGTGACAAAGGGACAGAAGCACTGGCAGGTGACAGGGGACAGAAGCACTGGTAGGTGACAGAGGCCAGGCCAGGCAGAGCCTGCAGCATCCTGGGAGAGGAGCTATTGCTGCGCTGCTGCTGGCACAGCCTCCTTCCCGGTATCGCCACTTCGCAGCCTTGCACTGGATTTGATCCCCACAATACATGGGATTTATCTCTCTCACTTTCATGTGCCTTTAAGGAAACACCACTTTTTTATCT
Source organism: Luscinia megarhynchos (assembly GCA_034336665.1). Lineage (NCBI taxonomy): Eukaryota > Metazoa > Chordata > Aves > Passeriformes > Muscicapidae > Luscinia > Luscinia megarhynchos. The sequence goes on from CM067585.1 coordinate 3,493,419, forward strand.
CATTTCTGCTGCTTTTTATCATCACAAAGAGTTTTTAATGAAATGAGAAAGCGTCTGTTTCTGCGGGCCGACGTGGCGTGGGTAATTTCAATATAAAACAAACAAGGCGACTTTCAAAATTAAAATTTTATGTGTGGCATTTTCTCATTTAATGGAATGCACAAAGATGGGCAAAACCAATTAACGGGAGGTTGAGACTCAGCAATTGGCAAAATTAAACAACAGGACTCTGCAAATGGAATGATTTGTTCAAAGGGAGCTGGAGAAGGGGATGGAGAGGAGAGTGGAAGCAAGGCTATGATCAAAAATCCACCACCTCTTAGAAATAAATGCAGACAACTTGCTTCTTAACTCCTGTTGCTCAGACTGGCTCCAGAGCCCCATAGGCCAGGTGAAAACACTGGGGAATGGCATAGCCTGGGAAAGTCAGCTTTTGGGAAAGCTGGGGATGTCCCAAGTCAGGGCTTGGATGCTGTGAGTAGCAGAAATTGGCTCCCAAAATGAACCTGCCCCAGAACAGCAGCTTGTGCCAGGTGCAGGGATGCTCTAAGGACCCTTCAGGAGAGTGCTGCTTTCATCCCCAGATTTCCCTCTGCTCCCAAATCCTCTCCCACCAAGGAAAAATCAGTTCCAGGAAGAGTTAAGCTGGAGACAAGAAGGAAACCACAAAGTGGAGGCTGGAGGTGTCTGAGCAGCAGCAGAGGCAGCCTCTGCCCCTGAGCATGGCCGTGATCAGAGGAACACTGTGGGGGCTCCAGATGAACCATCTCAAAAGAGAGGAAGAGTGGAATTAAGGCTAATCACTTGGTATCAACCATCAACTGGGGCTGTGCCGGCAGAGTTCAAAATTTACAGTCCCTGGGAGCCAACCTGAGCTGGGCTCTGATTGCTGCAATCACTGCAAAACGGGGCTGGGGCTTATTTGCCTGTTTAGCTCATAATTTGTGGTGTGAAGTGCTGTATTCTTTAAGGTGAGAAGGTGTTGGGATCATATTTAACTGGGTATTTAGGCCCGCTGGACCAGAGCAAGGCTGAGTCCTGCCTCATCACACAAGTGAATCAAGATTTCTCTTTGGTGTGCTGCCCTTTGCTGGAGCCCCAGAAATCACAGTGGGAGAGTCCATCTGCCTGGTGAATGAAATGTGGAGGGCATTACTCCCTGTACTTCCATCTCTGATTTCGGCAGAGTGGCTGATGGAGAAGGCAAAAATCAATTTCCAATGAGGGGCAGCAGCCGACCAGCCCTTGCACGTGGCTGCTCAGCGTCATGCCTTAAATGATATGTAAGGAAATACAATTAAAAATTACAAAGATACAATTAAAAATTCAAAGATACAATTAAAAAGTACAATACTTGGGGGTAAAAAGTCGGAGTGAGATGTGCTGAACATCTGTAGCAGCCTGGGCAGAAAGAGATCGTGTGCTTTGCATCCACTTACGTAGGAGACAGAGCTGATTTGGCACTATTTCAGCTCTATACTGTTTGTGGCTGACAGTCTGGAGGGGGTCCTAGGTCTGGTTCTGGAGGGGACAAGAGCCTCCAACCAGCAGGAATCACCCAGTGGCTCTGGCCATGGGAACACCTGGAGAGTGACACAGGGCTCCCTGGGGCATAGGCACGGAGCAGGAAACTTCTGTGTCTGGGAAATGAAACCTCACTGAGAGGAGAAAAGCATGTCTGTGGAAAGAGAGGAGCAAGCTGCCAAACCAGGTAATCCATCTCCGGAGCGTCTGCGTCAAGATGATTCATGCTTTCCAATTTACTCCCAGTTCAAATCTGAAGTAAATCAGCGCAGACTGCTCCCGCCCCGTGCCGGGACACGGTGTCAGCGCTGAGAACATCCCATCCCGCCCATCCATCTCGCTGGGCTCGCAGCTTCCAACTCTAAAGCGTGTCCTTCGCAATTAGAGCCAAACTCTTTGTTTGCTGATAGGTGGCAGGAGGAGAGGAGGCGCCCTGGGAAGCAAGACAGGATGTGGAAAGGGATGATGAGAATGGATTTTTTTTTTTATTTAATATGTTTCTCAGTCGCTTTTCTGCAGCAAATCCTTCCACAGGAGAATAGCTAAGGAAGAAGGTTATCAGTATTAGTTCCCACCTGTAATAAGAAAGTTGTCCAAAGTCTTAATTACCTTTTAAAACTATTTACAATTCTCCTGCCTACATCTGTGGCCTTTCTGGCAGTCCTGATATCACACTGCCTCTGCCAGCAGCCCAGAGTCAGCCCCAGTGCCACAGAGGGATGTGACCCTGAGGGGAGCTCAGTGCACCCTCTGCAGAGCCACTGGAGGGGAGTGGGGTGGCCCCTGTGCCCAGCACAGCCCCCTGGACAGCCTGTGCTGCAGGAGGAGCTGCAGCAGTGCAGATTCCCTGTGCAGGAACATGGATTCTGGCTGTTCCCTTGCACTGGCACTCCACACTCCATTACAGCTCATTTCTGCCACAGGGCCAGGGTGCTGAGGGAAGGCAGGATGGGAGGTGCCTCAGTTCCCACTGGCAGTGGGAGCAGGCTGTGTCCCCCCAAAGCTGCTCGTGCTGCCCATGGATCCTCTGCTGGAGGGACTGGACAAAGCAGGGCCAAACACCAGTGCACTCACAAAAATCATTTCCTCATCTTCCTCTGCTGTAATTGGAGCAGAGGAGGGGAAAAAATAGTTAAAATAAAGCTCATGGGGTTGATACAAGGATTAGGAGAAAATGCTTTAGGGGCAAAACAGGCTCAAAACTTTAAAGGGTATAAAGAAAACTTCATTAGCAGAATAAAGAGAAGAATGATAAGAAATAAAACTTTTGGAACATCTTTCTCCCTCCAGCCCTTCTTTCCTTCCCACTGACAATGAAAAGAGACAAAACCTGGGATTATCAGTCAGTTTACCACTCCTGAAAAAGAATTTTTCTTCAGTTCACTTCCTGTCCTGCAGCCTGGGAGGCTCAGCCATGGGGTCTGGGGGGATGTGGGTCATGAACAGCTCTGGGAACTGACCTGGGAGCAGTGACACAGCTCTGAGTCTGCTAACAAGCCAGACACATTTTAGGCACTAATTCACTTTATGATGAGAGTGCTGCTGCTACTCAGATTAAATATTTATTTACTTGTTTAATGCAAATCAATAACTGAATAACTGTTTGATGGGGAGGTGGCATTTATGGAACTCCACAGTCATTTGTAAGAGTGTTTTAATGCCTTTCTAATGAGCAATACCAGCTGCTCACCACTCAGGCCATGCACTGAGAGCAATGAACCCAAACACACCATTCTCAGGAGCTTTCCTTGGTGTTCAATGCACTCCTGCCTTCCAGTCTGCTCCTTTCCCTCTGTCAGAGCAGCTGAGGGGCTGGGAAGAGCTGGCAGCAAAGGCAAGCCCTAGTGGGGTCTCAGCTCAGTGTTGACATGGGCTGGGAACTGCTTTGACTTGTCCTCTACCAGTTCTGCTTTTTGCAGGGGCTGTAAAAGTTATGCCTTAGAATCTAATTTTCAATTTGCTTCAATTATTTTGTGCCAATGAGTTTGGAAATTCTTGAACAATGGGATCTGCCTGTCTGGGTAAGGCGGGACTTTGCAGAGCTCAGCTGAGTGCTGTAGGCAAGGCCAGCATCTGGGCAGGGAGTTTCAAATCCAGGCAAGGGAAGGACCTCAGGGTGCCATCTCATCACTCTTCCTGCTCCAGGCCCTGCCCAGTCAGCTTCGATGGACATTTTTTGGGTAGTTCCTAAAAGGATTGGTGAGGGAGACATTTTAGCAGCTCTCAGGCAGCACATCCTGCAGACAATGCTGCCTGAGAGGTTCTGGAGCTGTGCCTCAAAAGTGTCCTAGAAAGGGTCCCCAGAAGAACTAATTTCCAGCTGGGCTGGACTTTATGTACTCCAGCCATGTTTAATTTGCTGAATATTTCATGTTGCTGTTTTTGGTAGCTCTTCAAACTCCTGTGAGAAGAAAAACTTTTGCATCTATTATCTTGGGCCATTTTGCATCTGTTACCCCATGGCTGCAGTCCCAGTGCTGGAGGCACCATATGGCTCACATTGTTATTAGACACAACACACACAAGGAGCAGCAGGACTGAAAAAATGGTCTGGAATTAAAATTCACCTTGTTGCTAACTGCAGAGTAAATGACTAAGCCAGAGGGACCAGGTATCACTGCAGTGGGCAGAGGGTGTTTGTTTCTCTGCTGAAGGAGCCCTGAAGTATTTTGATTTTGTGTCTGATTTGAAAACACAGGAGTTGGTCCACTCGTGGTGCAGCACAGCACTGCCTCATATAGCTAATGAGAGTGGCACAAATACCCGAGTGGGAAAAAAGGCCCTAAATACTGCTTACATTTCCCATGATATGGGAAATAGGAGTGTCCCTGAAGGGAGCTCCTCCTGGGTAGTGCCAACACAGTGAAAATAATCAGCTCATGCAGCAAACCTGCAGCTAGAGAGGTGCCTGGGTGAGTTGCCTATCATCCCCAGCAGAACATGCTAGGCTGAGCTGCTCCTCATCCTCAGCAGAACATGCCTCAGCCTGGTGTAGTGGAACTGAAACAGGAGCCTCCCACCTTCCACCTCTGATTCCATCAGCAACTGCTCTGCAGTGGAGCTGGGTGGGTGTTTCTGTCTCTGCCATGAGGAGATGGGCAGTGGGCTGTGACAGCTCAGGAACAACCTCCAGCTCAGAACTCTGTGGTCAGAGGTAACAGCATCAGCCCAGCCCAACCTGCCCATGCTCCCTTCTTTGCCCAGGACACGGCTCTCTGGGCTGTGGTTAAACCCTGAGCAGGCGTTTGACAGCCATATGGCAGCAGTTGGAGGATGCTTCCCACTAATGAGATCTCGGAGGGTTTCTGCCTTCACCCTTCTCTGCTCTCCTCCATATTTGCAGTAGCATCAGGACTGGCACTGCCACAGCATCTCCTGCTACCAGGCAGCTCCCAGCTGCTCGTGGGGGGAATGTGCTGTGGAACTTGCTCTGGAAACCGAAATTCAGCACTAAAGGGTCTGCCTCCTTCTTTGAAGTTAAGAGCAGGTTAAAAACCTCGCAGTTTGGGTAGAAGCACATGAGAGCAAACTCTTAAGGTGTGCTGTCACTCTCTGCACTGGGCCAAGTGGATCCCAGGATCACATGGATCCCTTCTTTCTGGTGGTACCAAGTCCCAGAAGCTCCCTATGGCACAAGAGGGACCTTCTGTGTCCTTCTCTATCAGGTTCTGTCTGCACAGGACAGGGCTTGACTTGGATTTCAGCTGTGCTTTTTGCACTCCATTTTATTCCTCTGTGTGGAGGTTTTTTTGAAGACTCACAGCCTTCTTTGATCTCAGAATATTGATGTAAATATTGCATGATCCTGCCTCAGCCTCCAGGAAACCCAGATGTTCAATTGATCAGATCTTAACATCATGTTCAGGAACCCTGTAAAGCACATGAAATAATAAACTTGTTCCAGCATGACGTTTCTCTGTTCAGGATCAGATTCAGGGTTTATTCATTACTCCTGACAGCCATTGCAGGAGGCAGAGCAGGTAAATAAAGAAGTTGTGGACTGGATCTGCATGAGCTGAATGCAGGTCACACACAATTAATATTCAAATCAGCCTGAAACAGAGGTGTAAAACCCCCAGCCGGCGGCTCACTGGGTGCAGAGCTGAGTAAGGCTGAGCCCAAGTTTTCCTAGAGTTCCTCATGCTGTTGTTTAGATAAGTTTAAATGAGCTGTGATTAAGCTAATTTCAAGCTAATTAACTCAGAAAGATATTCTCCACTTTTAAAAATTCTAAGTGGTTGTTCATTAGGAGTGAGTGAACGGGTGGAAGCCGCGTCACTGCAGCACAAGGAGCTAAATGCAGCACAAGCAGAGTCACAACTGAAATATGAATATTTGTCATCTAATTAAATGGTGTAATTAACAGACTGTTACAGTGCTGATGGTGTGGGGGTTTGTGCAGGCAGATGTGGGGCAGGAGGCACTCCTGTCCTGTCCTGCTGCCTCCCTGGCACAGAGTCAGTGCTCTAGACACATCTGGGCTTGGCCCTGCTGCTGGACGAACAAGCTCTGGGGGTGAGATGCCCTTGGAGCCCCTGGTCCTCTCCCCAGAACACGGTCCAGGAGCTGCTGGCTCGTGCCCAGGACTCCAGGTCATGCACTCCCCACACCAGTCTGCACCAAAACCACGATGGAAAACCCACCCCATCCCTGCTCCTGGGACACCACGGTGCAGCTGCAGCCCAGCACTGCCAGGGTGATGAAAAATGAATGAAAACAAGCCTGGGAGGAGAAGTGGTGGGTTGGTTCAGGGACACAGCTCAGTGTGGCTGTGAGCATGAGCCTGGCTGTGCTGTTGCTGGATCTAATGGCTTTTGCAGTTCAGTTTCTGGCTCACTGGAGCATCACCTGAGTGAAGGCACAGAGGAAGGGCTGGGCCGTCCCCACGCTGCCTCAGCCTTTGGTTCAGGCTGAGTGAGCACTCAGAGTGAGCAGTGATGAGGCTGCCTGGGGGTCTGCAGCAGCTGCCAGGCAGGCTGCCTGGAAAAACCTTCCAGGGACTGTGGGCTGCAGGGACCAGGGTCCCTCCCCAGCCCCCTGCACCCTCATGGTGCCCTCTGCTGAAGGCTCGTGGGGAATCTAATCTGGCTTTTTCCCAGGTTGTTGACTTGTCTTAGCTCCAGCCTGAATCTTTCCCAGGCTGGGGGATTTTTCTCAGAGACAAAACAAGGGAAGGTAGAAACAAAACACAGACAGACACCGGGTGTTGACCACCAAGCTGTGTGAGTATCTCGTGATATTTTGCAGGGAGCATATTTTCAAAGAGGTGTTGCCTTCTTTGACCAATGAGTCTTTTCTACTTTTTTTCTACCTCATATAAATGCCATGGCTCTTCAATAAATTGCTCCTTCTTGCTGCTTGGAAGGAATAGTGTTGTTGTATTCTTTTGCTTCTTCTTAACCTCACAGAGACACTCTGCCACTGCCAAAACCCAGCCAGCCCAGCTCCTTGTGCCACAAGCTGGCAGGAAGTTTTCATGAGCAGCAGAAGATGCTCAAGTAGGTGGTGAGCCCTGCTTTAAAACCCCACAGAGCCATAACACAGAGCATCACAAGTGCTGCACAGACATAAGCAGTGTATCATCATAGCTCATGAGTTTTCCTTTCCTGCCCAGGTCATTCTGCATTGAATGGAAACCAGAGAGCTCTTTATCCTTACGTCCTTCTCTCCACAGCTCTTGTTCCGTCAAGTGAAAAGCCTGAAAATCCTCGAGCAGGTCAGGAAATACAGTTACAATGGAGTGAGAGGCATTAGATTGAAGGATTGATCCCAGCAGCAAAGCCATTTCCCTCTATTGTGCACATATAAATGAATCTGGATTGTGTGTCGAGCAATGAGCTGCCTCCACAGATGGCTCTGGGCACAGGGAGGGGACAGGTGCACTCTGTGGCATGTTCCCAGGCCTCTGGAGCCAGACCTGTCCCCTGCATGCTCCTCTCTCACCCCTTGAGAAGGGCCAGGGAGACCATGCTGCTCCTGGCAGGACCAGGGTGGCTCAGCTTTGGCTTTCCCACTGCCCAGGTCCTTCCAGCACCCCGCAGTGATTTATTGACATTTCACATTCATCAGTTTCAAAAATTATTTCTGAAATTGTCACTGCTCTTGGAGCAGTAATTTATCCCAAATTTTCCTCCAGGAGGAGGGGTGCAGAGCTACCATCCCCAGCAGCAGCTCCCTCATCTCCTGTCTTCAGACTTTTCTTTTTTTGATAGGTACAAATATCATTAACACCCCTCCAGAGCCTGCTGCTCCTTTTCTGTTCCTGCCAGGGAGATGGGAGCTCATCCAGCTGGGACTCTTAGAGCAAAATTCCTCCTCCCTCACCTCTGGCTCACACTGCTGCAGGGGCACAGCTCCCATGGCCAGGCCGTTAGCTCAGATTAAACTCAGATTAAATTATTAAACTCAGATTAAACAACTCAGATTAAACAGAGCAGCATAGCAAAGGTGTCTCCGAAGGGGATGATAAATCAATGCTAAAATCTATTCTGCACTAATAATGCAATAATCTTTTCTAGCAAGAGAAAACCCTGTTTGGAGCTCACAGCAGCATGAACTGCTCCTCTCCAGCCTTGCTCTCAGGTCTGCTCTGCCTCACTCGCCTGGAGCTGCTGGATTTGTGCAGCTCAGCTCAGGGCAGTGGCTGTGCCATGAGCTCTGCTAACAGGGCTGTGGAGTTTGATGATAATTTGAGGTAATGAATTAAACTTAAAAGTCATAATTTCCAGTTCTGCAATCTCTCATCTGTGGCTTCGAAGATTTACAGAAGGTTTAGTGCAAACTAATTCCTTGTGAGAGCTTGTTCTTGTGATTAGTAACGACGAAGGGAAATGCCACCTGATTATTTCATAACTCTCAGAAATGCAAAGAGGGTTTTTTTTCCCATTTGTATCCCTGCCTGCTTTAAAGGGAAGCTGCAGGAAAATTGTGGGGGAAGAGCAGGAAGACAATCCCAGTTTTGGCATTAAGCTCCAGCATCCCTTGCCTGAGCAGAGAGTTCTGCCCTGTATCACTGCCTTGGGCTGAGCTGATGGCTCTGCTGGCACCATCCAGAATCCCTGGTGCCACTGGGGGTAAATGTCCCTGCTGAGCCCTGCAAGCCCAGGGCCTTAGTTCAAAGGCAATCAACGCAAAAGCTTACAATGAAGCAAATGCCTGGTTGGGCAGAGATGAAGTTTGTTTATTACTGGCATTTCATGAGAGGATCTTTGGCATCCTGTGAAGTGCAAAGGTCTGGCTCTACAGACCCAGGAGAAGCTGCTCTTCATCTGAACATAATTCATAATAATCATGGCAACATATGGCAAGTGACATTTCAAAGCATCTAAATCTCACCAAAGCACAGGTAGGCTTCCTAATATAAATTATTCAGCCTGGTGCCATAGAAAATGTGAGGAGGACAGAAAACCCAGCACTGACAATGCTGGGAGTTAGAAGAGAGTCCCTGGAAAATTATTCAGTTGATGATATCAAAGTTCACAAATTTAAGTGTCTGAGAGTGCACTTCCCTGACAGCTGAACATTTCCTCCAAGTCTCATCATCTTGTAACAAATTAAAGGCAAACAGGAATTCATCAAAGGGAACAGTCTCAACTGTTATAGCAAATTGACTTTAGATTATTGCTGGAGATGGAGTGAGGACAGGGCAGCAGCTCCCTGAGCAGGATGTGAGCAAGGGGACATTCACCTGGCAGGAGGGATGGCTGCAGACATTGATGGCCAAATCAGAGCCACTGCTGTGACACTTCTGTGTGGCTTAACATCTTCCCTCATACCCCTAAGAGAGCTGTGACCCTTTCCTGGTCCTTGAGAGAGCTGTGACCCTTTCCTGGTCTCTCAGAGAACTGTCATCCTTCCCTGGTCCCTGAGAGAACTGTGATCCTTCCCTGGTCCCTGGGAGAGCTGTCACCCTTCCCTGGTCCCTGGGAGAGCTGTGACCCTTCCCTTGTCCTTGAGAGAGCTGTGATCCTTCCCTGGTCCCTGGGAGAGCTGTCACCCTTCCCTTGTCCTTGAGAGAGCTGTGATCCTTCCCTGGTCCCTGGGAGAGCTGTCACCCTTCCCTGGTCCCTGGGAGAGCTGTCACCCTTCCCTTGTCCTTGAGAGAGCTGTGACCCTTCCCTGGTCCTTGAGAGAGCTGTGATCCTTCCCTGGTCCCTGGGAGAGCTGTCACCCTTCCCTGGTCCCTGGGAGAGCTGTGCCTTGTCCCAGGACACGTGCCTGGGGCACAGACCTGTGCCAGCACACTCATCCTCACTGAGGTCTCCCCAGAATGCAGCACCTGTGTGGGCAGGACACCACCAGCATCTCCAGTGCTTCTGTGAGCTCCTGTCTGCTGCTCCCTGCCAGCTGTCTGTCTGTCTGTTTGTCTGCCTGCCTGCCTGTGCAGTTCTCCTCATCTCCACTCCAGCCTCTGTTTTTTAACATGGCTCAGCAAATAAACAGTGAGTTGTGGCTTTTCACCATTATAAACCAGCCAAGATAAGAGTGGGTGAAAAATGACAGATGAGCGGAAACAAATCCTCCAGAATCATGAAAAGATACTGGGAAGGGGTGGGGGAAGGCTTTTTGCTGTGATTGTGCAGAAAATCAATAAAGCCCCACTACAAGGCAGTGCTGCAGATAACAAGCAGATTATATCAGTTTCCATGGAACATATTGTTCAGCAGGCAGAACGCTCTCCAAGGCTGTAATGGTGCATCATAAAGTTTAACTTAGTGTTGGTGAGGAGATTTAAATAAAACCTAAATGCTGACATTTTGATGGTTATTATTTATTCAGTAGCCTGGGATGTCAAACCTTGTTGTCTTCAGTTTTCCAAGCAAGAGGAGCTCCAGACAGAGCAGGAGTGATGGATAGCTATTACATCCCACACCTCAGCAGAATCCCAGGTGGATATTCTCCCAGAAACAGGCTTGAGGGCAGCCACAGAGACACTCTGCCTTTGACAGAGAAAATTCCAGGAGCAGAAATATCTGAGTGTGCCCTCAGACATGCAGCTTGCCTGGCCCTGTGCTCCCCTGGAACATCCCTGGGGCAGGCAGGGATCCAGCAGTGGGTGCTCCATGCCTGCACTGGCCACCAGCCCAGGCTTCCTAAACATCCATCCTGTAGCCACTTTGGGAGGCCACGGGCACTGCAGGACAGGCTGATGGCTGCAGGTCTCCCTGCAAAATAAGTGATCAATGCCAAGCCAATGAGAGAGAAGACAAATAAGATGATCCTGAGCAGGCAACCTGCACCCACAGCCTGGTCATTGGCTAAATAGGAGAAATATTGGGGTTTAAAGTCAGAAATACTGGGGTTTAAAGTCAAGAGCAAGTTTAGCTCTGCCCATGGAAATGCTGTTTGCTCTCCATGGGATGTTCCTGCCAAGTGCAGCCGGTTGCAGAGCGCTCACTCTTCTGCTAATTGCAAAGCTAATTGTTCTTACTGCAGAACCCATTATAGTGTATCGTTATACTGCAGTTAACGAGATGTTTGGATTAAATGGCTCACTAAAAGTCAATAAAAAGAAATTTGCTTGACTATTCCTTTAATTTTTCAGATGCAGTGTTAATTCACTGTTAATTCTCCCCAAAGGCCTGGATTCATTAAACTTCTTAACACAGGACTAATAAATGCATATACATTGTGCAAAGGCGTTAAGAGCTGTGTGCATGGGGATCAGAACCCCAGAACAGGGATCAGAACCCCAGAGCAGGAATCAGAACCCCAGAGCAGTGAGCATGGGGATCAGAACACCAGAACAGGGTTGAGAAGCCCATGACAAGGAACACAGGGGATCAGAACCCCAGAGCAGGGAGCACAGGGGATCAGAACCCCAGAACAGGGATCAGAACCCCATAATAAGGATCAAAACCCCATAATAAGGATCAGAACCCCAGAACAGGGAGCACAGAGGATCAGAACCCCAGAACAGTCTGCATGGGGATCAGAACCCCAGAGCAGGGAGCACAGGGGATCAGGAGGATGCTGCACAGTGCAGATGTCAGGACATATAGCCACCCCCCAGAACGACCCCAATGACAGCATTAGGCAACTCCTGTCCCCTGGCAGGGCAGGGCAGTGTCACACTGCCCTACAGCTGGGGTAAAGGATGTCCTGTGTGCAAACATCCCTGAATAGTGGAGGAAAGATTGCAGAGGGAGAGAGTGCACCAGCCTTGCCAGGACTCACTGCGAAGGGCACCTGGGGACAACCAGGATTTTACAGTGCAGTGAGGACATTCTGCAGTGGGCATCTCCATCCCTGGGCTGATCTGGCTCTCAGCAGGTGCCAACACAGCTTGGAGCCACAGGACAGGTTAGTGACTGCTCACCTGGCCTTGTTCAGTGGTGGGCACTGCCTCACTGAAATCACCATTTATCTGGGTTTATATGCATTTTCCTGCAATTCCTGCCAGCAGCTTGTCAGCCTTTCAGGACACAACAAAGAGCATCAGGAGCAATATGAATATATGTCTTCCAAAATTAGATGGAAGAGCTCACAGCACTTTTAGAAAGGATCCCAAGCACCTGAATTCTGAGCAGAAAAAATCTTGTTTCAGCTGTAATGAACTATTAAGAAGGAATGAATGCCTTTTATACTGGCTTGTCTTGCAAAAAGCCATCCTCCTTCATTTGTCTCGTTGTTGTGTGTGCTCCATGGGATGCTGCCCTCAGGTTTCCACCTGCTACTGGAACAGAGCTGGAGCCATTCAGAGAACAGCCAGACATTGTCCAGCCTCAAGGAGGTTCAGGCCAGGTGGATAGGGGTGGGTGAGAGTTTTCTGCACAAGAGGCATTTTGAAGGGCAAACACAAAACAATCTGGTGAATACCGAGGAAATTTTCCATTCAGTGAATGTGTAAAGGAAATCCTTTAGTCTCACTTCCAGCTTTGCCTGGCACTGGTTCCTGACAGGCTGCCAAGCACGGTATGACAGAGAATTGTGCCTTTAACTATTAACAGAGGAGGGAGAAGCTGAAAAGCAGAATAAAGAGGCAGCCACACTCCTATTGCCTGACACTGGGCTGTTCCCACTGACTCAGTCTGCTGCCCCGAGCACAGACAGAGATGGGAAGACCTCTGGTGTCACTGATTCTATCTCCAGAAAGGTGTTATTGCTGTTTTTAGGTGACTTGCCCCACACACAGCCCAGTCACCAGGGCTGCACTGAGTGCCACAGGCTGAGTGTCCCCTGTGCTGGCACTGTCACTGTCACTGTCACTGTCACTGTCACTGTCACAGTGGGGCTGCCCCAGCACTGAGGCTCTGATGATCCCCCCCAGCTCTCACCACTGCCCTGACACTCCTCGGGGTGTTTTGGGCTCCTTTGTTCTAGGACAGAGCTGCTGTCATTCTGCAAATGTGCTGCTAAGAAATAATGGCCCGGCAGCTCAGTGCCAGCCAGGGCCACGTGCAGAGCTGTGGGTTCTTCAAAGTGAGAAGGGGAATAAAGAAGATGACAGGAATAATGAAAGGCACAACACTAAATGGGATTTAATGGGAGTTCAGAGTCATTACCTAGATCACAGTTAGACAGGACACAGCATCTCCAGCAATCAGCAACACACACAGGGTGACCCCTCTCTGCAGAGCTGGGTGCCAGGAATTTCACTTCTCTGGCCAGGAATTCCCTTATGGAGAGCCCCAAACAATGCTGGCAGGTGAGGAAGCTCCAAAGCCCCCTGCCAGAGGGACTCTGCCATGCCACTCACATTACCCACAGTCACATCATCCATCCTTATCACACTGCCAAGAAAAAGGTTCCTGTTCCCTGCAACTAATCCTCAGTCTCATTAAGAGCAGGGCTGGATTACTAAATTTTTAACCAGGGGAAGTTCCCATGTCCATTACTGTCTTCCTCCCATGTTTATTAAAGCAATAACTTTGTTTTTAAAAGGGACATGGCTCCCCTGAGCTCTCCCAGACTTTGGTGTCCTAATTAAAAAATATAAATTAGAGATTGAGCAGGTCTCCTGCTTCAAAGGAACGTAAATTAGGTGGCTTGAAATCTTGGGGAAAGTCTGAGCACAAAACACTCCAAGGTGCCACTGTTGGTGATGATGCCTGAGATGAGAGGAGGAGGAAGATGGAGGTGGAGCAGCACATGGAGGCCCTCATTCACACTTCTGGGCACTTTGGGGAAGTTCTGATTAAAATTTCATCACCTCTTCCTTCCTCAGAGCAGGGGCTGGCACTGCCCTGCCTCCAGAGCCCTGGAGGAGCAGCTGCTCCTGTATCACCAGCTCCACATCCTTCCATGCTCTGCTCCACATCCCTCCCTTGGAATTTTCCACTCCAAATCTGAGGGACAAGGAGGAATCTGGGGTGCAGAAGGGGCAGGGGCCGACAAGGTGACCTTCCTTTGTGCTGAGCTGGCTTTCCCACTCTGGCTTTTGCCTGGATCAGTCTTACACCTTCTACAAGTCCAGAAAAAATGGAATTCAGAGTTTGGCCATAAATGGAGAATTCTGGAGGTTTGATACAAATATTTCCTTAGGTTCCCAGGTCCATTTTTATACATGCACTCACACAGATGTGCACATGAACCTCCCAGCTCCTGGTCCCTGGCAGTCCCCCCCAGGCCAGCAGCTCATCCATAAACATCACACACATCCACTTTCAGCTGTGAGATGTGGCCAGACTCTGCTCTATTTCAGTTTCCATGGCAATAAAGGTAGCTTCTGATAATGGCCATTTCCTAAGTGCTGTGAGGTTTGGTAATTTTAGCAGCATTATAGCACAGACTTCAAATGGCCACAGTCACTCAGGGTCGCTCTGGCTTGTGCTTTGAGTTGGGAGTGATGTGAGCAGGTCCTGCAGTCCAGGGAAGGTTTTTCTGCTTATCCTGAGCTTATTCCTTGTACTCCTGTTCCCAAGGGATCCACAGGACTCTGTTCACACCCAGGCAGGTTTTGGGACCAGTGCTGTTTGTGGTGTTGGTGTGACTGCAGGAAGATGTCAGCTCACCTATCACCCGAACCCACCTCACAAACAGCAGCTGAAATAATTACTGGCACAAAAAAGAAACAATGCCCCATATTCCCCAAAGCTTGTGATGCAGATGGGTACAAGTAATACCCAGTTAATGTACCAGGGGATGAATTCCAGCTCTGCCTGGATCATCCAAATGTCCACTGATTCTGTGCCCACTCTCCCCTCTGGAGCCACACCTTGTCTGTGAGCTGCTGTGCAGACACTGACCTGGTTTTTGGCTGTGCTGCCACAGGAGCCCTTTGACAGCCCTGGGATTCTCAGGGAGAAACACAGGACCAGCTGCTTTTTCTGCTCCTTCCCTGAGCTCCTCATCACCCTTCCCTGAGGCTTCACTGTGCAGACCCCAGTCCCCAAGGAAATGTTGCTGGCGAGAAGAAACATTCCATTTCCCCACATTTTCAGTGCCTTGTTGTAAGATTTAGAGGCAGTTCCGTTCTTGGAGAGGATGCACTGGCTGGTGCTCTCCCACTTTGGACAGACACAACAATTCCTCTCCAGGCTGGGAATCAAGGTCACCTCAATGCCTCAGGCCCTGAGAGATGGAAACAAAAGTGAGTTGGGGGGAGCAAACTTGGGGTGAATGACTTCATTACCTGAAGCTGGAATTGGAAGATTAACCCCCAATATGCAAATTGACCCAACTTATAAAAATGTGAAAACTCGTGACCCATTGTCCATTTTGGGTGTAGTCCCTGGGGGGCTTTGTCTGCCTGAAATGTACCTGAAGGCACTTCAATAAATATAACTGCTTTTTATTCCTTTAATTTTGTCTGGCCTCTGTTTTTAGGTAGTCATGAAAAGGCATCAGCACAGCCTTGCTCTTCCCTGGGGACAGCTCAGGGACCTCACCCTGGTGGCACCTTCCTGACCCACGTGGCACTAATTTAATGTCCAGATCTGCTGAGCATCACCCTGATTTGCAGAATCACATTCCTCCTGCTCTCAATAAACCAGCCTTTAATATGAAGTGTGAAACTTCTAATTTAGTGACATATCAAATAACTGTTATGTTTAAACTGTTGCTTGTATTAGTCAAACAATCACAGATCAGAGGCGGAGGCTCCTGGTGTCTCTCATTACCACTGACTTGCAATTAATATTTATAAAGCAGGAGGGATTTTTCTTAAAAAGGGGATTTTTAGCTGTCCTTCAGATTCTGCAAAATTTATAGGCTTTCCTTCACCTTCACTCTAAGAGCACAAAGCTTTTCATCTGACATATTTATAATTTCAGTGTGTAGGGACAGATAGGAAGCCAAGCAGGGTGAGGGATGGCAGAGCTGGGATGGGGAGTCCTGTGGGGAGTGACAGGCACTGGCAGCAATGGAAAGCTGGTGAATACTATGGGCTCAGTTTCACAAAGCACACTGGAAATGGCCCTGGATTTGAGGAGGGGAAAACTAACTTTTGGAGCTTTTTGTTTTAAAAAGACAACCAAAGATTTCCCCCTTTGGTGAAAATGTTCATAATTTCTCATTGTAAAATCATTCCAATTTATTCACAGTATTCCTGAATATCTCATAGTGAAACTGAAATTAAAATATCCCGATAGACTCTGGCAGAAACCTTTGCATAAACATGATAAGATTTTCCCACAGTAATAAGTCCCCAAGGTAAAATACATCAGAGAAGAAAATGTTTCAAAATAACTGTCCCAAATTAAAACTTCACTAGGGTTTATACTCCCCAACTTTTCTTTTTTTTCCAGCATGATAAGCATAAAAATGACCCATGCCCAGTCCAGCACCAATTGGTCCCAAAAATGACAGAGCAGGAGCCACACACCACACTCTGGTATGAAACACTGAGCTGGAATCACCAATCTCCATCCTGCCATCCCTCACTTCATTATTCCCTTGCATTTTGAAATTAATATCAATAAAACATACATTAGAGTTGCAGAAATCATGGAAATGTCAAACATCTCTCACTCGCTTTGGTGAGAACTTTGTTAAGTACCAAATGCAAATGTGCAGCTGGTGCCTCTGACATTTTGGTTCGTTTGCTGGCACAGGCTAATCAATTCAGTTTCTAATTTTAATTTTATCAGCAGCAAATCTGTTGGATTTTTCAGGCTCTGATGTAGGCCAATTCATTTCTAATCAAATTACCTGGGTCCTGGTGAGCTTTGTCTGCGCTCTTGGCAGCACAAGGAGTAATAGTCCCAGGTCTGCACCCCCAACCTTCCTGTGGCAATTGGGGTGAGTCAGGTCCTGATTCCAGCCTGGCCCTGCTGCTGTTGATGAGGATGCAGAAATTAACCCTTTAATCTCACAGAATCACAGAATCACTGGGATGGAAGAGACCTTCAAGATCAGAGTCCAACCCAGCCCTAACACCTCAACTAGACCATGGCACCGAGTGCCACATCCAGTCTTTTTGTAAACATATCCAGGGATGGTGACTCCACCACCTCCCCAGGCAGACCATTCCAGTACTTTATCACTCTTAACATGAAAAACTTTTTCCTAATATCCAGCCTAATTTTCCCTTGGCACAGCTTGACACTGTGTCCTCTCATTCTATCAGTGCTGCCTGGAGAAAGAGACCAACCCCACCTGAGCACAGCCACCTTTCAGGGAGTTACAGAGAGTGATCAGGTCACCCGAGTCTCCTTTTCTCCAGGCTGAACACCCCCAGCTTTAGTGGTGGAGAGGGGGCAGAGGAGCTCCCTCCTCACCTCCTGCACACCCAGCCCCTAAAACCCCAAAAAGTCCAGCCCCAGCCTTCACTGTCACCCATGCCCTGACCCCAATCCTTCCTGAGATGTTCCACTGCCCGTCTTGGGGAGAGCCCTCCTTTCCTCTCTGCCCCAGGGACAGGCCCTGGGCAGGTCCTTTCCCTGGTCCCATCCCTCCCATGACCCACAGCAGTGAAAATGAAACTTCATTTTCTTCTGAAAAGGGTCCCTGAAACACTGAGGGTGGGAGCACAGGAGTGTCAGGCACTTGCTGCTGGGAAGATTTCTTCATGACACAAAATTACTGAGTTTTCAGATCTGCCCAAATAGAGAACAGAAATGGAAATTGGAAAGCTCCAATTGGAAATGAAGTTCCTTTTGGTACCTCCTTGTCTGTAATTCAGCTGCTGTTTTTAAAACCATCCTGAGATGTCCGGAGTTTGCATTTATTGCCATTTTAATTTGTTAAGCTTTTAAAAAATTTTCTCCTGTCTTTCTCCTACACGAGGTGTCATTAGTGCAGCAATTAACCGACTTGGTGACTAAAGATGTGTGATGAGCAGTTGTTGTATCCCAGCATTGACTGATTTCCAGTTCCAGCAGCCACAGCCCTGGCTGGCTGTGGTTTGTACACACATACCTCTGAGCCTGATTGGCAAGTTGGGATGAATCACAGATAAAGCTCGATTTTGCTTAAAAAGAAATACTCCTAGATATCAATATTAGCACTTAAAAGAAGTATTTCCTTGAAAAAAAATATTGCATTTTCAGAGCAGGGGTGACAGCCAGGACAGACCAACAGGGTGAGGGCTGTGGCCCCTCTGCCAGTATTGTTCCAGCCACAAGGGAAGCAGCCCAGAGCCCATCCTTCCACTGCTCCAAGGCTGAAGCTGCTCCAGCATTACCTGCAGCCTGTAGCAATCTCCAACCTTTATACGTTAATCTGTAAAACAGACAAAGAGCTTTTCCAGCCTTTCATGTGCTGAATGACAGGCCCTGCTCTCTCCCCAGCATTTCCTCTGACTCACTCATTGCAAGCTATTTTAGAATGTGCTCATGACAAAAAATATGTTTTGATCTTTACTCTTGTGAGTAAATAGAGAAACTCCCCTTCTGGGTATTTGAAAATGATTTCTTTTCTTTCCACCCCATGTCCAAGGAGTCCCTATGCTCTGCTCTGCAAAAGTTTTTACACAGAAACAAGCAGGACTCACCCAAGCTGTTCCTGCAATAAAGTTTTCACTGCAGCTAGGTCAGGGACACAAGCCAAGCAAGAAAACCAAATCACTGATTTTATCACCATGCAAGGAACTTTTTGCCCCTTTTGTGAGCTGTCCTGTTCACAGACATTGCTCTCCTCTCTCTATCTGCAGCCACAGACTAGACGGAATGCCAGGGAAAGCCTTCTCCATTCTCCGGCTCACAGGATAAGTGAAGGCATGGGAGCAGAGATGCTGAAATCCTGCATCCTAATGTGATGTTGCTGTGCAACCAGAGCAGAGCAGGAGCTGCTGGGAGAGGTGCCTAGGGGAGCAGAACCTGCACAGCACCAGTTTCTCCTCCCCAGTGCTGCCTCCAGGACAGCAGCTGCTGCCAGAGCGAGCCCTGGGCTTGTTTTGCTTCATCCATACATCCTGGTAGGCCTCCCATACATTCCTGATTATTCTGCCCAACATCTGTTCACAATTTGTTTCTAATACCTCGCTCTGCTCCTCCTTGCCTGACTCTGGATGTCGAGTTAAATTCTTGTGCAGACCTGGGGCAAAGGAGCTGGAGAAGGCACCCACTCCATCCCCTGTGCCCAGTATAGAGCCAGTGGCGTTTTTGGAAGGTGAATCTGGGATCACAGGTTCCCTGTGAGACACCAGGGCAGTTGGATGGGAGGACAGGTCCATCTAAATTCCTACCCCAGCCCACCAAGGTGGCAGCTGCTGTGTGGCTGCCCAGGCTTGGCTCATATCAGTGGGCATTAAAGAACCTTAATGTCAACTTCTGAAATGACAAAGTCAGCCCTGAGTTGTTCTGCTCGTACACAGATGCAAGTGAGAGCCAAACACTGCCCCGAGTTTGCAGAATGCTTTGTATCCTCTGGAGCAAAAGGCAGATACAAACTCCTGGGTGGGTGCCAGGTGGTAATGGTAAGCAGATGGCAGAAGACTGCTGAGAGAGGATGGGTTTATTTACTTGCTTATTCATTTATAGACCATATTTTGGAGAAAGAAAATGAGCATGGCTTTGTACATCTGCACTCAAAGAGGAGAGGCCTGGGAACAGGCCAGGGCTGCCTGTGCGTCTCCTGCCTCCCCCCCTGCTCTCCACGTTTATCTGCAGGTGGATGGGGAGTGGCTTCATCTCCAGCACAGTCCTGCAAAGCTGGGCTTGATCTGAGTGCAGAGCTGGGATATGAAAACTGATAATGAGCACATCAGAACTACAGCAACGTGCACAGAGAGGGGCTTGCCTGCCTCTGTGTCACCAGTCCCAGGGATGTTCCTTGCCCCTGTGGCGAACCAGGAATCCCACACCCTCTCCAGCAGCCTGTTCTCCACCCACTGTCCCTGGCTGACAATCTTTTCCAACACAAGTGCTCAGAGTGAGGATCCTGCTCTCTCCCATCTTCACATCCCTCTCTGCTTGTGCCCTCATGAGAGACCCTTCTATCTCATCCCACAACTCCTCTCTGCCGCAAAAACATCCCCAGTGATAGGAAATCCTGTCCCACCCCCAAGTACTTTAAACCTCACCTCCAATACTGGAGCATTCCTAAAAGAGCAGGAGCTGCTGTACCAAGCCCAGAGCAATCCAGGGGCTCTCAGGGCAGTTTGCCCTGACAGTTACCCCAAACAACTCGTGGTGGGTGTCAAAAGGACCTGCTCACATGAGACCGCAGGGGTCTTGTTGGGGTAAACCTCCACAACACACAGAGCTGATGTGAGAGAAAACCTCTCCAAGTACCTGCCCTTGCTCCATCTCACTCCCCCAGAGCTGCTGGCTGAGGCACGAACACTTTTGCCTTTCAACTTGAGTTAAATTACAAAGTAATTAACTCAACAAAAGCTCAGGAGTTCCTTGGCACATGTGCCTGTCTCATGCACTGCTGCCAGTGTCCTTTTGTCCCTCCACTGGCTTTTGCTGGCTGTGCTGAGATGTAACAGAGCTTCACATCCCTTCCCTCCTCCTTCCATGCATTTCTTGGATCACTGGGTGAAACAACCTCAAGCCTGACCTCAGGCTCAGCCATCCTTGGCCTGGGTGACCTGGCACCTTTAGTCTCAGGGTTAGCAGAGGGAGATGGCAGAAGGGATGGGTCCAGCACTTTGGGTTTCCCCTGCCCTTCCCAGTGGGGTTTTCTCTGAGCACTGTGGGGGAAGGTGCTGGTGACGCCCTGCCCAGCCCTGGCACCTTTTCCCCACCTCAGCTGCGAAAGTCTGGGAGTGCCATTGCTCAGCAGCACCAGTCCAGCTGCTAATGGAGCTTTTCTTCCTCTCTTATGTTTTTTGCTGTTAGGAATTAGCATTAATTATGTTTGTCTTCTCCAGGGGGAATACAAACAAAACCTGCCAGCACATGTCATCTCCAGTGCACTTAGCCCTGCTGCAGTTCCACAGAGGAGCCTCTGATCCCTGCACCCCCTCCTGCAGCTGCTGTTTTGGGGTGCAGAGAGGAGGCATGGCTGCAGGGGTGATGGTAACCAGGCCTGCCTCACCTCCCTGCAGGTGGGCAGGAAGCTGGGGCAGCAGAGCCTTTGGGAAGGAGCTCACCCAGAAGCCATAGAAAAGGATTTTGGGAGCCAGGAGAGGAGGAAATGGGGTGATGAAGGAACATGGAGCCTGACAAACCCCTCAATACCCTCAATACCCATCTGGCCACTCCAGGCCAGGCATTGCTGCAGTGGGTGAGCCATCGTCTCATCCCAGAACCGTATCTGGCTCCCACTCTGCTCTCACTGTACGTTCTTCCCTTTCTTGATGAAAAGAAGATCTTTTCTGATTGAACTAATTACGCTGATTGAATTTCCTCCCTCTCTGTGTCTCTGAGTGTGAAAGGTTTCCTTAATTTGATGGGGGTAATTGTTATGCACACACTGTCAGATGTTAATGCAATTCTGTGATTGACAGGTAATCAGCACATCAGCTGTACAAAAAGAGTGAATAAGTCTGTAATTTTATTTCCCCTGATTCCACCGTGTGGGATGGCAGGAAAATCTAAATTAGCAATCGGGGAAGGCAACCCTGCTCCAGTGCGAGCTGCTCCAGCCCGGGGGATGGCTGGGGCCGGGATTGCAAGGGCTCCCCTGGCTCTGAGGGACCCAGCTGCAAACACCTGGCTCGCTGCTGAGCCTCGGGGCAGTTTTGTCCTTTTGGAGTCCAGACCTGCTCCCAGGGCAGCGTCTGCGCACAGCGTGTACGGCTGCAGCAGGAACGCGCTTCCTACAGAGAGAGGCAGAATTCCCTCAGGAACCTCAGTGCTTGGTTCCTCCGGGATACCCGTGAGCCACGCAGGGTCCCTGGGCTTTGCTGTAGCTATGGGACCATCCCGAGGCAAGAGCTCACACTGCCAGCAGCTGCCCCCGGCAAAGCGAGGCAGAGGAAATAATTGGTGTCCAGGTGCTCCCCTGGGCTCACCTGCAGCGGCGGGGAGGGGAGGTCAGGCAGCAGCTTGGAGATTGTCACTTCGCAGCTTTTATCGGGCTGGCAGAGCTGAGTGACAGAGGGAGAAGGAGCTCAGCGCTCCCGCCAGCATCTGACAGCGGTGCCCGATCCATTTACTGCTCGTCAGCTCCTGACGAGCCCCAGACAGGCACGGGGGAGCCATGCCAAGAACTCCCTCCAGAACATTTTCAGAAGCCTTCTTACATTCCTTCTTTTCTTTCTTTAGTAAGAGTCTGGTGTAATTTTTTGCTCATTTCTGGATCCCAGGATATCGCTGCACAGCAGTGATATCAGGCACGTGTGCACACAGCGATTTGCTCTGGCTATGGGGGCTGAGGAGTGCGAATGTCTGACACACACCCCGGGCACAGCCCCCGGAGCTGGGGGGAAGAAACGCGCACTGACAAAACCATTCCCAATGTTGCTGCATCCTCCTGCTCCCCCCGTGAGATGGAATTCATGCTCGATGGGTGTGGACCCTGCTGAAGGCTCGTGGGGAACCTAATCTGGTTTTTCCCAGGCCGTTGACTTTTCTCAGCTCCAGCCTGGATCTTTCCCAGGCTGGGAATCTTTCTCAGAGACAAAACAAGGGAAGGTAGAAAGAAAACACAGATAGACACCTGGTGTTGACCACCGAGCCGCGTGTCTTGGGATATTTTGCAGAATATGTTTTCATGTTTTCAAAGAGGTGTTACCTTCTTTGACCAATGAGTCTTTTCTACTTTGTTTTTCGCGATCTCCCTTATATAAATGCCATGGCTTTGCAATAAATCGCTCCTTCTTGCTGCTTGGAAGAGGAGTCGTGTTGCTGTGTTTTTTTGCTGCTTCCCATCCCCGCAGTGACAGATGGGTGAAACAAAGCCTGTGCCCCTGGAGCGGGTGCTCCAGGTACCTCCTGCCCTGGGCTGCCCGTCACTAAAAACCTCCGGAGATCCCGGAGGAAAAGGCGAGGGGGCCGCCCCATCCCAGTATAAGGCAGGGCTGGGGGCTTGGGAACCTCCAGCTCAGGATGGCTGATGGCAGACAGCAGGGAAAAGGAGAGGCAGCGGTCCGTGAGCAGCTTCCACGCAGCGCGGTATTAACATAAAAAAGAGTCAAATCCCTCGTATGAAGAGCTGGGAGTGAATAGCTACATTTACCATTAGTAAGATTTATCTGAAATACTTAAAATCCCTTTTGGAAGGATTTTAGTCTTTAGGAGGCTGGTTCTCTCCCCCAGAGCGTGTATAAACCAGGCTATTCAAGGCAAAAAAAAAAAAAAAAAAAAAAATCCCTGCTGATTGGGATGCGGAGCGCTGCCCTGCACTTCAATGGGATTGAGCAGGGGATGAGCCAGCGAGGAGCTCTGCCCATCACAGAGATGATACGGGAGACTCAAGGAGCTTAGGGGTACTTAGGGAAAGAAACAGGGTGTGAGAGGAGAAGATTAGAGCAGGACCTCTCTGTAGTCAATAAATCCCAAGGAAAAGCTGAGACTGCTACACTGGCAGAGTTCCCCTTGCACTGTAGAACATATAAAGCACCATCTCCAGCCAAAAGGATGCATGACATCGCAGAAAATTAGGCAGATATTCTTTATCCATCGTAAGTCACGTGCAAAATAAATTGCAAAAGGGCGACAGCAGGAGCAGCTGGTAAAGACAGATTAAAAATCAGATTCAGACAAGCTCTCCAGGCGAAAAACGATATTTAGGATTAGGCTGCTAATTTGTAATCACAGACGGGGATGGGGCTGCGCTGTCAGGCAGTGTACAAGGGCTGGAGGAGGAGCACAGGGGCTGCGTGCGGAGCCGGGAGCGGGGGATTGCGCCGGGAGGAAAATTCCCATGCCCGGGGGAAGGAAAATTCGAAAATTCCCATGGCCGGGCGAAGCGGGTTCTTTTGGGAGGAGCTGAAATACTAACTGAAGTGCTGCATAGAGCAGCAGTGCTCGGCTCCCAGGCCGGCGGGCGAGCTGCGGAGCTGCCGGAGCTGCCGGAGCTGCCGGAGCTGCCGGAGCTGCCGGTGCCGTTGCCCGCAGAACTGTAGGTGGCAATCGCACCTTGCGATGCGGGGAGGCGAGAGCTCCGTCCGCAGGCTCTGCCCGAGGACTGCGAGCTGGGGAAGGGGCTGCACAGCCCCCAGAGCCCCCCATTCACCTGGGAAAGGGTCTCATATCGTTGCAGGCTTGCTGCGCTCGAACAAAGAGCCGATGTTACTTTCTGAGCAGGGCATAATTTCCAGACAGCAAAACCTTTCCCTCCGGCTGCTGAACCCTTGCAGATTCTATTTTCCAGCGGCAAACGGTCTCGGGGCCGTGCACACACAAGCCACACGCCCTGGGGACATGGAAGAGGTGACAAATTGTTCGGCAGCTCTCTGTTTTAGGCACTGCTGGAAGCATCACTCGCTGCCACCTCCCAGCAGGTGCCACCTCAGTGCCCTGCCTGGGCAGGGCTGGGGACAGCCAGGACACCTCAGGGCTGTGCGGGCAGTGCCTGACCCGGCTCCAGCACAGCCTTGGTGCCACCAGCTCTGCCCCCGACCTGCTCACGCGTGTCCGTGGCTGTTTCTGCCTGAGTGCTCCTGCAGTGACCCTCGGCTGGTGCTGATGTCCCATCTCCACACCCTCACCGTGACAGCTCTGGCAGTGCCCAGGGCTATCCTGAGAGCTGGCAGGCTGTGACAGGCTTTAGTGACACTTCCCTCCGAGCCTGCACGCCCGGGGGCTGCTATAGCTCTGTGTGCCCCCAGCGTGATCTTCCCCCAGCAGCCACACACTGGTCCAGCAGGGCTCAGAGAACCCCTGGGGATGATTTCTGTCTGCTCTCACACCTCTGCTTTCTCTCCATGTGGCACCTGTGCTGTTCTGCTCTGGCACAGACCCGTGTGCTGCTCCTGACAGACACTGTGAGGCAACGTCCAGGGTTTGACACCTTTCTCTCCCCTTCAACCTCCTGTTCCCACCCCTCACTTCACAGTTCATCAGCCACACCTTTAATTTAAGGAAGGAAACCCCAGATGCTTCCGAGCATTGCTTACACTGAGTCATCCCGCCGCTGGAGCAGCACACACTTCCCTGGGCAGGGATGAAAACCAGCCACAAGAGCTATAAATCACTCCTGTTTGCCAGGCTGCCCAGGCATGAAATAGCCTCTCAGCTGCTCCAAGGGCTGCCAGGCTCGGCACTGTGGGATGTGGCTCTGCCTGTGCCGGCAGCCAGAGGCACCTCCTGCCACAGCCAGACCCGGCTCTGCTGTGCTCAGGCCGAGTTTGCCTCTGGGGAAGCAGCTTTGGTTCCCGTCCCATTCCTGTACCTAATGGGAGAAAGGATTTCCTGCAAAACTATTTGTAATGGGTGGCCAAAGACTCTGAATTTTTCATCCCCCTTCCCTTATCCTGAGGAAGACCTGACACCAAACCCGAGGGAAAAGCAAACACTCGAGCCTGTATCTCTGAGATGAGGAAGCTGCGAAGGAAAACATTGGCTTGAAAAAGTTCCATGAGCACCAAGCACTGAGGTGCTCAGGAAGGGACAGGAATGCTGGAAAGGGCAGAGCAGGAGTGACAGCAACTGCAGAAGGGATGAGCTGGAGCAACCCCGAACTGCAGAGGTATTTGGGCACTGAATCTGTCCTGGGGTGGCTTCTTAATTCCCTGGAGAAGAGCTGAGGCAGCCCCAGGGGCACGGGCAGTTGGTGACAGCTCCTGCCAGGGGCTGCAGCACTGCTCAGGCTGTGTGACACCTACACATTTTTTGGGGGCTGTGTGACATCTGCACCCCTCTGTGTGACACCCACACCCCTCCGTGAGGCTGTGCCATGGCATAGGGCTGGTCTGTGCTGGAATTGGGGATCTCACTCCCAGGCTGCCACAGCTCGACAAGCCCAGCGTGAAGCAGCCAAAGCAGAGGCAGTGTTAAGTTCTTTTCTGGGATGTTAATAACATCACAGCACTCCAGCACATGCATAAGAGCCTCGGGTGAGAGTCAAGTGTCATCCAGATGGTTTTCTCTGCCCTGTAGCACCTCGTGTCCTTTCCCTGCCTCGCCCCTAGCCCTCTCTGAGCTGAGTGCCTCGGGCTAATGCTATCACTGCAGGCAGCTGTTCTCTGCTTCCCATTTCCACCGCAGGAATTCCTTTGCCTCCCCCAGACCTCTCCTGCCTGCAAAGGAGCTAGGGGCTAATGCTGGTACAGCTCTGAGCATCCTTCCCGGGCAGGGCATTGTCATATCCATCAAAATCCAGGAATAGAAGCAGGACTGAAGGCACTCTCTCTTTTCCAGCTCCCCACCTGACTTACTCCTTCTGAAGGAGGGTCTTGGGGCAGTGAGGAGCCACCAAACTCCATAGGAACCGTGGTCATTCCCCCAATGACTTCTGTGGGTCAGTGCTGTGGCAGGCTGAGGGCACCAGTGTGCCTCCCATTGTCGTTGGATGCTGCTGGGAACTAGGGAAAAAGCAGCCTTGAAGCCTTGAGCTCCTCAGGCTGCACAAGGACAAGAAATTATAACAACGATCATGCACCTCAGGGTGCGTGAGAGCCATGTGAGTGTCTGGTGATATTTTGCAGAAAGCATGTTTTCAAAGAGGTGTTGCCTTCTTTGACCAATGAGTCTTTTCTATTCTGTTTTGCACGTACTACCCTAAATATGTGTAGTGTTTCTTTAAAAAAATTCTCTCTCTTACTTCTTCATTACAAAAGGAACTGTGTTGCATTATCCTTTTTGCCACTCTCCTATAGCCAAAATGCAACATCCCATTGAGGAGTTCTGGGTCAGAACCTTAAGAATGCGGAGGTGCTGAGAACAGAAATTCCTGGGAGCAGCCCCTTTCTTCAAAATATTTAGAATTTTTGTCAAAAAAAGGCTGACAACACCCAAACTGACTCTTTTGGACTGGCTTCTCATGCTCTGCAGTTTTCAGCCAACATTTTTCAGTGGGTTTTGGCAGAAAATCTTTGGGTTTTGACAGTTGTTCTTTTCTCAATGATAAGCTGACATCTTCCATTACCATTTTTTAAAAAGAAAATCTGAGTTTTGATTGTTAGAAAAAAAGACACTGATTTTCAAAAACTTTCCAGAACTGAAATTATCAGTGGTCAGCACAAGCCAATCTGTTGGGCCACTGGGAGCTGCTGGGAGAGCTCAGGCAGGGGAAGGGGAATGGGGGATAGAGCATGACCTTCCCATTCTTCACAGCCAGGAACAGCAGATTTACTCATGGCATTTCAAACACTTGTGTCACCATTGCCTTCTGCCTCCAAGGCTGCAAATTCATTGACTTTGTCAAGGCCTGGGAAGAAGAAAGCAGAGTTCAGTTTCTGCCTCAGCTTTGGGGTCTCCTCTGGTCCAGACAAAGCATCACTGAGCTCCCTCCATAAATGGAGATGGTATCACACATCTCTACCTGATAAAAACAGATTTATTCCCCCAGAGCTCTCCTGGGAAAAACCCTGAATGCCCCTTCTCCGGCTCAGCTGCCCAAAGTGTCCAGTTTGTCCCTCCCAGGACTCCATTCCTGAGCTCCAACTCCTGTCTGACCTCCCATCCCCAGCAGAGGGAAGAGGATGAGCCCAGGTCAGAGGGATTGGACTGTCACCCGTGTGAATCATCAGCATTAATGTTGCCCTGACATGGTTCTTTACAATTTACTGCATGTGATGGACTCGGGGAACATCGCTGTTTTAATTACAGCGAGATGCCAGGCAAGATTGGTTATGCAAGTCAATAAATCACTTGGCTGCACTGATTAAACAGGAGTAATATTTTGAATAAGTGACTGTCTCAGGAATGATCATTACAGTATTACATTATCATTCTCCTCTGCATGTATATTGCAAACAAAATTAAATGGAGATGTCAAGTTGCACAGAGACTAGACACTAATTAAGGCAAAAGCTGTGAGGCCTTTTTCCTCTTTCTCCAAAGGTGAGACTCTGGAGCAGTGACCACTATGAGCACCTGCTACTCAGTGGCTTTTTCCACCTGTTCTCTGGATTTAACCCTCACCTGCTGATGACGCCAGAGGCTCCTGAGCTGCACCTGCAAAACAAGCAGACAGATGGAAGGAGGACTGGAGGAAATGTTCACATCAGGCAAAAAAGAAATTGACATCCTTATGGCAGATCAATGCTCTGCCAGGGAAGGGGTGTGCCCTCCATGGCTGGGAGGAGCCCAACTCCAGCCCAGCCCAGTCTAGCCCTGTAGCTACCAGCCCACTCCAGCCCCAGCCCAAGCACCAATTCCCAGCTTATTGCCTTAATCATTCCATGTATTGATCGATGGATATGTCATTGTTGATTGATCTAACTGAAATTCCCAGTTTATTATTGATTGACTGAATCTTAACTGCCCAGATTATTGCTGATATTGATGTCCCAATTATTTATGGTAGCTATTGCCCATATATTTAAATTGTGATATTATATACTGATACTGCGATATATATATTATATCTATCCTAGCTATTGATGATGACTGACTGATGATGATAGCTGATAGGACTGATCCCAGCCCATCCCACTGATGATGATGATGATGCATGAACTAATCGATAGCCTAACTGATGATGACTGATGATTATCGACTAATGATATCATAATTATGACTCTAATGATGATGATCGATATCCTATTATGATATGATATTATTATTATTATTGTATTATTATTATATTGAAGCTATCAACTTAATGAGATTATTGTAGTATTCGTATTATTGTATTATTATATGTAGTATTAGCCAGCTGGCCAGTAGCCCAGATATTGCTGAATAGCCCTAGCCCACAATCTAGACTATGCCTAGTAGTAGCCCAGCCAACTAGCCAATGCCCAGCCAATAGCTAGACCCAATAGCCCAGCCCAGCCCAGCTCCAGCCCTAGCCCAGCCCAGCCCAGCCCAGCCCAGCCCAACCCAACCCAGCCCAGCCCAGCCCAACCCAACCCAACCCAACCCAACCCAGCCTAGCTCAACCCCCATTTGGCTTTAGTTAAGCAGACAAGGGCCACATCCTCACAGACACACTGTGTGTGATGGCTCACATTATAAATGAGGTGAGAGACATAATCTAGTGATCCTCCCCAGTCTTAAGCTCTAAAATGATAAATTGTATCAGATATTTCAGGTGAACATTATTTATTTGATTTGATTTTTACAGAGAATTAATTTTTTCTGAAAGTACCTACAGGTACCTTGAGGAAACATTGGCATGTTTATTAGATTTATAGCTTCTTCCTGGGTAATGACTAATACATGAAGAGTCTGAGGCTGGTCCCTGCGAGCCAGGCAGTGTCTCATGGGAGGAACACACTAAGTGAGAGAAAAGCCTGTGTTAAACTGACTTCTCAAAATAACCATAATGGTGTGTCTTAGCTGGTTGCCAGAAGAGAGACAAGAGAATATCATCAAGGTGAAATACTTTCTGATGAGCATCTTTCATGCTGCAGTCTCAGCCAGATGCAGGAAAGCTTCCAGCTGACCCGGGCTTAAGTCTCACATCAAACAATGAGTTTTGTTCCAGAGCTCATCAGCCTGCTCCTGCTCCTCCAAAGTAGCTGGAACAAGTGGTGGGGCTGGCCTGATTCCAGCAGCTTGGCAGCTCAGACCTGCCCCCTTGGCAGCCCCACTGTGCCCCCCCGACCGTGGTGTCCTGGCAGGGCTGAGCCACGAGTGGCTCCTCCAGCCTCACCTCCTGTCACCACCTGCACGAAATTGATTTTTTAGCACCTGGCAGATGGGTGTTAAAAGTCAGGGATGCAATCTGGGGGGTTTGCAGCAGCCTGGAATGGCTCCTTTATCTATTTTTTATTGCTCCAGCTTTTAGAGTCCCAGCTGACACATGCAGTAGTCAGGGCTGTTATCAGTTCCTGATGCCTGCTCCTGGCTGCTGATGTTTCCCATACTTCAAGCTTTTGCCCATGACTGGGTCTGCTCTGCCTTGCCTCACCTTTGCTATCATCTTCAGTGTCATCCACACCCAAAATCTCCCAGCATCTCCCTCAGCAAGCAGGGATGTCCCTCCTGTCCCCAGCCTGGCTCCCTCTCGTCTCTTTTGCCAGACCCTGGACACTGCACGTTCCTCATGCCCATGCTGCAAGAATGGGATTTGTTTTGCACTGAAGGAGCCCTGGCCGAGCTGGAGCAGACCACTTCTGCTTGGCATCAAATGGCATCATCAATGAAAAGAGAATTTTGACTTATAATCTCCCCAGAAATTGCTCGCTGGAATGACTGATGCCCCATGCATCAGCAACAGAATCCCACTGTCAGCAACAAAACTGAGCTCCTCCTGCAGAGCAGGGCAGCAGTGCCAAACTGCAGGTGAAAAACACTTCTCCTGCATCACAGTCATTAAAATATGGGGAATTTTTAAGTTAATTCCAGTGTCATTCATGCTGACTTCAGACCATGTCTCATTTTCCTTGCAGCAGTATTCAGAGAGATCTCCAATGTGCTACATGCTGGGATTTTAGCATTCATTTCCATCCATTTCTCCTTCTTTTCTTCTGCCTTGTGGGGCTTAGAAAGAGCCAGGAATGTCTATTCTGTGTCACAGGCTGCAGTGCACACCCCCACAGTGGCTCCACCAGCACAGACACTTGGATTCCAGCCCTGGGAAACACCTACATGGGTCAGGCTGCTGCTGCCGCAGCACCAAAGGAGGCAACATCACAACTCCTGCACGCAATCTGTCCCCAGATTTAGTCCCTGCCTACATGGTACTGCCACAGGGTGACCCCAGTGAGGGACATTCTGAGTGAGGAGCCTGACATGCTGTGCTGGCGTGGGGATACAGGCAGACTAAATATCTGGTGTCAGTCAGATCCATTGGAATGCTGGACAGCACATGACAACACTGCAGGATGGCAGAGGGCAGGGTTAGACCAGTCTGATGGTCAGCCCTGGCTCTGCAGAGGCATTTATTCATGGGACAGCCCAATTTAAGCTTAGCTTGTGCCCTGTGAAGAATTTGGCAGCTTTAAAAACCTAAGTGGGACATTAAATAATTCACAGAGCACCTAGTATTGCAGGAAGACTCTTAGAAGGACCAGAGGAAACGAGGCCATTCCTAAAAGCACTTACAGCCCTTCAGCAGGCAGGCAGGGATCCAGGCAGCAGCCACAGCTGGGAGATGTACCCAAATCTCTGGAGCTGGACATGGCACTGAACCGGATGTCTTAGGATTTTAGCTTTTATATTTTCCATTTATTTGTATCCCTGCAATTCTTTAGTGTATAACTAAATAGAATACACATTTCTGGCCACATCAACCCAACACACCAGGGACCTTCCCTGACACACCAGGGATCAGGGACGGCTCCATTGAAGTGGGAGCACAGTCCCTGCGGGGCAGGGAGAAGTTACAGGCTCGTGGGTGTGTCTCAGGTCACCACTGGAACAGGACAAGGTGAGTCAGGCAGGTCTCAAAACATGAATTCACTGTGCTGGGAGGGAGATCAGATTTGTGTACCCCCCTTCCTCCTTCCCCTCTTTTGTCTCCATCTCCAGCCTCAGCTCTGCAAGGGTTAAAACACAGATATTGCCTTTCTGCTCAGTGAACCAAGTGATAGGATTGCAGTTAATGGTAATTTGAACATGTTTGGTCAACTAGAAATACATAACTACATTGAAACATGAAAATGCCCTATGAATTTATACAACTGATGCATTTGAATGCACTCAGCTGTTAACTTCATTGCAAGAAGGATGGGAAAAATAATTTGCAACAACCCACACATTTTTTATTGAACCTTTGCAAATAGGAATAATGTATCAAACATATCTCTGTGTCTGCCTCACACCTACAGACAGCAGCACTGCTCACGTATGAGTCAGCTGCAGCGTTCAGGATCTGATAGCAGAGGTTTTCAGATACAAAAGATTCCTCTCTCATCTGACCTTGTTCCTTTGATAACCAGAGCTCTCCCAGCAGCTGTGGGCAACAGACACCGTCTGCTTCTCCTCCCTCCCACCTAAGCCAGGCACCTCACTCTCAAGTTTAACTTTGAGCTGCACAATGACCACCAAGCCACCCTGCTCAGCCATTCTGCTGCTTAGAGAAGGCTCTGCCAGTGTCACGACCACTTGGAGAACAAAGCATCTTAAACCTCCTTCCCACTTGTACCTGCCAGCAATCCCAGCTGGATACAGACTCTTTTTGCTAAGAAATGCATCAAAGAAATCTAAGCCATGGCTGCCTATTCCTCAGCCTCCAAGGAAGGAGGTGGGAGTAGCTCTAGCTGGGATTCCACACAGAAATTCATTCCTAGAGGCACTGGCTGGGATGTTTCCTGGTATGGTTTTTCAAGCCTCCCATCCCATCAGTGCTAAGTTGCAATACAGGATGTGGCCAGAAATGTGT
Source organism: Luscinia megarhynchos (assembly GCA_034336665.1). Lineage (NCBI taxonomy): Eukaryota > Metazoa > Chordata > Aves > Passeriformes > Muscicapidae > Luscinia > Luscinia megarhynchos. The sequence goes on from CM067585.1 coordinate 3,525,594, forward strand.
ATTCTATCACCACCTGTTGCAGCCGGGTGGGGCAGTGACCCTTATCTCCGTGGCACATATTATCTGCTAATGGACCATCTTTAAAACCAGCTGGGGGAATCATCTTTATCTTTCCCACAGCCCATCTCCCTCCAGGAGATATCTCCTGTTAATGGCCATGGAGTCCCAGTGCATAACTGATATAATTACATCATCCCACTGGGAGATGCTCCACCCAGGGGGAGGAGCCAAACATTTCCATCCTAGATAAAAATTGAGAATTTGGAACAGCAAGTTACTTTATTTCCACTGGATTCCAGAGGAAAACCAGACCCTTTTTCCACATCATCCTTGGGCCTTCAGAGAAAAGCTGCACCTTCTACACTGCTCCAGCTGAACCACATCTGCCACTGCAGGAGGATGCAGCCACCATTGAATGGGACTGCTGCCAACACCCTGACTGACTGACGGGTGTCAGCTTGGATTCTGACTCTGGCAGTGTTTGGGGATTGTTCTTTGTAATACTGTATTTCTATTTTAATTTTCCTAGTAAAGAGCTGTTACTCCTAATTCCATCTCTTTGGCTGAGAGCCCCTTAATTTCAAAATTATAATAATTTGGAGGGAGGGGATTTACATTCTCCATTTCAAAGAGAGACTCCTGCCTTTATTGGCAGACACCTGTCCTTCAAACCAGGGCACCATCCCATCCCATCCCATCCCAGACCATCCCATCCCGTCCCGTCCCGTCCCATCCCGTCCGTCCCATCCCTCAGATATCTCTTGTTCCCTGCTGAGTTCTTTCCCTGCTACTTGTCACATGCCCTGGGAGGAGGATGGAGTTCTTGGATGGTCCATCAGAACTGCCCTCACCAGTGGGTTCAAGCAGGAAAGAGAGAGGATGGAGTTGCGGCATGTGGTGGAGTTGGGGCTCAGCATCCTCCCCTCGCTCATCAGCTTGAGAGGCTGCAACTCAATGAGTTGACAATAAATGCTCCAGCTTTCTGTATTTCAACTTCACTATTTTCTCCTCTCATCTTGTTAGAGGGTGTAATTTATGTTGTGTGTGTCCATTTACCAGCCATTATATCCTAAATGAAAGAAGAGATGAAACATATTCTCTATTTAAAGCTTCCAAAATAGGCCTGATTAATATGTCCAATTGATTGTTCAGCTGTTCTAGTTGCTAATCTGCAAAAACTAATTAGACAAGTGGGAAACCAAAATACTGGGTCGTTTCCATTGTGTGCTAATGAATGTTCTTCAGTTTAGCAAATGTTTTGCTTCTGCCATGGAAATGGAGTAACACTGGAGACGGATCTGGCTGCCACAGAGAGAAAGCTGCACCACCAGTCAGATCCATAATTGATATGTCTGAGAAGACTGGCCTACAAAAAATAGATATTGCCTCTCTAGGAAGCCTGTGTTTGGGGCCAGACTGCAAACAAGCTTTCTGGGTTGAAGATATTAAAAAAACATGGTACTTGAATCAGATTGCCAAGCTCACATCCCTTTTTGCCTTCTCACATCCTCACCCCAGCTAATAAACCCTTTTTATCCCAGAGATGCCTTTCTGAAAGAGTCTTAGAGGGACTTCAGGTATTCTGAAAGATCTTTTTTCCTCTAGAATTCTCTCAAAGATTGCTGCTTTCAATTCCCCATTTGCAATTTGCTGCTGAGTAAGTGAATTTGCTCTTGGTGTTGCAATTTGGAGTGTCTGCACATTGCATCCTTAATTGTTCCAATTACTAACGAGGCTGCTGGGAGCCATGTGAGCTCAGGCTTTTGCTACCTTAAAATGGGTACCTAAAAGCAGGGACGCTAAAAATGGATAATTCAGGTCAGAATGAGAAGCAGAGAAATCTGCACAGGACGTGGGGAGGAATTTGTCTGCAACTCAGCAGCCAGGAGAAGCCAAGAGCTCATCTCCAACTTCCCTTAAGTCGAGGGGAGGTAGTTGAGATGCAAATGCTTTGTAAACAGCCCTTTTACTGCAGGTTAAAAGCCAGTTTCTGGAACTACATCCAGAGGAGACAATTAGAGCAACTTCCAGTCTGTGACTCGGCTCAGATCAGCACGTGGGGCTCAGAGTAAAGAGCCCTGATCAGCTTGATCCTCTCCTGTTTGATCTGGAACTTACACAATGAATATCTAATGCCTGCATGCTCAGTACAGGACTCCTTAAACTGAATAACTGATTCCATTAAGAGGGCATTAGCTCTGTACGCTCATAATTAATCTCCTCGAGAGAACGAAGAGTTCAAAAGACTCGCACGGAGCAAGGACGTTTTACATCACACAGCTCGTTTTCCCCTAATTGATTAATTTAAAGCGATCTCTAGAGCCACAGTTCTGTGGCACAGAACCTCTTCACCTCACATACGGGGAAAAATAAATAGCCAGCAGCTATTCCACATTCCTCAGGTCCTGGCAGAGCAGAGCAGGAGCACAACTGTGTGGAATCGAGGAAAGATGTTCAGGAGCCTGAGCCTGCAGTGCTCAAGGACAGCTCAGAGCAGCAGCCTCCTCCTTTCATCCTGCAGCTCTGCTCCATCTCCTGGTGCTTTCCTGCAGTATTTCAAAACCAAGAGAGTGCTTTAAACACCCTCGCTGCTGACCTCTGCCCTTTCCCAGGCAACTCTGAAGAGGAAGGAATGTCAGCGTCAGACACAGCACAGCTGAGGCTGTGCCGAGGAAGAGGCAAAGGTGACAGCTCTCACCTGTGTCAGTTCTGCAGCACCTCCTTGCAATGCTTGCTCCTCCATATCCATGACATTTTTAGTGAATAGCTTGTTCTTTCCCCGCTGCGAGGTCAGGGAGGGTCCTGGCACACCTGGCAGCCTGCAGCACCCCTGGGACCCCATCTCCCTGGGGCTGGGTGTTGCCAGGACCCTGGGCACTGCAGGGATGTTGGATGCTGCTGGAATTCAGGCTCTCATGTTCTGCTTTGCTTTGTGTCAGGGAACCCAGCACTTTGTGAGGAGTGAAGCACATCCAGAGTGAAACTTTTCCAGAGTATCCCAGCGCGGGGGATGTCAGCAGATGGATGAGCCACCCTGCCTGCCCCATATTGTCCCTGGGCATTTGGCAGGACACTTCTGCCTGTGGCCACCACACCCTCTGCACCCATAGCCTGTGCAGGGCTGACAGAGCTGCTGCCATGCAAAGGCACAGGGGATTTGTGCCCATGCCACAGGGGCTGGAGGCAGGGCAGGGAAGCAGGGAGAAGGAGCTGCATGATGATGTCTTGGGATGCTGCCCTGGTTCTTCCAAGCCCAGGACTGGAGCCCAGGGATGTTGGGAACCCAAAGAGCTGTCTCCTTCACAGGAGGGGATGATTTCCTTCATCACTCTAACAGGCTGGAGGGCACTGATGTCACCTGGAGATGCCAGAGGAAAAATCATCAACAGGACAAGGCAATGGAGAGGAAATTCCTCCCATTCAGGGCTAAACTCCCGTTCACTGAACACCACTTCCTGCTCCTCACCAGAGCACACTTCTGTCACAAACACAGAGGTCTGTCTAGCTGATTATATCAATTACTTCTCAGAACATGGTTTTGATCCCAGTATGCTTCACTGGATCAGTAAATAGAAAGCACACTCAGAGAAAAATGCGCTTTTCTTAGAACTGGCAAAATGCTGTGAGAGAAACTGCCCAGTGCGTGCAGCAGACACCATACACAACTAACCACAAGCAGCATCAGCTACATTGAAAACCAGAGTGTTTACTGCTGGAACCAAATATTCCTGTGTCCTTCAGCCACGGCTGAACCTAAGAGGGCTCATAGCACTGGCTGTTTTTAACATGCCCAAGTAATTTGATTAACTTTTTATATTCTGAATTAAGCAAGGAGTTTTTTTCTAAATAATGAAGTCACAGAAAAGACAAAAACAACAAACCCAGGCCTTGAAACAAGTCTTTGCTGCACAGGAGATGCTGACAAGGTGTTGTAGCAGGATCTGCTGTGGGGCATCTCCTGGTGAGAAGTGGGGCTGCTTAACTAGGAAGGACTCAGATATTACAAAACAGCCCCAAACCAGGCTGGATAAAAAAGCGTCAACTGCACTGGTTCTTGGATCAAGTGTGAATAGTGATGGAGTGCTCTTCACAAGACCCTGTGGACTTGCAGCGTGGCACACCTCCTGCTGCACCTGTCTAACCCCCCTGCACCTGTCCAGCCTCATGTTTCACCTGCCCAGCCTCCTGCTATACCTGTCCAACACACCTGCCCAACCTCCTGCCACCTCTACCAAGGTTTTGCATACAGGTTTTCCAAAGTTTTACACATAGGGCATTTGAAGAAAAGTTTGAGCATGGTGTAAAAGAGGGTTTTGCCCTGAGAGCCACAGTGTCTGCTTGGCTGCAGTGCTGGTGCTATTTCTGCCCTTGTTGGCTGTTGCATCTTTGGCAGAGCTCCTTGTGCTGGTCTCAGAAGCAGGGTTCAGTTCCAAGCTGAAGCTGTTTTCACTGTGCCCATGCAATCTCTAATGAGGTTGCTCCCACCCCAGAGCAGGGCTGAGCATTGTTATTGCCATCAGCCCTGTCTGTGTGCCAAGCCCTGCAAGAAAACCTCCATCACACCTGTAATGGTCCCACAGGGACAGGTACTCCTTGGCACCAACATCACAGAGAGGCAGACAGGTACAGGAAACCACCTTTCTCACAAATTAGAAGTGTTTCAGTTGAAACCAAATAATTCATTCTGCTCAGAACCAGGTAGCCGACTATGGTTACAAACACCCCAAATTTCCAGTGGTACCCAAAGAAAAGACGGTCCCCAATAGCTGCTGTAAGTGCTACATAATGATTTCCCCTTATTTAATTCTCTGAGAGGTTTGATAGCTTTCCATAAGTCAAGGTTTATTTGCCTTCCCTTGAATGTCACACGTAATTCTTGTGGAAATGTTTATTTGCCTAATGCAACTTTTAGTGTCCAGGTTATTTATTCCTTCCATTTTTCAGCTAAAAGAAAGCTCCCCTTAGCCTCCAGCCTGATTACTTACAGTAATGCTGTAGCTCAGGCTCTTTCATCTTCTTGGTGTGACTGAAATGCATTTCCAGCTGAATGGATTATCACCAAAAAAATCTAATTTTAAAATGTATACTACATTTTAATACACTTTGCATTGCACACAAGTAATCTGGGAGCTAAAAGCTAATCAGCAACTTCTATTTTGTTAACTGCAAGGATTAACCAATAAAGGACATGTGCATGGGGAATTTCAGAATGAGTAAACTACTGAGTTTTCACCTCTATTATTAATGTGACAGTTCCCACGAGGCCTCACTCATCTGTGGATGTACAGGTGCACAGACTTGAGCTCCCAAGTTCATCCAGGAGCTGAAAGCTGCTCCACAGCTCAACATCTTCCCCAACATCCCAACATCCCAACCAGGCTGCCAGTACCAGAACTACCCCTGCCTCTCTCTGGAAATGGAAAAAAACTCCCTGGGGCATTTCACCAAATGTGCAAAGGCCCTTTCCAGGTGGGAGCAGCTTGTCCTGTTCTCCTCCTTCCCATTCACAGCCCATGTTCTGCAGTGTTTTCCCCATTCACAGAATTCCAGAACACTGTGGCTGGAAAAGTTCTCCAAGACCATCAAGTCCAAGCTTTGACCAAACCACACCCTGTCAACCAGCCCAGAGCACGAGTGCCATGCCCAGTTGTTCCTTGGACACCTCCAGGGATGGGGACGCCAAACCTTCCTGAGCAGCCCCTTCCAATGCCTGACCACCTTTTCCATGAAAAAAATTCCTCCTAACGTCTGACCTGGAGCAGCTTGAGGCTGTTTCCTCACATCCTCTTGCTGGTTGCCTGGGAGGAGACTAATCCCCCAGCTGGCTACAACCTCTTTTCTAGAGCTGGAGGGTTAAATCCCCGTGGGGGACCAGTGGGGCCCCACAGGCACTCCCTGTCCTGAGGGAGCACACAGCCCACCCTGCCCAGGAGCCCACTCACTCATGGGCCTCCAGAACACAGAGCTGGCAAGAAAAAAGCGAAAAATAATCCTGCTAAAAGAAATTACTGTATGTCAAAAATAATACTTTGCCCCCAGACTTTCTGCTCCCACTGAAAATGAATCATCTTTTGGCATTAAGCAGCCACAGCTTTGTTATTAACAATCACTACCATTACAATACACCTAAAACTTGACTAAATGCAATTACGGCACATCAAAGAATGTTACAGCTTAAGGGGCTTCAAAGACTTCTCAGCAAGGATCCTGAATCCTTGGCTTTGGCTCCCTGCACCCAGATGGAGGGAGAGAAATCACCTTCATCAGTGGGACAGAAATGCTTGGTGATGCTCAGTGGCAGCATCCAAGGCCATGGGGTCACAGGAGCCAAAAAACCAACATGCTGGTGTCTCATGGCCTGGGGACATTCATTTAGAGCCCAACACCGTGAAATTAGCTCAGCACAAAACAACAATTAGCATGACAAGGCCTCCTGGGACTCAGCAGAAAGGATCCTGGCACAAGAGGAATTACAGAGTGAGGCCCCGCAGTGCTGGTCTGGCTGCAGCCTCACTGCCACACACACCTGTCCTGCTACTGGACACAGGGAGGGTGATTTGGGATTGGGAATGATCTGTCTGGGGGATTGTTTTGATGTGCTATTTGTGATGCATTAAAAATTGCAACTTAGTGCTCAGTATGAAAATGAATTCCACTCCTCACACAAGCTGTCACCTGTGTTGAGAGGTGTGAAAAAATTATGAGCTGCATTGTATGGAAACTACAAGTAGTGCTTACTGCCAGGAATAAACACAGACATTTGAGCTGGGAAAGTTGAAATTAAGTTGTATACAAAACGCAGATTTATTTGGTGGGTTTGCAAGGAATTGGCAGACTGTACAGATTCACCCATGGAAATCAAGGCTCCTGCCCATCATTCATAAAAATAATCACATCTATTACCTGCCTTGCCTATGGCTCCAGGTATTTGTACATCCAACCCTGTCTGCCCCTTCCTGAGCTGGATTTAGAAGCCCAGAGGGCAGAGCCAGCACAGGGGCTCCAGCAGCCACTAAGCCTTTCATTCAGGAGCTCTTGGGGGCTGCCTTGAGATGATGCCCTTGAAACACTTCCAGGCTGGCAGGTGCATCCTCAGCATCTCATCCTCAGGAGCACCCTCAGCATCCTGCTCCACCTCAGCCTCTCAGTGAATTGTCAGGAAAATTAAACCACAAACACCAGAGGTTTATGTCCAAAAAGTAGACAGAGGAGTCCTTTTTGCTTTATTTGAATAAAGGGAGAGGCCATGGGCCATTACCCTGGGATCTCTCAAATTTTTGGAGGATGCAGCCTCATTTTTATCCCAATTTCCCTCTCTCTTTCCCCATGGGCTGAGGTACCTGAGAGGCACAGACTTCCCAGAACACCTGGTACCTGAGATTTCCCCCCTAATATATAACTCTCTTTATAAATTTTTAATTCTTATAGAATTCATAGTTTTTTCCCCATTGCTTCTTTCATCTTCCAATATGTAATTTCATTTATCAGCAAACCTACAGTTTGTTTGTAAAGGCAAATATCCTTTTCCATTCATCAGTCAGTGGAATCCATCCCATTGTTTCTTTTATCTCTCAGTGCTGGTTTTATCTACCAGCAGACCCACAGCTTGTTTGTAAAGACAAATCTGACATTCCTCTCACAAGGAGCAGCCTGGGGTCCTTCCTCTTCCTCCTGCTGCCTCATCACCTGCAGCCACAGCCAGAACAGTTCATGTCCTATTTGCTGTCCGTGCTCTTCATACAACAGCACAGAGGGAGAGATGTTTCCTATTTTTAGCCTTCCACTGGATGGAGTGTTTTCTTCTGGATGAGCTGTCACGACACCTACTGCTCCCTGTGCCAGGCCTGCTCACACCAGGGACACCTGGGCACACACAGAGCTCCTGCAGGGAGGTGAGAGGTTCTGCTGGGACAGCAAACCCTCTGGCAGGGAAGAGACCAGCTCACACCAGCTGCAGCTTTGTGTTTGTGCCATTCCTGCTTCATGTCCCTGCTGTGTCCCTGCTCCGTGTCCCTGCACCATGTCCCTGCTGTGTCCCTGCTGTGTGTCCCTGCTGTGTGTCCCTGCTCCATGTCCCCTGCTCCATGTCCCTGCACCGTGTCCCTGCTGTGTCCCTGCTCTGTGTCCCTGCTGTGTGTCCCTGCTGTGTCCCTGCTGTGTCCCTGCTGTGTGTCCCTGGTCCATGTCCCTGCTGTGTGTCCCTGCTGTGTCCCTGCTGTGTCCCTGCTGTGTGTCCTGCTCCATGTCCCTGCTGTGTCCCTGCTGTGTGTCCCTGCTGTGTGTCCTTGCTGTGTCCCTGCTGTGTGTCCCTGCTGTGTGTCCCTGGTCCATGTCCCTGCTGTGTGTCCCTGCTGTGTGTCCCTTGCTGTGTCCCTGCTGTGTGTCCCTGTTGTGTGTCCTGCTCCATGTCCCTGCTGTGTCCCTGCTCTGTGTCCCTGCTGTGTCCCTGCTGTGTGTCCCTGCTGTGTGTCCCTGCTCCATGTCCCTGCTGTGTGTCCCTGCTCTGTGTCCCTGCTGTGTGTCCCTGCTCTGTGTCCCTGCTGTGTGTCCTTGCTGTGTCCCTGCTGTGTCCCTGCTGTGTGTCCCTGGTCCATGTCCCTGCTGTGTGTCCCTGCTGTGTGTCCCTGCTGTGTGTCCCTGCTGTGTGTCCTTGCTGTGTGTCCCTGCTCTGTGTCCCTGCTCTGTGTCCCTGCTGTGTGTCCTTGCTGTGTCCCTGCTGTGTCCCTGCTGTGTGTCCCTGGTCCATGTCCCTGCTGTGTGTCCCTGCTGTGTGTCCCTGCTGTGTGTCCTTGCTGTGTGTCCCTGCTGTGTGTCCCTGCTGTGTGTCCCTGTCCATGTCCCTGCTGTGTCCCTGCTGTGTCCCCTGCTGTGTGTCCCTGTTGTGTGTCCTGCTCCATGTCCCTGCTCTGTGTCCCTGCTCTGTGTCCCTGCTGTGTCCCTGCTGTGTGTCCCTGCTGTGTGTCCCTGCTCCATGTCCCTGCTGTGTGTCCCTGCTGTGTCCCTGCTGTGTGTCCCTGCTGTGTGTCCCTGCTCTGTGTCCCTGCTGTGTGTCCCTTGCTGTGTCCCTGCTGTGTGTCCCTGCTCCATGTCCCTGCCGTGTCCCTGCTGTGCCCCTGCTGTGTGTCCCTGGTCCATGTCCCTGCTGTGTGTCCCTGCTCCCTGGCACCCTGGGGCGGGCACAGAACAGCCCACAGCAGCCTGGGCAATGCAGAGGGGGGCCATGGGCACTCCCCTCTCCCCTGCAGCCCCGATGGGCACCTCGAGGCTCTGTTCTGGCTCTGTCACCCACGTGCAGTGGGGAGGCCAGCAGGGTCCTTGGGTGATGGCCACTGTGGCTTGTGGGAGCTTTGGGGGCTGTCTGGGCTTATGGATCTGATCCCTTGGAACTCGGCAAAATATTCAGATTTTTCCAGTCAGCTTCAGACCTGAGAGCAATTATCTGGCGTGACTCAGCAGCTCTCCTTCCCTCCATCCCAATGACTGTTATTATGACCTGGGAAATGGTCCTTCCAAAGGATCTGCCACTTCCAACAGACACTAATTGCTCTTGCAGCTGGAGGAGGAAGGTCACAGTGAGGGTTTCCAGGATATGTTCCTTCTATTAATTCAATACTGTAACTGGGAGGGAATCTCAGTGTGCTCCAGAAAATCCCACTCGGGTCCCTGCACCAGCTGTGGCCCCCAGAGTTACCCACACCCGAGGGGAATCTGCTGTAAATTCACATTTGCATTCCCTGAAATTCTGGGAATTAATCCAGCGAGGATGGGACCCGGGAGCTACTGGGGCAGAGCAGCATGAACATCTCTGCTGTTTCTCACTGAAAGCACAGGGAACAGAGCCCACTTGTAGAAATCTCATTACTTTGATTTAAAATATTCCATTGCAGCTGGTTGGTCATAAAGGAATGCTTAGAATAATTTTTAAAATCAGAGTTGCTTTTTTCATGCCACAAACATGCAGGGAGTACGATGTGAACGTCCTGGGTTTACTGCAATAGGGAAATTGCTGAAATCCATCAACCAGTGGGAAATACGAGATCCAGGAGGGATCTGCAGGTTGTCTAATGGAAAGCATTAGTATTTTAAAAATAACTTTAAAAATGCACCGACTTAAGCATTAAAATTGCTTCTATTAACACACATGGTGCTGGAATGTTTTAACATGGATTGTTTGCCTTGTGAAACCCTCTTGAGCCCTGATGGGAGTTTTGCTGTTCATTGGGGTCGGGGAAGAGCCAGGGAGGGAAGTTTTTGGCATTCAGACACTGAAAATTGTTGCCTTTTCCAGGCTTACCTAAAACAGAGGCCAGACAGAATTAAGAGAATAAAAAGGGGATATATTTAATGAAGGGCCTTCAGGTACACTAAGGGCAGACAAAGCCTCCCCAAGGGGCTACATCCAAAATGGATGACAGGAGTTTTTCAGATAGATATAAGTTTGGTCCATTTGCATACTGGGGGTTAATCCTCCAATTACAGCTTCAGGTAGTGAAGCAATATTCCCCCAGTTTGCTCCCCCTTCATCTCACTTTTGTTTAGGCTTTTTGGGGTCTGAGGCTGTAGGGTGTCCTTGGGTCTCAGGCTTAGAGGGATTGTTTTGTCTGACCTAAATGTGAAGACAGTAACTCACACTCTATATGTAATTTAGAATTATACACTAAAGCAGTACAGGATTTGAAGAACATAAAAGCTAAAATCCTAAGGCATCAAAGCCACACAATAGAGCAGGGCTCTGGGAGCTGCCCAAAGAAGAACTTGGCCAGAAGCATTGTCCCCTGCTGTCCCCAGACCACTCAGGTGGGACAGCAGTGGTGACAGGGGAGGGACGAGCCAGCTCACCCCCACCTCAGCTATTTTAAAGGACTGACCTGCAGACAAGGGGAAGGAGGATTCGCAGAGGGGCTACTGTATAATTAAACTTTAAACATTCAAAACTAAAATTATATCTTCCTTTATTGAAAACAGGCATTTAAGAGCTCACAGTCCTGGAAGCATTGCAAGGGTAATGGCAGCCACTCATTAGAGCAGACAAAGGAAGCACGGGCTCTAATTTGTCTTTAGTCAACTGTCTTGGGCTTGAAGGCCGTGGGACTGAGGAGGAATATTTCTGAATTAATGAAAAAATTAAGGGGATTCTAAAATTAAACAAAATGTTACCTCTGATGCAGGAGGTTGATCTAAATATAAACAGAAAGAAAGAAAACTCTCTGCTACTTATATAAGCATTAGAAAAAAAATCTTAAGAGCTGGTCTTTGCACTATTTTCTGATTTTTATTACATAATTCTATCAAAATGACCACATTGATCAAAATTTTCTTTCTCTTTTTTGGTTTTTATTAATTTGCCATAAGTAATTTATTTCAAACCTGTATTCTTGACTTGTTATCAAAAGAGCCCAGTGAAATGGCATCACTTAACAGTACCTTTTAATAATTCATTATTCCTAAGAACTTCATGCTGTAGTTTTTGATTGATTCTAAAGGTAAAACAGAAGCTCCCGTCCCATCCCATCCCATCCCATCCCATCCCATCCCATCCCATCCCATCCCATCCCATCCCATCCCATCCCATCCCATCCCATCCCATCCCATCCCATCCCATCCCATCCCATCCCATCCCATCCCATCCCATCCCATCCCATCCCATCCCATCCCATCCCATCCCATCCCATCCCATCCCATCCCATCCCATCCCATCCCATCCCATCCCATCCCATCCCATCCCATCCCATCCCATCCCATCCCATCCCATCCCATCCCATCCATCATCTCAAAGCATTCACCTTCTAAGACTTAATGTTGGGCATCAAGAAAGGCCATTGAAATCTAAGAATCATTTCAGAGGATTTTGGACACCCAACACATCCAGAGTGCGCAAAATGCTTTGAGGGAGGAGACCCCATCAGGTGCTCGAAGAGCATCTCTGAGTCCTCTCACTGCAGAACAGCAGATCTTTGAAACAACTTCCCTGCTCGCTTCTGCCATTGCCAGCACTGGGTGGCAGTGATCTTCCTCCTCCCCAAACCTCCTTCCCTCCCTCCCTGAGCATCCCCCTCCCCGCACATCCTCCTCGGGCCGGGGGACCCCTCGTTTGTGCGCTGCCTGTCACCGGGACACAGCATTTACTCTGCCCCCCCTCGGGGAACGAAGCAATCTACAGGGCTGGAATGGCCTTTATGGATTTTCCTTTTCCTTTGGCGAAGATTACCCGCTCGGTGTTCAGGAGCTGCACACAAAAGCCTTAACAACGCCTATTGTTGGAGAGAAAAACATCCCCCATCCGGCTCCCATCGGCTTCATCCGAGCTCTTTGAAACCTGATTGTGCTCCAGCACAATGAGAGAACATGATGATGTGAGACTTGAGAGAGGAATCGAGGTGAGCATTGCATTAGGATGGAAATAAAAGATTATTTGCCTGACAAAGCAGCAAACTGCTCTGGCTCTGCGGGTAGTTTCCAGGGTGCAAATAGCGGGGTCCAGAAGCAATTTCTCCTCCAGCGAGTTCTCCTTCACTTGAGTTATGGGTCCAGTCAGAGAGAATCTATACGGGAATGTGTCTGAAATCACCTATACAGGAATGTGTCTGAAATCACCAAACGCTGGCTTTTGGGGCTCTGGGAAACACCTTTGTGAGAGTTTCTCTCAATTGCTCTCAAGGATTTCCCTGTTCCAAATGCATCGATATGCAGCTGCTTCCTTTCAGTACAGCCTCTACACCCATCTCTCATTCTTTATTTAGTGACTTCTTACTTCCCTACCCGCAGTAATAGCACATTGCATTCCCATTAATGCCGAGTTATTTCCTCACTATCGGTATCCAGAGATTTAATGACTGGTTACTCGCATTAAAATAATTATTTTTATTGTCAGTCATGCAAATGGATAACGAGAGACTCAATGACACTCTTTCTGTGGCTCACAGGCTGGCTGTGAGATGATCACCTCTGCAGAACCTCCCTGTGAGCTCAGCTGAGCAGAAGGGTTTGGAGCTGGGCAGGTTCAAGGGGAAACCCAAGCAGAGCCATGTCTGCCTCCTCTGCCTCAAAAGGTTTGTGGTTTCTTTTAAAAACACCCGTAGTCTTGGTAAATGACCAGACAACATAAAGGGCCCACAAAAGCAAACCAGTCTGCAGGTCCACGTGTTCCCAAATAACCACTCCAGCCCCTCTGGGCATCCAAAGCTAGAGTTTTCTGCAGTCAGAACACGGCAAGAACAAAGCAAGTCAAGCTAGAGCTTAATGAACAACCAAGTGCTGCGTGAGGATCATTCACTGCATGCTCAACTCAACCTGCGCTCTGGGAAATTAGCCACAGATTTCATTTTCTCTGGGAATGTCGGTTCGAATCTTGTGCCTGTTTCTGAGAAACAGTTTAGTCTCCCACGGTGCCACTTAGAAGAAGCAAGAGAACATTATTCCTTGAAAGCAGATGACAGGTCTGTGTGTGGCTGATGCTAACAGCACCCGCTGTAACCACGGGACAGGACTGCCTGGGGATCCATCCCAGCCCTGTAGGGAGCTGCTAAACCACTGCTGCCTCATCCTGCATGCCCTATCCTGCCTCTCTTGCACCCCTCAGCATGGCCAGGCACCCCTCTGTGCCCCCCACCCCACCATGGCCTCCACCTCTCCATGCCCTTTACTGCTCTGTGCCCTCCACCCTGGAAAGAAATGAGGGATTTGTCTTTACAAACAAACTGTGTGTCTGCTAGTAGATAAAACTATAACTGATAGATAAAAGAAAAAACAGGAAGGATTCCACTAACTGATGAATGGAATGAGAAATCTGTCTTTACAAACAAACTGTGGGTCTTATGATAAATAAAATTGGATATGGAGAGAAGAAAGAAATGATGGCTAGAACTATAAACTCCATAGGAATTCCACTGATTGACACAAGGAAAAAATGGGGCACACTTCAGAAGGGGGTCTGTATTAGGTGTTTGGGGATGCCTGTGCCTCCCAAGTACCTCAGTCAATGGGGAAAGAGAGAGGGAAATGCAGCTGGGAAATTGGGATAAAAGGGAGGCTGCATCCTCCAAAAATTTGAAAGACCCCATGGGCAACGCCCCATGGCCTCTCCCTTTAGTCTAATAAAGTTACAGGGCTCCACTGCCTCCCTTTTTGGGCATAAATCTCTGGTGTTTGTGGGTTATTTTTCCTGACAATGCCACACCACCGTGCCCTTCACCCCTCCTTGCCCCCATCACCATCCCACACATCCCCAGCCCCTTGCTGCTGAACAGCTCCAACCTGTTCTAACCCTGACACCCTTCAAACCCCTCCTCAAAGACAGAGATTTCACTGCAAGGAGCCTGACAGCCCCTTCATCCCAGCCCAAAAGGGTGAGAAATCGCTGACCCCGAGAGTGAAATGCTTAAATTCATTAGACACTGCTCTGGTGGCAGCCGATTACATGCAAATTTCTGCTCGGTGATTAATTTAATCGCAGAAAACGGTTCTGCTGTTCACTTTGGGGGAGCTGATGAAACGAGAATTCGCTTCTTTTCTGAGTTACATTCTTGAAAAGCAAATTTTTGGCTCAAAATGAAAGTTTAATTTAATTACAAGATTAAATTCCTTTATACTGGAGGAAGCAGGGCTTCCTTAAAAGTGTCAGGAGAGCAGCCATGGCAGAGAAACAGCCCCGTGGCTCCCTGGCTGCCAGTCCCAGAACCCAGCCCAGAATGGCAAGCACTGAATAAAATAAAAACCCTGCAGTCTGCTCCTGCTCTTTACTCATCAGCTTAATGTGACTGAACAAAGGGAGTAAATTACCCCTTCCTTCTTAGAAATCTCTGTGGAGGAAAACTTTAATTTGCTGGATGAACTATACCTTACAGATTGCTGTTCTTCTAAATACTGGTTTGCATGCTCCTCCAGCACTTCTGAGAATGGAGAGCACATTTCAACACAGAGCTCTGGCAGAGGCTGGGTGAGGACACCAGAATCAGCAGGTCATGGGTATTTTATGGAACCTTTGCCTGTGGTTCCTGTCACTCCTGTCCTCTGTGGCTGGTGAGAGATTTGATTTTCTTTAAGGTGCCCATGCTCCTCCTATTCACATTAACCAACCAGATAATGTAATGGATTTCACTGCTCCACAGACCAAGAAAGCTGCACTTCTTCCCAAAATGCCTCAGAGCTACATAAAACCATCCTCAGAAAAGAGGAAAAAAAAGTCACAAATAATTATTTATTGACTTACAGTTTAAGAAAATGTTGTTTCCTCTCACTACCAGGATAGAACGAGATCCAGGCTCTAATGCTATTGCTCCCACTCTTCAATCAATAACTTCCACAATAACTCAGCCTCACTCACCCCAGCCCACGTTTCCAGCCTCATTTCTCAGTGCTTTTGACGAGCCCTGGAGAATAAAAGGATGCAGAATTACACTGACTGTATTATACACAAGTGATGTGAAAAATGCCTCAGCCCCTGGCACCCAGCTGCTTACACAGTCGATAAATTCAGCAGTGGTTTCTGTGTCTTCTGAGGGCCATATAACACCTGGAAAGCCCCATTTCCTTTCTCAGAGCAGGTGTCTGGTGGGAGGTGGTGGCCAGGGCTCTCAGGAGAGAGCTGGTGGCTGGGCTGCTGCTGAGGGGTCCGCATCTCTAAATGCCAACCATCCTCCTGATTTCCTTCTCTCTTTTATTTTCAAGCTCTTCACATCACAGCAGTCCTTGACTCACAGTGACATTTACAGTTCTGCAGTGTCCCATCCTATCACACCTTCATTTAATTTTTAGTCTGAGGTGATCAGTGCTGTAATTCACTAGTTCCTCTGATAACCAAGACGCTGGCAGGGAGAAATTCCCCTCCTGCCCTACTGCTTATTTTTGGAGTTCTGTCAGGGAGCTCACCAGGGGTAATGTAGAAGCCTATAATTAATAAGTTATTCCAATAATTTAGATTTTCTAAATCACTGAACTCTGATTCTGAAAGGTCTCAACCATCTCCCAGGCCACATCAAAGTCAGACCCTCTGATCAAAGTCCACCATCACCTGAACATCACTGCCCTGGATTTGCCTTACCAAAATATACATCCTCTCCTCTATGAATGTCATTAATAACTATGGAAAAAATGCACCTCAATTTGGGATAAAATAAATATGTAAATAAAAGACAGATCTGATAAACCTGGACAGAATTTATGATTCTCTCAGCCATTGCTTTGCCAGAGATAATGCTGCGCAGTAAAGCTGATTTGCTGGATGAGAACCATATAATTTATCCTGTCAGGGAACATAAGAAATCTTGTCTATGAAGGGAATGACTGATGGGCTCATGGAAACTGGCAGGGAAGCAAATAAAATAATTTTGTCTGTAAAAAATATCTAATTATAATGTCCTTGTTTATGACAACGCACGCGGGTGAGGACTGTGTCAATACCTATAACAGAGATTTCTGCTTTATGCTAAAACTTTCTTTTCATTTCAAAGTTTGAGCATTTTTAAAGCTAATAATTACAGCTGTTAGCTCTGTGCTGATGTAAGAGCTCATTCCCAAGAAAAAATGCTCTGGTACCTGAGCTGACACCACTTCTCTCTGCCAGGTCTGCTGGGAATTTACTGTGTGAAAAGCACAAGTTCAGGTCAGCTCAAACCAACCAAACCTAAATGAAACTGTGGCTCTGCTAGGTGCTGGGGTGGTTCTGTCACACAGACAGACACAGGTGCTGGGCCATTCCCATCACACATAACAGCTCCCAAAAGGCTTTTCTGCCATTTTGGCTGCTTGTTTTGGCACATCTGTCTGCTTGTTCTGCTGCCCTGGTGGGAGCCATAGCACTGTCAGGAATCAAAGGTCCCTTGGGAAAGTGAGGATGTGGCCTCTCCCAAGGACACACTGAGTTTCAGGGTGTCCCTTCTCCCTGCTCCTCTCCCACTGCTCTGGCTCCAGCTCACATGGTCCCCATGATGCCAGAAGGTCTGTGAGCAAGAGGGAGAGGAGAAGCAAAGAGAAACAGAGAAGTGGAAAAATGATGACCTGATGAGAACAGCTGCAAAAATCAGTTTTTTGGAATTCTGTGAAGAGAAATAAAAAATATGTCTTAAAAGCCTCTGCAGCTGAGAGCTGGAATGGTCACTGGTTTGCATTTCCCTGTGCTGGGAGCTCTGCTAATCGCTGTTTAACGGGGTACACTGCTGAGGAACGGTTTCAGTGGCAGGGCTCCTTCCTCACTGGGAAGTGCGACCTGGGTTAATAACACCTTATTCTGCACAAACTTCCACTCAGCTGGAACATGTGTGAAAGGGGCTTTGATTTGAATGAGGAGTGATGCCAGTCCTGCAAAGCAGGGCCCCTCACCAGCCACTCACCGAGGTATTTGTGCCCAAACTGTCTCCAGCAGCATCTCACCAGGCTGATTATTCTGCAATAATCTGAGGGAAAGGGCTGGGATCCTCTGCCCAGCAGAGATTCACTGCCAGGTCCTAAAGCTGCCTGAAGCTGGAGCCTCGTGTAGGGGTTAATTGGCATAATGATGTCTGATAAACTGCTCAGCTCAGAGCCACCCCTGAGCTCCAGGGGAGCATCCAGAGCATTTCCCTGCTGGGAGAATGGGGGGGCTGAATGGGTCCCCCAATCTCTCTGAGGCCAGAACTCCTGGCTGAGCCAACCTGGGGCTGCAGTGGGACACCTGGACAGACCTTTACAGATCTTTACATCTCCCCTCATTGCACTGTGCCACTGGGGCTGTGGGACCACCCTGGGGGAAGAGAGGTTCAGTCCCAGGCAGGGCTGGGGGCAGATGTTGCTGGCACAACTGATGCCTTGGAGTGGCTGCCTAGAACAGAGGCTAGACAAGATTAAGAGAATAAAGTAGGTATTTATTGAAGGTCTTCAAACAGGTACATCTTGGGCAGTCAGGAGCCTTCCAGAAGCTACACCCAAAACGGACAAGGGTCATGAGTTTTTCAGACAGATATAAGATTTATTTATCAGGGGTAAATTCTCCAGGTACAGCTTCAGGTAATGAAGTAATGCACCCCCAGTTTGCTCACCCTTCCTCAATTCACTTTTGTATAAACTTTTTTGGGGCCTGTAGGGTGTCCTTGGATCTCAGGCCTGGAAAAATAGTTTTGTCCGACCACAATGTGAAAACAGTTAACTACACTTTATATGAAGTTTAGAGCTGTGCACTAATGCAGTACAGGATTCGAAAAATATAAAATCTAAAATCCTAAGGCATCACAGCCCTGGCCTGGGACCATGAACCCACAGAGGCACTGAAGGGAGACCACGCTGGCACTGACCCAGTGTAGCTGCTCTGCTGGGCAGGGCAGGGCTGGTGCTGCCCCCTGAGTCCTCCCCGCCAGCACTGTGAGGAGCTGTGGCACTATTTTTCGAATCTGCAGTTATTTTGGCACCTGTTTTCTCTGTATTCCCTCTCTCATTCTCACATCCAAGCAGAGAATGACACGGTGGTGCTGTGCTGCCCTCACCCAGATGTCCTGATGCAGGATAAAACACTGCAGGTGCTGCGAGACAAAATGCCAGAAGAGAAACTGAAAATCATAAACAGGCACAACAGTGCAATAAATAAAGGGGATTAAATCCAAGCAAAATCAGGTGGCATTTATGTAGAGCATCTTCTTTGCAGATTACTCATATAGAAAATGTGTCCACATCAGCACAGACCTCAGTTTAGTTCTAAGATTAGATAATACTCAGGCAAACAACCCTCATAATTCTGTGTTATGGGCTCCAGAGTGAATTCTGTTGGCTTCCAGAGACATTTCTGCACACAGCTGCGTGCAAGGACAGAACTGTTTCCCCTCAGGTGGAGTCTGGGGTGGGCAGCAGCAGAGCAGGCACAACCCAGGTGTGGACATGGCCCAGAAACACCTGCCCAGCCCCAGGAGGGGAGGTGATCTCACACCAGGGTATTTTACTCTGCTGAACACTCATTAGGGTTGTGCTAATTACTGAAACACCACTTTCTGGTTTGGTAATGTCACCTCCCATGGCATCAGCACCCATCCCATCAGTGCTGTCCTGGGCTTGGAGCCAGCCTGCTCAGCTCAAGGTCAGGGCCTGGACTTTCTGATGGACTTTTTTTCATTACATGTTGCAGAGTTTAACATGCTGCTGGAGCCTCCTCAATATCTCCAAGCACCACCAGGATGCTGAAGATCTGGACACCCTCATCATTGCTGTCTGGCTCACAGCAGCACAGCCAGGCTATTCTTCTTGGGAATCTCTTTGGGAAGTGCACTTTGTGTTGATAAGGGCCATAACTGCTTTATTTCCCCCCTCTCCCTGCTGGTTTTGCTCACACCCTGTGTGGTTCTTTGTGTCATTTTTATAGTGACTTCTAACAGCCTTAGTGGGGGGAGTGTGATTTACTGTGAGAGACAGGCTGGCTTTTGTCAGAGCTGAAGTGGAAATGTTCCCATTGTTGAGACTTGATGGCACTTAGCAAAATAAAATCATGTGGAAAACAAGGAAAACACAGATACTCGCTTTGTGTTCAATAATTATTTTTTCCTCAAAACACTGTTGCTGCTCAGCATTTATTTCCTCCTGTGGTGGGGACTTCACATAAACACTGCTGCACGTTCAGAGCCTCTGCTGAGGACACACCACCCTTGCTGAATGACAGACACACTCTGGCTGGGCATCCCTGTGTGCTTCCAGACAAATTCTGGGACCAGCCCTGGCCTGCTGTGGGGGTCCCACCTGCCTGGAGCCCCCAGAGCTCAGCCCTGCAGCAGGACCTGGCCAGGCTCCAACCTGGCCTTTGCCTCCAGTGTCAGAGCAGGAAGAGCTCTGTGGGTGCTGGTGTTGATGCCTTAGGATTTTGGCTTTTGTATTTTTCATATATTTGTAATCCTGCAGTTCTTTAGTGCATAACTCCAAACTCCATATCCAGTGTGAGCTGCTGCTCTCCTATTTTGGGCAGTCACAACAATTCCTCTCCAGGCTGGGAATCAAGAATGCCTCACTGCCTCAGGCCCTGAGAGATGGAAACAAAAGTGAGTTGGGGGGAGGAAACTTGGGGTGAATTACTTAATTACCTGAAGCTGTAATTGGAAGATTATATACAAATATAATATGCAAATAGACCCAACTTATAAAAGTGTGAAAATCTGTGACTCATCATCCATTTTGGGTGCAGCCTCTGTGGGGGCTTTGTCTGCCCAAAATGTACCTGAAGGCCCTTCAGTAAATATAACCCCCTTTTTTTCCTCTTAATTCTGTCTGGCCTCTGTTTTTAGGTAGTCACAAAAAGGCACCAGTGTCCTCCTTTTTGCACAGCCTGGGATGCTCCAGCTGAGCCAGGCACTCAACCAGGACCCACCAACCCATCCTCTCTGGAACACGGCACTGGCTGGAGTCAGGGACAAGAAGAAAGAAAATCCAATTAAAACATTATGTTGCAGATGGACACTGAATCAGAGTTTCATAAAGAAAAGCTCAATTTCCTCCTCCTGACCTGGCTTAGCCACGACCCCTGAGGCAGAGGCAAAGGCACATCTCCCTTTTACCTGTGCTGGGCTGTCAATCTGCCCCTCATTAAAGCTGGAGCTGTCTGTCAGAGGTGGCAGCTCCCTGCTACCAAATTCCAGTCCTTGGAGCACATGTTCCCCACTCTGCTGCTCTGTGTTCCTTCAGGTTCTTTTGCAAAGTCCCTGCAGCCCATGCTCCCAGCAAATGCAAATGCCAAGCTTTGCAAGAGATGAGGGGAAGATGGGGGAGATACCACCATCATACCCTCTTTAAAAATTGATAAAAATAAGATTAACAGATGCCTCTGGCTCTGAGATCCATCGCTGGAGCGTTGTGCCCGCGCTCAGCACATCTCCATGGCAACTCGTGTGTGTGGCCTGAATAGATGCACCAGGAAATTTGGGGTGCTCCTGGACTTCCAGGGGGTTTGGGTTTGCTCAGACCTCACCCCACAGCTGTGGGGATAGGGAGGTGTGCAGAGGAGCATGGCCTCAAAGAGCAGAGTGGGGCCTGTGGATTTTGAGCAGCAGTGTTTCTGCTGGAATTACCCAAGTAAATCAGATTTGCAGGTTTGGAAGCAGGGAGGTGTGTCAGGGGAAGACTGGCTTTGTGGGTGGGAGGGGGCAGGCATGAGCAGCATGGTGTCAAATCCCAGACAGACTCCAGCTCAGGGCTGGATAAATGGGAAGATGGTGCAAAGGAGCCAGGGGGTCCAGTTCCCCCAGCGTCCCTCCAGGCTGTGCTGCAGTGCCAGGAGCTGGCAGGGCTGTGGGTACACCAAGGGCTCTCCTCCCTCCCACCTTCATCCCCCAGCACACGCCAGCACTGCCTGGCTGCCTGCTGCTCTCCACCTGCACATGGCACAGCAAGGACCCACCTGGCTGGAAATATTCCATTTGATGCTCCACATCCCCTTTTTAACATTTCATCTCCCTCCCTCCTGCTGCTCCCTGCAGCTGGAGCAGCCCCCCACCTTTACACCCCTCAACCAGCCCCTTCCCTTGTCCTTGGCCCTACGCAGCCCTTGCTTTGAGATGTCTTTACCCCACGTGGTGTGTTCCCTGCCATGAGCCCTCTGTCCCCAGCAGGGATTTCTTTCCACCTCCTTCTCCTGTTGTAGCTCTGAACCTATGGCACAAGTGCAACAGCTCCTCTTTGAACAGATAGTTAGGGTCCAGATATTGAAGCAAGAATACTGGAAATTAGAGGAGCCATTTAATCCTCATGAAATTTCAACTGCAAGACCAAATTTTTTGTCCCCAAGTGACAGAGCAAAGCTGCCAAAATTACCCTCCCAGCTCAAAGCAAGATTATTTCCTTCATCCCAACCTTGGCCAGCACTATTTCCTTAGTTTAACACTCATGTCCATCCAAACTGCCCTTTCCTCTGGAGGTTTTACCTTGCTCCTGATAATGACTCTTGCTAACAAGCTCAGATCCTTCCTTTCCCCCTGAGAGCTCAGACCCTGACAGTGACCAAAGAGCAGAGCCAGAGCTGAGCAAGCCAAGTTAATTCTGTTACAGAGAACAACATTGATTTGTTGTCACAAAACATTTATTACCTGAGCAGCATTTCCAGCTGAAATGGGAGGGCAGGAAAACCCTGCTGAAGTTTGAAGTTTTTGCAAATGAGCCAAACTTTGGTTTACAACTGAGAACACGCTCTCCAGCAGGGAGAGACAGAATCTGCTGATGTTGGTGCATATTCCCCTGATAATGAGGCATCTCTTGGTGAGGATGAGCACAGCAAACACAGTATTGCCACACCAGGTGGTGTTTTCTCTTCCCTCTCTGCAAAGCCCATCACCAGTGGCTGCCTGTCCTCTGTGCTGATGCACTGGGATGCACTGGCCTTCCCCTGGGAAGGAGTCCCTGAATTCCTTATCCTCTTCCCAGCAATGTCCACAGGGACTGACAGCAGAGCAAACTGCTCCTTTCAAATGAAGGAGGCTGTCCCAGGGGCTGGGAAGGGGTACAGAGACAGGGACAGGGCTGTGAGACCCTCCTGGCCGAGAGGGAAATGCTTCCCCACCTCTGGCCCTGTGCTCCCCTGTGCTCTGCAGAGAAGTTACTTTTGCTTTTAAGTTATATTTATTTGAATGTAAAATCCTCAGCTTAAACTGCAGCAGGTTTTGTGATATTTAATATCCAAAGCTGGGAAAGGTCATGTCTGTCTGAAAATAAAATGAGGTTTAATCTGGAGATTGTGTGTGGCAGGTTTTTTATGAAAATTTGGTTTAGAAATAGATCTTAAATCCATAAGGTCACTGAGAGGAAGGTTTTTCTTTCTCAAAGACTTATCACTCCCATATCTCAGAGGAGCAAAGGATAATTCAAAGAGGAAAACAAAATCCTGTGACTTCTCTTTATTTCTGCACCTGCACCCAGAACGTTTCCTTCTATATCCATTCGTCATACTCCTCCTCTGCTGTTTATTTGAATATCTGTGTTTAGGGTGTGCCAAATATGATACTTTGGTTGCATTTATCCAGGATTTTCACACTATTTGCCAGTACCTTCATGTTGAGGTCATGACAGCACATACCACAAAGCAACCTTAGTAAGACTCAGAGATTTTTTTCTAAAACCCCAAATGCTAAGCTGCATTTTTTATCCTCAGTTGTACCCTGGATCCTCCTGCCTCTCGTCCCTCCCCAGAGGATCCATGTCCAGCAATTCCATGCTCTGGACATGGCCATGGCATGGAAACGCACAGCTGCCAGCTCCAAGCTCCTCTGCCTGCATGTGAGCTGCTCTCCTCAAACTCTTCCTGCCTCACAGACTAACAGAGGGGTCCCTGTATTTAACCACTGATGTTCTCCAGAGCAGAACCAGAGGATCACAGAGAACATGAGGCTAAATTACAGGGCAGTATGAGGGCTCACTGATACCTTAGGATTTTATATTTTTCAAGTCCTGTACTGCATTAGTGCACAGCTCTAAACTCCATATAAAGTGTGAGTTACTGTCTTCACATTTTGGTCAGACAAAACAGTTCCTCCAGGCCTGAGATCCAAGGACACCCTACAGCCTTAGGCCCAAAAAGTGTAAACAAAAGTGAGATGAGTGGGGAGTAAACTGGGGGTATCTGACTTCATTACCTGAAGCTGTAATTGGAGAATTAACCCCTGATATGTAAATGAACCAAACTTATAATTATCTGTAAAACTCATGACCACCATCCATATTGGATGTAGCCCCTTGGGGAGGCTTTTTCTGCCTATAAGTACCTGAAGGCCCTTCATTAAATATATCTGCTTTTATTCTTTTAACTTTGTCTTTTAACTTTTATACTTTTATTCTTTGTCTTTGTTTCTACGTAAGCCCAAAAAAGGCATTCCAGGCCCCTAGAGCACTGGACAGAGCACAGCTGGATGGTGGCACCACCACTGGGGCCAGCATCCACCACACGTCACCAGTCCCAACCTGGGGGCCCCAAAAGGCAGACTGTCCCAAGCCCAGCCTGGATCACCTCCCTGGGCTCCCAACTTTCCTGTGCACATGCAGTCTCCTGCTGGAACCCTGAATCCTGGAACTTTTGAGCTTTCTGTGCATTCAATCCTGGCTGTGAGTGAAGGCAGAAGGAAAAAGAAGCAAGCCAGTAATATGTGGAGCCACTAATAGTCTCTGACCCACCAAAAGCAGTTGGGGAAGAAATCCTGCTCTGTCCAAATTTGTGTTTGAGTAGCAGTTCTGGGGCTGCAGCCTCTCCTTTCCCACAGAGCATCCCTGAGGTCCCTGAGCCCTTCAGCTGTTCCCACAGCTGAGTTTATCAAACCTGCTCCTGGTGTTTCTGTCATTCTGCTTGATCTTGTTAAGAATCAAAGAAAGCAATTACATCCTTAATCTTGTTCTATAAAACTGTAGCTACAGATAAAAACCACCGTGGGTAACACATACCAGAGCACGAACACAAACAAAGGAGTAAAAATGACAACTGATCTTTGATGCTTGACTCAAGACTCCTAGAAAGGAGCTTCAGAACTTCCAGGAACTTCAGATCCCTCTAAGACAGCTCGAGTGCAAGCTGCAAACTCACTGGCTTTTTTCTGGCAGTTGTGTACCAAGAACAGAAAGTATCAGCAAGGCCTGAAGATAAGGTTTTCTTCTGATTCTGGATACACTTACTATGACAAGTAGAGATCTGTGAGATTTCAGGGCCCTAAGGGAAAGGAAAACAGAAGAAAAGCAAAAGCTAGGAAAGAAATTCCAGCTTCATAAGTACAGGGAAGAGATGAAGTTCAAGGAGTTATGTGCACAGCATTTGCCGAAAAAAGCATTGTTCTCACCTTGGGAGAAATCCAGCACACTGGAAGCTTTGTCTGGGACTTAAAAATCTCACTTTAGCATTACAAGGCCTATTCCAATCCCACAGCAGAGCTTGTTTAGCATCTATGTTGTTTTTTGGGGCTTGTGTGAAGTCGTTCCTGACACAGCCCCAGTGGGAAGCCAGGTGAGAAGCACTGATTATATTTACATTTTACTGAGCACCTGAATCCTTGCAAAAATCTGCTCTAAAACAAGAATTACTGAAAAATAAGAATTCATTGTTCCAGTTGATTGTAGACACCCAGAGTCCTAGAGCTCTGAGGGGAAGGGCAGCACTGCATGGGGAGACACCAATCCAGCCCTGTGCAGCCTCTGGGTAATCTCAGCTGCCAGGTCCCTGTCCCAGCTGGGCTGACAGAGCAGGCAGAAAGCCCCAGTTTGATTGTTACAGTGGGAGGAAAGTGGGGACAGGTGTCCCCTTAAAAACAACCAGTGCAGATAGCTTAAACCCATCCCTGTTCCCAAGAGATCACACATAATTCAGTGATACAGGCTACAGGAGACTTAAAACCAAAAGTGCGCAGCCCTCAGAAATCACAGAGAGAATTCCAAGGAAGCCTTTGCCATGGGGAGCTGAGGCTGGTGGACATGGCACATGGACCAGGTCCAGGGAAACCCTTGGAAACTTGAGAGACTTCAGAACTGTGTCTTTGGGACTGTGGGGACTCAGGTCTGGCAGCATCACATCTAGCTCAGCTACAGCAAAACCATCCCCAGCTCTGGAACCTCTTGACCCACACTGCCCATTTTCCCCCAGACCCCTTTTCCTCCTGGCCACTGCTGGACCTTGCAGGACAGAAGGGCAGCAGGAAAATCTTGTCCCATGGCTGAGCCAGGAAAGCATTAAAATCAGATTTGGAGAGGAAATGTGACACCTGGTTATTACAGGACGTAATGGAATCAGCCAAGTGGTAAATGTAGCTTTTAAATAGGTTTTGTGCTCCCCCATTAGCTCGTCTGATGCTGATCAGTTCTGACAGGGGCAGGGCTGGGCTGCAGCTCTCCCAGCCAGGCTGCTGCTGTGCCTGCTGCTGGGGAGGTGAGAGGGACCCACCTGCAGCATCCTGCACCCATCCAGGGAGCCCCAGCAGCTCCAGCACTGCCTGCCCCAGCTGCTGAGTGTGGGGGCTGCTCCAGCACCCCACATTTAGCCAGAGCTGTGGTGCTCCCAGGACAGCAGGCACTGAAAGGAAGCAGCAGCAAACAGAAGACACAATTCAGGGCAAAGTTCTGGGGTTGTGTCACTTCACATGCCAGGGAACAGCAAACACCCAGCATCAGCTCTGGAGGTTCCAGCCACCCACCACAAGTGATTAGTCTCAAATCAGGAGTTTGTGTCATTTAAACAACTAAATGTTATTTCTTAGTGTTTACAAAACACGAGCAGGTGGGAAGGAACACATGGCAGCAGGGGTTGGGCAGTCTCAGAGAGCCTGTCTACCCCCACAGCCCTGCTCCTCACTCCCATCCTGGCAATGATGCCTCAGGATTTTAACTTTTATATTTTTCATCTATTTATAACTCTTCAATTCTTTAGTGTATAACTCTAAACTCCATATCCAGTGTGAGCTGCTGCTCTCCCATTTTGGGCAGACACAACAATTCCTCTCCAGGCTGGGAATCAAGCACACCTCACTGCCTCAGGCCCTGAGAGATGGAAACAAAAGTGAATTGGGGGGAGCAAACTTGGGGTGAATGACTTCATTACCTGAAGCTGTAATTGGAAGATTAATCTCCCAATATGCAAATGGACCAAACTGATAAAAGTGTGAAAACTTGTGAGCCATCATCCATTTTTGGGTGTAGCCCCTGTTGGAGCTTCATTTGCCTGAAATGTAGGACCTAAAGGCCCTTCAATAAATATAAATGCTTTTTTTTTTTCCTTAATTTTGTCTGGCCTCATTTTTTAGGTACCCAACAAGGCATCAGACAGGGATGCCTTGCTGGACATGGCTCCTGGCTCCAGCTCAGCAATCCCCATGGATGCACAACCTGATGGGAAGGGGATGGGTGGGCTCAGCGCCCCCACAGCCACCTCTGCTCTGCTCCCAGTGACTCCTGCCGTGCTCCCAGCAGCCCCAGAACACAGACTGGAGACAAACCCATCTGCTGGGCACCCCGGGCCCATCTACTCTCCTTAAAGGAAAACAGGAATGTAAATGATGCATTCTGGAAGCATCATCTCCATCACTGCTTTCTCCTTAAACATCTGGGTTTGGGAGGGATTTCTCCTCTGTGTGTTCCATGCTGACCTGGGGCATCCTCCCCTCCTCAGGGAGGGATCAGCCAGACCCAAACCCAGAGCCCTGAGATTTAGGGAGAGAAAAAGGACACTGAGGTCTCCTGCTGTTGATTCTGCTGTCTGCACACAGGAGAGCCCTGTCACAGGTTTATCTACTGCTGTTATTCTGAGATTTTTTTTCCCCAGGTAAACAGAATTTGTGAAAGGTTTTATCTTCATTCACAGTTTCTAATAAAGCCAGAGTTCAGATTTCCTCGTTGCTTTACTTTGCCCTCTAATCCTCAGATTTTCGGAGTGACCCAGCAACTGCTTTTATTCTTTTCACTTGCAGTCAGTGCTCTCATGTCTTCCCAGGAAAAAGCTTATTAAAAATGCATAAAGAATAGAGGCTTATGGAGAAAAAAGGCAAAGAAAAATAATCTAGTTAATTGGAATTTGGAAAGTGTTGTACTATCACAGGTTTAAAATCCAAACCAGAATTCCAAACCCAAGCTGGTTCCATTTGCTTTGGCCCAAACCTTGTTTTTAAGAAAAGTGTTTAACGAAAGTGTTGAAGGAAACATCAAGTTTGAGTTTCTTAAAATTCTGCAGTAAAGATGTTCAAAATGAAAAAAGCCATTTTGATTCAACTTGTCTGAATTCCAGGCTCAATGGTCTCAGAATCAATCTTTACTTTCCATTTCTAATGCAGGGGAAAACATTTGTTCCTTCCCTGAAAAGGAGAATCCTCAAATTAATACAATTGCAAGTTTGTTATTTCCTTTATTCCATAAACAGTCCTTTGTTTCCCAGAAAGATTACACAAAACTCAGTATTTTAATTGTGCTGTAAGATCGTTCAAAATAATCATAAAATGCATGGATTTATTTCCTTTTAAGATGAGAACACTTATTCAGAGTAAGTAAAAGCCCCCTTTACCTAGCAGGGGGCTGAGCACAGAAATTGCTTTTTTAGGAGAGTAACTCCTGCTCTTCATGCAAAGACTGATGTATGGCTGAGGCACTGGGTATTTCCATTGTTTGTTTAGGAACTGACAAGCCTAAAATCTTCCTGTTCAATCCAGTCCAAGGCATCATCCTACAGGTGGGAGCAGGATTCTTAACTGGCTGCTCAACCAGCAGCTCAGGGGAGCAATTCCAGCACTGCCCAGAGAGAGACCAGCCCTCAGTGCCAGATGTGCACATATCAGTCCTCAGAGCCAGATGTGCACACACAGCCTTCAGTGCCAGATGTGCACACGTAGTCCTCAGTGCTAAATGTGTACACACCCTCTCAGAGCCAGATGTTCACAATCCATCAGTGCCAGATGTGCACACACTGCCCTCAGAGCCAGATGTGCACACACGGCCTTCAGTGCCAGCTGTGCCCACCCCAGTCCTCAGAGCCAGATGTGCACACACAGCCCTCAGTGCCAGATGTGCACACACCCTGTCAGTGCCAGATGTGCCCACCCCAGCCCTCAGTGCCAGATGTGCGCACACAGCCCTCAGTGCCAGATGTTCACACTCCCTCAGAATGAGATGTTCATACTCCCTCAGTGCCAGATGTGCACATAGCAGGCACCCTAGCCAGAAGCCCCAGGTTCCCTGGGGCACCTCTGGCTGCAGTGATTTGCCAGTGTCTGAAGGAAATATCAAACAGCCCCTCAGTTTTAGTTTCATATAAACCATCTCTAGCAAAGCTCTGCAAGCAATAACCCCCAAACATCACAGATGTGCTGCACTTCTTAACCCTTGCTTACACAAAACAGAAAATAACACATGGTATTTATTACTCCCAAATTTATTCCTGAGCATCAAGACTCACTCTGTGCTGACACAGGCCCCTCTTCAGTTCTACTTGAAATGTCACTTAGCTTCTGTGCTGGAAGCAAGTGTTCCCTCTAATTTATCATATTTGTGCACAATGATCACTGCTCCTACTGCACTTAGCAACACCCTTTGAGAATGAAGAACCATAAGCCAGTGTGTACTCACCAGAATAAATTTTTACACAGGAATATTTGAGGTCTCCTGAAGTGCCAGTTGCTAAAACTCAGCCTAAATGTGCCAACACAGCAAACTCTGACCAGAACTTAGAGAAGTCAGAAATTCAAGACTGCTGCAAGGAACACTGGGTGTAGCTGAACAGTTCTGTTCCTTCTAGCTGCTTCTAGAAACACGAATTTTAAGGTGATTATTCCAGCAGCTTGTAGCACTGCACAAAAGAAATCAGAAGAACTACTCCAGGCAGCGTGGCAGCCAGGAAACAATGGCATCCCAGGGAACAAACCCAAATCCTCCTTTGCAGGTGCAAGCAGAATTGCCTAAAGGGTTTTACAGAATCAATAAAATTTCACTGCAGATGGATCCAAGCTGGAGCCTCTTTTCCTTCACTCTGAGTTCAGGTGATATTTGGTGTTCTCACCAGAGCCTTGTTATTGGGGGTTCCAGCTGGGGCTCAGCCTCAATCCTCCACTGCTCTGATCCTCCTGCCCTCACTCTGCCTTGGTGCAATTTTCAAACTGGAGCTTTACAGTGTCCCTTAAAAACCAAGCACTGTCAGGGAGGTGTCACTGGAGGCAGAGGTGGATTTGTGATGGTTCGGGGCCGTGTCCCCAGGGTGTCAGACTGTGGGGATCCTGGCTGTGCAGAGCCCCAGCAGTCACACACACATGGAAAACCATCGTGTCTCAAGCGTGAATTATTGAGCAGGGAGCCCTTTTATCCTGGTTATCCTTCCAGTAGAATAACAAATAAAAATCTTTCTGGTGCCATGTGTGCCTCAGGAGCCTGGAAGCATCACTGTGCTCTGGAGCCCTGGGTCTGAGCTGCACCAGGGGGTCTTGCTGAACACCCCAGAGGGGTCCAAGGGCTGGGCTGGGGGTTGTTCTTCTCTTCTGGAGGGATCTGCTCTTCCACCGTGCTGGCCCTGGCTCCTCTCCCTCCTTCCAGGACAGAAAATTTGGGGTCAAACAGCTCTGCCTTTGAACAAGGCTCCATCCAGCTGCCAAACCCCAGGATTCTCCAGATAAAAAACACCAGCCAAGCCTCTACTCTGACAAAATCCTCCTTTCCCCATGTGTTTATGTTAACCACAAATTGCCTGATTTTCTTTAATGTGGCAGCAGTCACCCTGACATGGCACATTTGGCTGAGACTTCATGCTCTTAAAATCTGGAATCAGAAAGTTCTGGTTCCCACAGCAACCACAGGTAGCAATTATCCTGGTTCTGGAAATTTCTAGAATAGAAAGAATATTTGCTTTCTGCAGCCCT
This sequence comes from Luscinia megarhynchos, assembly GCA_034336665.1. NCBI lineage: Eukaryota > Metazoa > Chordata > Aves > Passeriformes > Muscicapidae > Luscinia > Luscinia megarhynchos. The sequence goes on from CM067585.1 coordinate 3,555,881, forward strand.
CTGTTAAGTGCACAGCAAAGGATATGTCTGTGTGCATCAAAATGAATTTATTTTCCTTTTGCTGTGTTTGTAGCTCTGTTTACACTTTAGAAATCTTTTCTATATCAACATTTTTAGACAGTTTTTTATATCTGCTACAGAACAGAGAACCCCCTAAAACACATCGTGTAATTTATTTCCACTTAGCTCTAGTCATTGCAACAAGTGCAATTCATTGCACTTTCTGCACCACGTTTTCCCTCTGTACATCACATATAATGAATATCACCACAATAAAATTCATAGTTTGTGACACTCCTGATTAATACCAGCTTTTCATGAAGAAGAAAGATTACTTCAGCCATTATGAATTTATACAGATCTTGCTTTTTCTATTAGAAGACACGCAGTGATGCAGGCTGCTCCCAGATGGAACAAAGACAGAAACCCAGAGCACAAGGCCACATTTGCCCCATCCCACACAGCTGGACAAGTGGCTACTGGTGTTTTCAGCAGATTAACACACTTCAAATGCCATGATGTCAACAAAGAAGGAAAGGAAGATCAGTGTAGTGTTTCTGTTGGGATTTTTAATGACTTGCACATCTCCCTGAATTCCCCCCAGAATATCACTGTGATTAACAGACCACTGGCTTGCTAGGGGTTTAGTGGTTTTTTCCTTTTTCTTTAATTAGCTAATCCTTCCTAATCAGTCAGTCATTCTTTACCTCCAGCACCTGATCCCCTGAATGCAGAGCAGGAAGAGGTGAGCTGCTCCCTGGCTCCATTTGGCAGATGTTAACCACATTTTACACCTGGAGAAGTTCAGTGATGCTGAAAGTGCCCAGAAAACTCCCTGTCACCTCCACTTCCCCAGTTACACTCTCTCTCTGGGCTGCAAATTGCTTTTGATTCCTCCCTCCCTGGCCTGCAGCACTGTTCAAATTACAAAGAAAATGACAAAGATTGAAGCCTGGTTTCTAATCTACTTTTGCTTTATGTTTGGTGCCAGGGCTCTTTCCCAGCCCCTGCTGCAGCTGCTGTGTCCCTCAGGGTCTGGACAGGACCTGAGCCCTGAACTGGTTCTGCCTTCCCAACCTGAGAGCTCAGCAGCTGCTCCTCCCTGAAGCCTGGTGGGAAAAAAGGATAATTTCTGCCTCCCACACAGCAGGCAGCCTCCATCTAGTGAGTATCAGTGTTGCAAACAATCCTGATCACTTCAGTGTGCTCATGATGTGCTCGGCCCTCTCAGAGCCAAGATGCAGCACTTGATTTAAATTTTTGCTGTCAGATCAGATTAAAAATTAAGTTGAACACAGTTGTAGGAAAATTAAATTAACATTCTTTTTGAGTAGCAGCATGTAATTTAATGCAACAACTCATACAATTGAGTCATGCATCTCCTAATACATGTCTAGAGGATCCAAAGGTTGGGAGCAGGCAGGGACACGGTGCTGGGTTTGCTCTCTGAAGGAGCTCAGGCAGAGATACTGACATGACCAAAGGAGCATTTCACTACTCCAAAGAGAGGAAAAGAAACAGAATATTGAAATTCCACGGGGTGGAGTTTCAAGAAGGCACTTCCAACTGGGCACTCCATACTTGCAAGACAGATGGAAATTTCCATCCTTACTTTTGATTGAGGATTTTTTGAGAATGCTCCTGGAATCTGTGTTGAAAAGGAGCACTGGACTTTACTGTTTGTTTTTAGCACAGCTCAGCCCTGTGGTGCCCCGTGGTGCCAGCCAGCCCCTAGCCCTGTGACCCCTGTCAGAGTCAGAACATGCTACACACCTCATTTATAACCCATTCCCGAAGTCCTGCTTGAATCTCAGCTCCCATATCCAAGAAATAGCCAAGAGGAGCCATGATCCGAGTGAAGAGAGGGGAGGAACAGCACATTTTCTGCCCATGGCCATCCAGCTGCAGGGGCTGCTCTCACCCACCCATGGGCAGGTCCCCACTCTGCACCCAGGGCAGCACCCAAGACCCTGCCAGGGCAGGGGACACCAACCCCACAGGTGTTACAGCTTACACAGACAGTGCCCAAAGCCATACAGGGCAGTGATGGAGCCACAGGAAAAGCTCCATACCCTTTGTCCCAACATCAGAAACATAAAATCATCACAGTTTCACAGAAAGACATAGTTATAGACATCCATTGAGAAACACACCCCCTCTCCAAAGGCTGAGCAGTTTGGGACAGTTTGCATTTCTTCGCAGCTTTCACACTGAATGGAGACAGCTCTGACACTGGGATTTCAATTCAAGGGCCATTTAGGATTGAAAAATAGAGACAGGTTTATACACAAAATGGGAGCATTTCACAAAAACTCTGTCTCCTGCTCACTCTCTGAGAATTATTGTCCCTTATTATGCAGCAACAAAGGGAGGATTCTCTGCCTTGCCAAGGTGAGCACAATCAGTCCTCCTGTCATTCTGCAAAATGGAAAAGGAAAATAACATTGACCTGAAACCTGAGCTGAGGGGCTGAGGATGACATGAAACTCTGCAACTCGTTTGTGTGCTGCTCAGTGTCCCTGCTTTGGCAGATTTGTGCAGGGAGCACGGAATGCACAGTGCCAGGGCCCAGCACCCAGCTCAGGGTGGTGAGGCTCAGGCAGGCAGGACAGGATGAGTCACTCTGTGACAGGGACTCTGCTCAATGTGGCAGCAATTTCTTGCCATTAGCGGCGTTCTGAGAATGTCATTCAAACTGCCCATCATTGCTGCAGGTATTTTTGGCTCTGGGAGTGCTGAGGTTCATTGTATAACCCACTCATCCCCTCAGCTCCATGGCTATTTATACCCAGGTGCTGGCAGAGAGGGCAGGGCTGGCTCTGCAGCCAGCTGAGGGCTCCGCAGCTGCTGGCCAGCAGGATGCCCCTTCTTGCTGCCTTCTACTCACCTTCACAGGCTTGCTATAAAGCTGCTCAACATCAGAAATTCAGAGCCATGGTCTGGGCCAGCAGCTTTGCTTTGATCCAGCTGATGAGACAGAGGTGCAGGAAAGGATTTGGGAGTGATTGATCTCGCTGCCCTGTTCCCCCCTGCAGGGCAGCCAGGCAGGAGCTCCTCTCCCCTGCCTGATGCAGAAGTGAAGAAGATGTTTCCCTTTGGGAAGTTTCAGGTTATGCCCTGCTGCCCCATCCATTTCTTCCCCTCTCAGAAAGGAGCCAGGACCTGCCTTAGCAGTCATAGCCTCACGGGGACAGTGAGTCCAAAATGTTCCTGGGGATGGACAAAACTCATGGAAGATGAGCACAAGAGTTAAATCTGGAGACTGCTCTGAGCAATGGGGAGTGTCACTGATGCCTTAGGATTTTAGCCTTTATATTTTTCAAATCCTGTACTGCATTAGTGCACAGCTCTAAACTCCATATAAAGTGTAGTTAACAGTTTTCACGTTGTGGTCAGACAAAACAATTCCTCCAGGCCTGAGATCCAAGGACACCTTACAGCCTCAAGCCCCAAAAAGTATAAACAAAAGTGAATTGAGGAGGGAGGAACAAACTGAGGATATTTGACTTCAGTATCTGAAGCCATAAGTGGAGAATTAATCCCTGATATGCAAATAGACCAAGCTTACATCTGCCTGAAAAACTTGTGACCATTGTCCATTTTGGGTGTTGCCTCTGGAAAGCTTTTGTGTGTACCTGTGTAGTGTACCTGTTTGAAGGCCTTTAATTGAAGGTCTTTAATAAATATTTACTTTATTATCTTAATCTTGTCTAGCCTCTATTCTAGGTAGCCACTCCAAGGCATCATCACCAGTTTCTCTACAGCCATGGAGGTGATTGAGGATCACTCTGATGGGACCGAGGGTTGAGCACAGCCCCGCTCCCTCCCTGTGCACAGAGCTCTGGGGAGGAAACCACGCACAGGCAGCACTTGGGAGCAGCTGTTTGGTGCCCGAGTACCTGTCTGACGCCTTAGGGATGGTGATTTCTGTGCAGGCGAGTTATTGCAGCAATGTATTCCTGCCTCTACCGAAGGGCACTGCACCAGTGCACCAGAGACGAAGCAGAAATGAAGCAGATTTGGAATCATGACCCAAAGCCTCAGCACAACATTCAGCACCATCTCAGGACCACTGAGAGGAGAACAGGCACAGAGATGGCAAAACTGCAAATCTCTCCCCGTGCAGCAGCCCCACAGGGCTTTTAGGTCTATTTTCCATTGAATTGGCAACAGCTGTATTGACAAACACATCTGGAGCTCACTGCTGTGGGCCAGCCCTGCAGCACCTGCTCCCAGGGCAGCTGCAGAAGTGCCATGGGCAGAGGAGCAGCTCAGGCTCAGGGCTGCACCTGGGAGGAGCAGACACTGCTGTACCAGTCCTCAGTGTGCAGGCAGCCAGCAGAGCTGCGAGACTCTCTAAGTGCCTTACTAGGTTTTATTAATTCTTCTCTAGAAAGTGCTGCCAAGATAGGTGTTGGGCAATTATCTGCAGACAGAGCTGCCACCAGGAATCAGCATCTGCAGAGAGCCCTATTGAAGGAGCCCTCGTCCCTCTGGAAACGTTCAGTCAGGAGAGTTTACAGTGAGTGAAGGGAAACTGGGGAGGATTGCTGCATGAAGCAAAATTCTGGGCTCCTAGCAAACAGGGGGGAATACATGACTCCCACTCCATCAACAGCCCCCAGAGACTGCCCCCCTGTGCATTGGAGCTGAGCATGAGGTGGGAATTACAGTGTTTCACCCCTAAGCCTGGAAAAGCAAAGGAATTCTGTCTCTTCATTGGGGTTTCAATGAGCATTTCTGCCAAACAAGGCTGAGGTGGGACACAGACCCGTAAGCTGGTCACCTGCTAGAGAAAACACCTCACCCTGAATGCCTTCTACCTGTCAGCTCCAATTCTGACCCAGCTTCTCCCCTAATCCACAGGCTGCAAGGTTTTAGGATGAGAGGTGGCAGATTCTGTCTCCAGAAGCCTGGAGGATAATTTGGCTGGATGGCCCCTCAAGACCTGTCACTGTCTGGACCCAAAAAGCAGCACCTAACAGGACTCCAGCCCTTAACGCTGCAGTCACTGCCAGCTGCTCCCTCCCAGCTATTCCAGTACTGGAAATTGCCTCTGATGGCTCCAGGATGCTGTGAGAAGCTGGGATGCTCAGGATTCATGAGCTGGACAGCCTTGTACCAGGGGCTGCAGCCCAGACCAGCCTCACCTTACCCAGAGAATTCCCATTGTGTGAACTGAGGAGCAGAACAGTTCATCCCACTGTAACAGACATTATTCATTCATTGCTTAGAAGAGATACTCAAATTCTCCATTCCTAAAATTAAAGCCTGGCTCTTTGAATCTTGCTCAAGGTGTCTTAGCCTGTCTCCCTTCGCTCCCTGTGGTTCTCAGCTCCAGAATTCACACACGCTGCAGAGTTTTGCCTTAGGTCTTTAACAAGAGGAGTTTTGCCACTGCTTATTATTGCTAAAATTATGTGTCACCTTGGGTTTTCCTCGCTCACTTCAGCACATTCCACTGCTGTCTCCTCCATCTATAAAAGGAAACTTTATGGCTCTTTGCTCTCTGGTTCTTAAAAATTGCGTGCAAAAAGAAAAATCTCTCTCTCTCTTCTTTTTTTTTCTATTTTTCTTTTTTTTTTTATTTTATTATTAATATGCAGAAATAGTTTGTGTTGCACATTCACTGCACAGTGTCCTTCTGGCAGAACTGCACAACTGTTCACAGCTGATGTGAACAAGGTTTTACAGTGGCAAGATAAATATTGGGGAAAATGAAGATTGTGCATTGACTTCTCACACCTCTGGGGTTTTGCTCCACTGCCTCATAAACAAAGGTTTTGACTTGTAACACTCTGCATCCTGACCTGCTTTTAATGCCTCAACCCCAAAATTAAAGACACGTTTGTCTGCAGTTGGTGTGGGAGGGGGATCCCAGAGGTACCTGCTGAGCTCTATAAGGACACAGGAATGTTGCCAGATGCAGATATTCAAGCCCAAATTCCTTAACAGTTTTTCAGTAAGAAGTCTCATCCCACAAGACTGTTGAATTAACCTGCCTGACATGCCTCTTCTCTACTGGGGCAAGAAAAGCCACATAAATAACAACCCTACCCTTCCTTAAATCTGAGGGACACTCCAGGAAGAAAACCAAGCATAAATCCCAAAACAAGGAAGGAATGCAGAGAATCCCAGTCTCCATAACCCAATACAAAATTAATTTTTTTATTCTACTTGTTGGCTGCTCTGTCAAACCCCAAGCGACACAGCCTTGAGTGATGTAACACGGACTTTCCATAAACTCCTCCAGAATTTCTTTGTCTCTTATCACTAGTGCCATTTTCACAACAAAAAAAGAAAAAAAGAAAAAAAAATAAAAATTGAGGTAAACTGTGTCCTGTGTGACCTCAAGGGCCACCCCCAGCACTCACAGCCTCTATAAAATCCCCCCTCAGACTCTCAGGCTGGTTCCTGGCAGGATCCCCAAGCAGCTTTCCCTGCACCTGGGACCAGGATTGCCTTTAAACTCTTCTCTAGTGGGTGCTTTCATCCTGAGAGAGCACAGCTCCCTTCCCCTGGAGTAACTGGATACTTTTGAAGTTGTTTTGCCAGCATCCAGATCGAGCTGGGCTCGGTTTTAATGACATCGCCGTGCTCCTCTCACACAGCTACAAAGATTGTTTTGATACTTCAAGAATATTTGACTTGCTAGTCAAAATAAAGTACTAGAAATTGAATAAAAACTACCCTTGAATACAGAAATAGCTTATTAACATGAACTTGTTCTGTAGTATACGATCTGGCCTGACTTCCCAATTAGCTCCGACACTGGAGTCTGCTGTTGGAGCCAACTGTGTGAGACACGGAGCTATTAATTAACTGCTGTTTTCTTCAGCTTTTGTCAGCCCCTAAATAGATTTTTCCCTAAGTGACAGGGTGTGTGTCTAGAACAAGGGCACAAGGAACCCTTCCTCACCCCAGAACCCAGAACATCCCCAGGGAGCAGTGTTGTCACAGAGCAGGGCTGGGAGCCCAAGGACCTTCCTCCAGCTCAGGGCTCTTGGGAGTTACCTGAACACAAAGCCCAAGGAGCTGCTATCAAGGTGACAAATTTTCCAAATTAAAAGAAGCACAGAAGTGCAGCACCTTGATCCTACAACCTTGCAGCTGTTTTAACAGGCACCCAAAAATTGAAGAGTGGAGAACACCCCATCCCTACTGCAGCTCTGCATTGCCAAGCCAGCCTGTCTCATTCTATTTTTTATTATTACTATTATTGCTGAGATGCAGATGAATTAGTTCTCTCGGGGCTTTGCACAATTTTTTATTTTGCTAAGCTGCATTTTCTTTTCCAGAAACCTCATTTTGATGTAAATCTTGTAAACAGAGGACTGGTTCGTTCAAATGCCGAGCACAAAAGCTCTTCCAAAGGAGCAGATCAAAAGTCTGCAGTTGGCTTAATGAAAGACAGACTGACAATAAGGCTGGGCAGAACTGCGTGGATGGAGGGGAAGGACAGATTTAAGGGTTTGGTAACTGCCTGAGAGCACGTGGAAGGATTGATGCAGAACAGAGAAAAAGGGTGTGGAGGATGAGCCTTTCTTCATTTTTGCTGCTCTAAATGCCCTCGATGTAAAATGCCCATTGTTAAGGCTCATACAAAACGGCTGTGCTGATGCTAAGTGCCGAGGCAGATAGAAAATTGAACAAAACTGAAAATATTGAACCATTTAGAAAAAATTGTTCAATATTTAAAGTGTTTTCTTTCAATCAGGTGCACTCATTGTGCTTTCTTTTCAAGCTGTTGCCATTCCCGAAATGACTACTGGGGGATAATTGTGGCACTTTTCACAAATGAAGTAGAGATGACACAAGAAAAGCAGCAGAGCTGTCAATATCATGGCCAGAACGCACAGCCATTGTTGTGCCCTGACACCAAAGGCATCGATCCTCCCTCTGCTGCCACTAAAAACAGGAAAGAGAAAGAGTGGAAGGATGAGCAGGGCTCACTCTGGGAAAAGCTGGGCTGCCTGCACAGCTCAGATGCAAGAGAATTCTTTTGGCTGGGGTTTGATTGCTCCTGAAAGTTCCTTTTGCTTTGTTTTGGAGAATTCTACCATATAAAACATTAAAAAAAATTGGTGGATAAAACCAGCCTAGCTCATCATCACTGGAGCCCATGCTGGAGAAACCTGGAAATGAATTTGTGCTGTCCCAATGTTCCCCAGTTATTGTGGCCTGGGGGTTTCTTATGTGGGAACAGACTCACCAGCACCAAGTGTCTTCCAGGAGTTCCTGAAACAGGAAAGGTTGCCATGATATTAGAACCAAAAGCAAATTAAGTGTAGGAAAAGAGAGGCCAGATCATGTCAGTTTTACAGAAGCGTTTACTCCCTTTTGAGCCTGAGTAATTTGCAAAGAATTAAAAGCCTGATGAAACAAAATGGACTTTTAAAGATGCCTTGCAACTGCAAATGAACTTTGCTGGTGTTTGTGTGTGAGGCTCATTTGCACCCAGTGTGAGTAAATGAAAATTTTCGGACGGAAACAGGCAGGGAGGGTGAAGCTGGATGGCCCTTGGCCAGCAGCCTTCATCCCAGGCAGCAGGGATATGACCACACGCACCACTTGTACAGACATGGTTGCGGGCCTCTTGATGCCTTAGGATTTCAGCCTTAATATTTTTCTGTGTTAGTGCACAGCTCTAAACTCCATATAAAGTGTAGTTAACTGTTCTCACATTGTGTCAGACACAACAACTCCTCCAGGCCTGAAATTCAAGGACATTCTACAACCTCAGGCCTCAAAAAGTAAAAAAAAAGTGAATTGAGGAAGGGGCAGCAAACTGGGGGTATCTGACTTCATTACCTCAAGCTGTAATTGGAGAATTAACCCCTGATATATAAATGGACCAAATTAAATCTGTCTGAAAAGCTCATGACCATCTTCCATTTGGGTGTAGCTTCTGGGAGGCTCCTGACTGCCCCAGGTGTATCTATTGAAGGCCTTTAATAAATACCCACTTTATTCTCTTAATCTTGTCTAAACTCTATTCTAGGCAGCCACTCCAAGGCATCACTGTGACTGGATGATCCCCACAGTCCCTTCCAACCCAAACCATCCCTTGACTCTACCAAAGCACCTTCCCAGCCCCCAGGGCTCATACAGGGACAACCATGAGCAGCACAGGCAGGAAAAAGCCAAACAAACCCCCCAAAAGTTTTATCTGAAAGCAGGGCCTAGAGCATCCTGCATGTTAAGCTCTGCAAGCTCATCTCTGGATAAAGATAAATCAAATAGTTAATGTCAGTAGGGAAAAAAGATCCTGCATTGACTTTTATCTAATCTTAGCTGGACACAGCAGATTATGCAGAACACTACAGAAAGCAGCATAAGCATTTCCTTTGGTACTTGAAATTATCCACATTATCTTAAAAATAATTCATGCCTATTGCCCCTTTGAAGTTCTGTCACTATTTTTAGTCGTGGAGCTGGGGCTTGGCTTTTGAGGTGAATTTGCCAGTAATTTATGCTAATAGATTTCTGTGCTGATGTTGTGAACATCTCTGGATCTGTGGAGATGCCAGAGCCATGATAACCACGGGAGCATCAGCACATCTGCAGCAGCCTGAGACGGTGAGCAGAGCATTGCTGCTGCCATGGTCTGAGTCCTGCCCCCACACAAGCTGCTCCAGCTCACAAACAACCTTCCAAGAGCCAAAAACATTGCACAAATGCATAAAATCACAGATTTGTGGGGTTTTTTTTCCTGACAGGTCTTTTCTTCCTGGGCTCCTGATATGAGTCTCACATTTTTGGTTTTTAGCATCTGTAATGCAACAGCTTTCATTGTCATTTGGATGTCACTGGCAGCCAACACAGATTTTCCACCTCTCATAATGCCCTGGCACGAGGCTGTGGCACATTCAGGGATCATTTCATCAGAAGCACAACACACTAATCTGCTCCACTCCAATTATTTAGCCATATGATCTATGTAAATCTGACCAGCTTTCAGCAGCTCCAGACCCTGATGCGTTTGTGAGTAATTTTGATCCTGTGATTATTTTTTAAAGTTTTAAATCTTTACCATTAACAGGAGGGTGTGAATAACCAGCCCCTACAAACCAGATGCTCCAAGGGCTGAACTGAGGCACATCTGGTATTCCAGGAAATCAGAAACACACAGATTATTCTGGATCTGGAATTTTATGCCCCCAGCCAGACCCTGCCAAGGACTGGCTGTGGCCATGGCACCAGGTAATGACCATGCTGGCCCAAAAAGTCTCTGAGAGCCAGAACAATGGCAGGTGCAAGTGGCTCCCCTCCAGCAGGGCCACGTCACACTCCAGGTGATGCCAGGAGAGGAAAAATAACACTTGGTTTCACATCACATTGCCACTGGGAAGCATTTTACAAGGGAAACCTTCAGCGTGACTCCAAATGAACCAGTTGCTTTGTTTTGGTTCCCCTCAAACCCCAGTGCTGTGCACGGCTGTCCAGCCTCCCTGAACCTTTGCAGGGAGCTCAGAAAGGGGCAATGCTCACCCACAGGCACCTGGCTCAGCCCACATGGCCACCCCCCACTTCTAACAGCCAGCACAGAACACCCACACTGAACCAGCCTCATGTGGAATTATGTGAAATGAGTCCCTCAGAATACCTCACCTGTGAAGGGTGATTACATCTCATTTTCATGTGAGAAGGACCTTAAATAACACCAGGTCTTACAGGCTTTGCCTGTGCCTCTGAGGAGGAAGGATGATGGGCAACCTTCATGGGTGAGGGGCTGTGTATTTATTGTCGTTGCAGGGAGGAATGAAGAGCAAATAGATCTCTTTAGGAGAAAGCAGGGGAGCGGAATAATTTTTTTGTACTGGTGAGTGAACTTCCCTTTGTCTGCCTCAGGAAGGAACACTGGCCTGCTGAGGACTCACAAACCCCTGTGAAACCAACATCTAAGAAACACAGGTCTTGTCACAAGGAAGAGCATTTTCACCTTAAAGCCCAATGATCATTTAGGAACTAGACACCTGAACTCTCTGTTTGCAAATATAGCCTTCATATTTCAGAAATAAATGGTTTAATGACAGCACCTTTACAGCAGAGGAAGGACAGTGAGGAGGAACTGGCTATAATCCCAGTATTTGGCAGAGAAGCAGAAATGAATTGCAGCGCTGGCAGAAGCACATCCTGCCTGCCTGCCAGGAATCAGTAGTCTCTGGCCTGTAAGCTTTATGTAGGACTCTGCATTTAATTTTTTACCCTTCTCTACAGGACCAGTGAAATACCCAGTTTCAATGGACTTTGTGTCCTATGGCACCAATTTTCCCCAAGTTCTAGTTCAGGTCCTGTTCCTTCAAATCTACAGCAGCAGAGACATGAAAGAGAGAAGAAAAGCATTCATAAATCCTACATTAATAACCAATATCAAATTGTACTAGAATTAGCTCAAAAGGAAAGAGAATCAATTGCAGCCTGTTCTCGGTTCTTTAAGGCAGCGTTATATTGTTCCTAACGAAATAAAAATCAATATGAAATTCTTCTTATGGTTCATTTTTTAAAGCTCAATACCAGCTGGGCAATTTGGCTGACAATTATGAGCTATCTGTTGTGTCACCAGCCTGGGCTCTGAGGCCCAGCCTGCAATCATGTGTTATTGCTTGCAGGTACATCTCTCACTATTGGTTTGCTTTCCACCTTTCTTCAATGATCATTCAGAAATAAAGGGAATTTGCTAATCAATCCCATTGACTTGAAAGCAACAGTTATTAATGCCTTCAGTTTGTTGCTGGCTTCTAAACTCTTTGAATCCATTAGCTACGAGCCCCCATTGATTACAAGCACACCCCCACACAGCATTGGCTTTCCAAGGAAAAAAACCAGAGCTTTTCAAGTCCTTTTCCACTGGAGGCACAGCATGGTGGGAAACCAGCATGAGATGAGCAGGTAATTTCACCATAATGACTTCCTTTGTGAGTAAAAGTGACAAAGCTATTTTTGAAGTGCCTCATTAAAGATGAATTCATTTCATTTCCAAATAATGTGTTGTTCTTTCTACCCTCCTGCCTGTGCTTCTACACGCTTGGATCATTGCTTGGCTCCACAGCTCCTCTCTCCTCAAGGTTTCCAGAACCACCAGAGATTCTCCTGTCTCTGTGTCCTGGCAGACCCACTGAGGTTCCAATGCTGGCCAAGCCCTGAGCAAGCCAGGTTTGATCAGGATCAGCCTTAGGCCCCCTCCCTGCAGCCTTTGGCTGTGCTCCAACTGCCCCCAACTCTGTGAGTTAGGGGCTGCATGAGGCAGCACCCACAGGGCTCAGAGCACCCACCACCCTCATGGCAGCCCAGGGAGACTGGGCTCAAAAAATCCCTTTTCCCCTTTCTGGGGAGCCCAGTGTCCCCAGAGTCATCCCAGCCACATGGGAGCTGTGCCAGGACAGGCTCTCCCACACTGGCATTACTGCTTCTTCTACTGAGGCTTGTTCTGAAAAATGCATCATGGCCATTTTCAGATACAGGCACAGCTTTGCTTGAAAAAAAAAATAGAGTTGTTTCCCTCAATACAAACATCCTCCAACCCCAAATCCACCTCAGCCCTTCTGGATCAATAGGAAATTTTGAATACATTAATTTTGGAACAACACATAATCAAATGCTACGTGTCACCACTGAGATGCTTGGTAAGCACAGTCCTGGTCCTGTCCCTGGTAAGGCAGATTTGTCCATATAAGGAGGAAGAGAGATGAACCATCCTCCTTCTTCAGGGGGGAACAGAAGTTTGATGCCTGCCACTGTCAAAAGATGCTTTTCCTGTGAATTTGCCCCATGTACTCAACCCTGATTTATTTTTTTTTCCCCTAACATGAAAATTACATTCAAGTGGCAGGGCCTGCATTTAGAGAGACACTGTCAGTCAGCACAGAGGTATGGGATAGACTCACCAGTCTCTGCTCTGAAGTAGGTCACAGCAACTGCCACAGAATCCCTTCAAACCCGTTAAAAATCCAATAAGTCTCAGGAAAAAGACCCGTGGAAAAGTATCTAATTTGAAAATCATATTGGCTGGATTCAATTCTGCAAATCATCCAAACGTGTTCTTAACTTGACACTAATGAACCAGCTTACAGAAATCAAAGATACTTGAAGATCAGATCTGAAGTGCTCAGCTTCTTGCACCATCACATCAGTGGCAGGAGCTCCAACAGACATTGGTCCAGTTATACCAGTCACACCAGCACACTTAGCCCCATGCTCCCCCAGCTGTTTCAACCTCAAGTCATCTCAAGGTTTACCAGGGGCTAATTAAAAAATAAAAATTTAAGTCTCCAAATGGGAAATTTTGCCATTTTTCAAGTGCAATTTACAAGATGCTGAAAGGAACCATTGTGTTTCATTTTGTGAGAAAGAAAGAAAAATCCAAAACCACTTTATAATTCTCTGGCATTCAGATGCCTGAAATATATCCAACCTGCCAGGGAAATCTCATGCATAGAGCAAGTCTAACATTAGCTGCTTCTCCTCTCAACTGAAAATATTCCTAAAAACATCTGATCGATCCCGAGACAAGAGGATCATTCATTCTGCCCCAAAGGCTGCATGGAAGGAACCCTGAGAGGGGATGGAATGGGATCAGCACAGAGGGAAGGTGAACCTGCATCCAGATCCCAGAGCAGAGTCCCCACAGCACCATGCCCAAAGCCTGGAGAATCCTAACATCCCTTCTATTCCCTCTGAGGATGTGCCTCCCATGTGCTGGATTTTCTTGGGGTGGACAAAAAGAGATGCGGATTTGGAGAACAAGATGTGGTGGCTTGGACTGCTGCTGGATAGATTGCTGATGAGACTTTGCTTAAGTGCTTTGTAATTTCCAATAATCGCCAAAAAGTGAGAGGTGAGGCCTTGGCCTCTGTGCTTTGCCAGGTGGAAAGAATAAATTCTTGATGTGAATGAGGGAGGATGGGCAGAGCCCTTGAGGCTGCCTGCAGGCACCTGTGCACTCACAGGAGCCTCAGCGAGGAGCAGCACAAACAAGGGTATGACTGCAAGTTACAGGAAGCATGAAGGATTCCTCACTGAGGTAGGGCATGGAAAATAATGGCCCTAAGGAGAGGAAGAGCTGGCATGCTGTGGGACAAAGCTCCTGCAGCAGAACCCAACCAATCCAGTTTTTGGGTGTGGGTCACCCTGGCACCCACAAAAGACCCCAGTCAGTCCTGCCCTGCTCCTGCTCCAACAGCAGAGATGATGAACTGTTTAGGAAAGTAACTCAGCCCTTCACAAGAGCTTCAGTGTTTTTCCCTATTAATGGCTTGTGATCTGGAGCATGTGATATGTGCATGCAGTGGTGGACTGCAGTGGGAATGAGAGAGAGAAATTCCTTGAAGCCATTTCTACTTATCCTCCTCCTTGCTTCTGTAGCATCCTCAGGGATTGCCCTTCTCACAGAGGAGTAGCTTTGGAGGAGAAAGAGGGTGACACATTCTCAAGGAGCTTATTTACAAGTGCTCTTTTCTAAAGATCAATGTGTTGAGCCTGGTGAAGAATGATTTCAATTTTGCCTTGAAAACTTGGATCAAACGCTGCTGACGATGCAAACTTCCCTGCCATCCAGAGATTAAACTTGTTCTGCTGTTTCTAATGGGGCCTTAGTGCTTTGCTTGCCAGAGGCTCTCAGCACCGTGCTCCTTCTTGGAGCAGATTCTGAGAGCACCCTGCAGAAATAATCCAGTTGTGGCTGCACATTGCTCGGGAGGCGCCTGATGCGTCAGCAGCGAGTTGGAGCTGGGAGCTCTGCACAGGACAAAACTGAAAAACATTCAGAGAACTGGGAAAACTGTGTGCAAAGACAAGCCAAAAAAAAAAATAAAATACAGCAGTTGAACAAATTTGATTTAATCCTAAATCACTACAGGCTCTTTTTATGACCTTGAACAGCAGACAGTGATTGAGAGGACGATGGCAGAGCGAGGACACAAGTGTCCTGTGCAGTGTCTGAGTTTACAAGAGGTCTATATTCAAACATCCAAAGCAATTTATAGGCAGAGGTACCCTTGGCACACAGCATCTCCTGGGAGCTGGCTGTCTGGCTGAGGCTGATCACCCTTGACTTCACCTAGAGCTGCTCCCTCCCTGAGCCAGCAATCAATCCCACAGGCTGCTGGCCCCTCAGGCTCTGCTGTTAGAAGTGTGCACACAGGAAAAGCAAGAGGCTGCTGCTGGAGTGAATGACCTGTCTTACCTCGTGGCACTCTCTTACCTGTGTTGCAGTGGGACTAGGAAGTGGAAAAAGAATACAGCAACACCACTCCTTCCAAGCAGCAAGAAGGAGTGATTTATTGAAAAGCCATGGCATTTATATAAGTGAGATAGTGAAAAAAAAAAAAGTAGAAAAGATTCATTGGTCAAAGAAAGCAACACCTCTTTGAAAACATGCTCTCTGCAAAATATCACGAGACTCACACAGCTCGGTGGTCAACACCAGGTGTCTATCTGTGTTTTCTTTCTACCTTCCCTTGTTTTACCTCTGAGAAATATTTCCAGCCTGGGAAATCTTGGAAATCCTGGCTGGAACTAAGTCAACAATCTGGGAAAAACTCGATTAAGTTCCCCACGAGCCTTCAGCAGGGTCCACAGCACTGCACCTGCTCAGGAAGGTCCATCTCCTACCAGGGTAATGGGCTCCCCAAGCCCATCCCCAGAGCAGACCAGGGCTTTTATCTGGGGACAGGATGTCCCTTCACCCCTGCTCCAAAGCCCAGCACTAACAGGCTCTCTACATCTTAGACAAGTCCTCAGTCTGCACAAACAAACCAAAATATTGCAGGTAAAGCACATCTCAGTGTCTTACTCCTCATGGTGGCTCCGATCCCTCAGCAGCACAGGGGCTGCAGGAGCCTGGGACAGTGCAGGGGAGTCACTGCTTCTTACTGCAACATTCTTTTATTTTTCATTTTATTTAAAAATAAAAAATAAAAAAGCTATTTTTTAATAAGAGCTTCCTCCTTAACCCCAGATGCCTATGACATTCCTCTCCTTCATGCAGGAGGCCCAGCCCAAGCCCTACATGTTGTTGATGCCTTTTTGGGACTACCTAAAAACAGAGGACAGACAAAGTTAAAGAGAATAAAAAGGGTTTATATTTATTGAAGGGCCTTCAGGTACATTTAGGGCAGACAAAGCCTCCCAGGGGCTACACTCAAAATGGATACTGGGTCATGAGTTTTCACATTTTTATGTTTGGTCCGTTTGCATATTGGGGTTAATCTTCCAATTACAGCTTCAGGTAATGAAGTCATTCACCCCAAGTTTGCTCCCCCCAACTGACTTTTGTTTCCATCTCTCAGGGCCTGAGGCAGTGAGGTGTCCCTGATTCCCAGCCTGGAGAGGAATTGTTGTGTCTGCCCAAAATGGGAGAGCAGCAGCTCACACTGGATATGGAGTTTAGAGTTATGCACTGAAGAATTGCAGGGTTACAAATAGATGAAGAATAGAAAAGCTGAAATCCTAAAACACCATGCTGGGCCCTGGGGGCCACTCTGCCCACTGCAGCCCCTTCCCCAGTGCCTCTGCAGCACCTCCAGCCAGCAGCTGGGCTGCTCTCTCTCTGCCTGCTCCTCATTTAGCCTCTGAAGTGTAAAACCTTATTAAACTCAGTCACTCCAGAGTGGCAGACGAGGCTGCCACGCTCCGCCAGCCACTGATTTATTAGTCAGCTCTGCAAGACTTTAATCTACTCGAGGGTTTTTCCTTCTCTTTTCCCAATTCATAAATGGGTATCTTTATATTTAATCTCTAGTCAAACTACTCTGTACTTGACCTTTAAACTGCTACATGAGGGTGTGTAATGCCTCTTTCCAGGCCACATCTGCCCACAGGAAGTGGCTGAGCCCCTGGAGAGCAGAGCTGGGATATTTTGCTCACCCCCACTTTCAGTAGCTCACTGAAATATTATATGAGAATTGTGATGGTTTTCCTGGAAAGAGATATATTCACTTATAGTCAATGCAGAAAGGCACCTGACTCCCCTGGTGTCCTAGCTGGGATGTAGAAATAAGTGCTGAAGGATCAATTATGTGCGATTTTGCCCTTCATTTATTAAAAAACAGTCACCCAGCCCCAGTCCAGCACCAGCCTCCCTTCACCCTGGACAGAGTGGGCATCACACCCCCAGATGAGCCTTGGATGCAATGAAATGCTTTGGGGATAAAAAAAAAATTAAAATTGTGCAGAACACATAGAATTTTGGCAAGACCTTACTCTCCCTTCCCTCAGGGAATGCTTATAAACCAAAAATAGTTATGCAAAATTATGCATTTTTTTTGCTTTTATACTGTAAAAAGCCAATACAAAGTGCTTCTCTGTGTACAAATACTTTAAATATCAGATGCTTACTGGACACAGTTCTGGCTTTTCCTTTAAATTTGAAAAATGCAAATGCCTCCCATGGAAAAATTATGGAAATAAACTAGGAAGAGAGGCTTGTTATTTTTCCAAGGAATTTTCACACCAAGTTTCAATATGCAAGTCACGCTCCCACCATGGAGGGCTGTGCACAGATACAATCTAGTGAAGATTTTGTGTACACTGTGTAAAATAAAGCCACATCAGCTTCATTTTGCTTGTGCTAAGAGCTGCTTAAATGTATTATTCTTCTGCCTCATAACCAAACAGAAACAACACATAGAAACAGCAGCAAAATTAGATTAAGGGATTCAGCTTCCAATTTAGAACCATGAGAAGAAAATGTCCTGTATGAGGCACCTCTGCTGGGGGATCTTTGAGCCCTGCATCTCCTGCACTGCCAAAAGGAAACATCTGGAAATGGTTTTCAAAAAAAACACACCCTCAGCTTGGCCTGAGGCACATCATCTTCCAGCCTCTCTTCCCCAGGGATGTCAGCAGCTGCCCAAGGTGCTCAGTGGCACCTGCCAGTGCTGGAGGGAAAGGTGTCTCCCAAAAGCAGCAGCCATCCCTGGCAGCCTGTCAGTCCCCCGTGTCACTGGTGTGACTTGGGAGAAGCAGGAAAACCAGAGTGCAGCACAATTTTAAAAACCAGTTTGTTTTCCATCTCTTGAAAATAATTTTCTCTGTTAAATTGAATTATTAAAATGCCAAATAAACATCAGATTAAAATAAATAAAAAGCAGCATTTCTTTCTTCCTGTGAATAGTAATACACATGGGAAGCCTCCCACATTCCCCTTTAAATCTGCAAATCCCCACGTGCTGCAAAATCTCCTTCCTATGGGAAAGAACATGAACCTGTTCATTGCTAGCTAAGCTGAAAAGTGTAAAAATTAACCTGGTGCCCAGATACTGGCAACTGGGAATAAAAGGGGTTTAACTGACACAGTGGTCTGGTTTAGGAGGAGTCTCATAGCAGCTTAAAACAAGGCCACTGGAAATTCATGCTCCAGAGGTTTCTCACATCCCATAATCTGAGCTGGGAGGGAAGAACTGGCAGTGGTGGCTGATGGAGAGGTTCTCCACCTGCCAGACTGGCCCCACGGTTTCACTGTTTGGCCATAAACAAGCCTTGAAAACCAAGCAGGGATGTATTTGGGGGTGGTTTTCTGCACTACCCCCAGCCCTAGTGCCCATCAGACCTGCAGGCTCTGCACTTGTCACTGCCCACAGCCAGGACCAGGCACTGTCCTGGGAATTGCTATTTCATTATCCAGGCAGGACAGTGGGAAAAGTGGGCTCTGGAAATCTTACAGACACTGGTGTTTGAAGCTGAAATTGTGGGAGATGCTTGGGGGTGCTTGCAGGTAAGGACAGGCAGTTTGGTGCCAGATGAACACAAGGATCACCCCAGCCCCTGAGTCACCTCAGGGCAGGGTCTGGCACCTCCTCCTGCTCTCCCTCACCCCTGCCCAAAGCTGGGACCCCTCCATAGCTCAGGCCCAGGCCATTTCCTCCAGCAGACACAGAATTTTTGCCTCCACACATTTAACACTCCTCAGGCTTCCACAGCATCTCCTGTGGCTAGCACCCACTGCCATGGGAGACCTGCTCTCTCCAAACCCTTTCTCTAGGCAAGGATCCCCACACATCAGGCCAGGTTTTATTCCCAGTAGGTACAGCCAGATCCATCCACAGCTTCTCACTCAACATTTAAACTTCCTCTGAACAGGCTGGAGCAACCAAGAAATTTGCTGTGAATAGGAAATGAGCCAGAATTTGCAGGGATTGGGCAAAACAACTGGCTGCAGCTGGCCAAATTAATTCCCAGCATAATTCCACTGAAGTGGAATTTAACAGGCATTTGAAATAATGTGATCTTTTCTTGCCCTTTGCATGTGTAGAAGTAAAAAAAAAAAGGTATTAACAACTCATTCCCAATTTTTGCATGGGTAATTAGCCATGTGGGGAGCAAAGAGCCCTGTGCACTCCCAAGCTGGCAGGTGCCCAACCTTCTGCTCTGCCAGTTGGTACCTTTGTTCAGGAGAAAAAGGAGCTGCCCTGGCTGGGTCTGTACAATGGGCACGGGCTGAGGCTGACAGGTCTCAAACACGTCACGTGAAAGCTGAGCAGAGCACCAGGGGCACATCAAGTTTCTTTGTAAACTGGTTCCATGCAAAGATAATAGCGAGCAGAGGCTAATTCTGCAGTCTCTAATTTTCTTGTCTGACTAAGCAGGCATAATTTACACCCATCAGTTGCAAATGGCTTCTCCCACCAATCCTAAAGATAGAGGACTTTTTTTCTTTTAAAGGGGATTTTTTTATTAAAGGGGAAAAAAAAAAAAGAAAAAACATTATTTCCTACCTCTGCAGAAAAAAGATGAAAAACACATGCAAAGGCTGACACAAATATGTATTTTCACTCAGCTAGTTCAAAGGGATCATCTTGCAGCCCAGAAAAAGGAGACCTTGATAGAACCAACTGGCCAAAACAGTTTTTTCTGTCAGATGTGAACACAGGGGGTGATAAAGACAATAATTTGAACTGGTCTTACTTAGTCATTTGCTCCCTGTCGCCCTTTTCAGCCTGTATGACACACTGCAATTGTACAAATTCAGCTCTGCTGCAGCAGGCTGACAATCAACCGGGATGCACGTGGCTCCATTCCACAAGCCCTGGGGGATCTGTCACCACACAGGTGCCAGGACAGCTCAGTCTCTGCTCACACCACATCCAGAAAGGCCAGGCAGGTCTCTGCATCCTCTCATGCTCACCATCCTGGGGTGACTCTGTCCATTGGGAAGTGTCTGATCCAGAGTCCCAGAGCACCAGCCCATCTCCAGGCTCAGACCAAGGTCCCTCCAAAGGAAGGGGCTGGCAAAGGGGCAGTGCCAGGGGTGCCCAGTGATGTCTGGCTGCACAGAGTCTGTGCAAGAGCTGGCAGGGATGGAGCTGCTCCAGTACCAGCATGGCTGAACCATCTCCACAAACTCCCACCTCCCAGCACCACCCAGGGGTCCCACATCCCCCTGTGCCCTGCCAGTGGGGAGCAGCCACACCTCCAAGGTCTGACATCCCTGCTGGCAGGGCCTGGGTGCTGCTGGTGCAGAGACCCTGCTGGGTCTGAGCCGGGTGTGTGACCCTGTGAACCTGCAGGGCACCACAGGACAGGGTAATCTGCATAATAAGTGATTAAAAATAATAACAAGATTCACACCCTGTGTTATTGTCTCATTCAAAGAGGCTCAATTTGCCTCAGTTACATCAGCTCCAGGCAGGAAAGACTGGTAAACCTCTCTGGCCGTTGTTTGAAGGGTCGTGCACTCCAACACAGCTCTTGTCTCACCCCCATGTCTGCTTGGCTGGAAAGGGGCTATGGAAGAAACCGGTGCTGCAAATACCACCGGGGGAAGGAAGAGCCAATTTTCATCTCTTGCTAGTCTGGGGACATCGGGGACAAAATCTCGTAGCTGCCTCCACCAGCTCTGCTGATGATGGGACCCGCCAGGTTGCAGCTGCCGCTGCTGCGGAGTGGGGTTTGCACAGTGGGGGTGATGCCAACGCTCCAGAGAGCAGTGACAGCACCTTTTGATCTGCTCAGACACACGGGCCCCACACGGAGCTCTGATCCGAGCTTCCTGCTGCCCCGGGCCCCCGCAGCAAGCCCAGCCAAGGCGGCGAGTGCTGCACTTGCTCCCGGCCCCCTTCCCACTCTCCCGTCGCTGCTCTCGCTTTGACAGGAGCTCACGTTCTCCTGACTTTCACAATAATATATTCAGCAGAACTGGATACATTTCAAACCAGCTATTATACCACAGTATGTTCCAACACAAATATATGCGGCGTAGTGCAGCAACAATTCTTGAGCGAGTATCGCTCAGATTGCAGAAACCCTGCATTTCCCTGCCCGCCCCGGACAGAGCAGCCACACCACCCCAATGGGAATCAATTAGAGGATACACTTCATAAAAATCCAAGTGGGAAACCCCTCCACCTTCAAATTTTTATGTTTATTTGGCATTAGCTGCCCAGCATCACAGCACAGCGGTTCGCAGCAGCTCGCCCTGCCCTGGCCCCACCGGAGCTGTCGCTGCCTCCATCCCAACCCCAAAAACCCTGCCCGTGCTGCAGGCAGGGCACGACAAACACAGAGCCTCTCCCGTCCAAATGGAACGCCGAGTGGGAAGTGGGAATCTTTCCTCTTCCCTCCGCCTCACAACAAACAAAATATAACACAAATCGCAGTGAATTTGCGGGGGCTAATGTGGATAGTCGGTGTTTGCTTTTACATGAGCTGCTGGAGCGTGGTGGTGGCGTCACCCCCGCTCATCCCCGCTCGTCCCAACCCATCCCGGTCCATCCCCGTCCGTCCCGGCTCGTCCCGGCTGCTGGCACGGCGTTAAAGGCTCTCCCAGGAGGAGGCACCGAGCAGACCCAAACTCCTCGGGCAAAGCCGGCGTCTCCCTGCAGCCCTGCCGTGCCCAGCCCTCAGCGCTCCTCAGTGCTATCACAGCTCCCAGATGATCACAGCCAAAGGAATCCTCCTTACACCATCTAAACTTGCCATTTAAACCGGGAAATCCGCTGTGGCAGAGCTGCAGGAGACAGAATTAACCAGTGTTGGAGTGCGGGATGAGACAGGGGAGAAGGGAAAGGAGGGATCCTTCATGATGGATCTGAAATCGCAGGCTTCAATTGAATTTAGCAATCCATCAATCAAGCTGTGGGTGTCACAGCGAAGGGCCGGAGCCAGGACGGTTTCAGTAGAGGGCACTCAAGTCCCAGAAATCTGCATTTCCCCGGTATATTCCCTCGGATGTTTTAGGAGCCGACTTCAGCACATGAATCTCGGTAATGTGAGCACTGAGCCTCATAACTCGGATTGATTGTGGTTCTATTAGACCTGATGCATATAAATCTAAACAAAACACATGTGGATGGAGCTAATTCGAACGAATCAGTTTAGATACCATTACAGAAATAAAGAGAAGGCTCTTTTTCTTCATTAGTATTGAAAAATGCTATAGCTATAGAAATGCTTATGTCTCTTTCTGCCAGGTTCATAGCTCTGCTGCTGCTGTAAAGCATTAGTCTGATTTGAAAATGTCTTTCGTCAATCAGCATTTTCCTCTAGATATTAATAATCTCAACACTATTTTCTATTTTTGCAAATGGTTCCTTTCATACTCAAAAATAAGAAGTCTCACATCAGTGACTTGAGAACACCCATAAACCTACAGCTTTATTTGTAAACGAAAGGACTGGAATATTTATGTATAGAAAACTCCCATAAGATGTACACAGTTTTGAATCTGACCTGTGTAATACCTGGAACTCTAAATACCACACATATTTATTGTAAAAACAGCAACACAAAAAATATTTCCTAATACCTTCACAACAAACTCAAAATAAAAAATCGACTTCTCCTCACTGGTACACTATGTTCACAAGTTATAAATACACCAGAGTTTGCATTAATTGATACACTCTTAAATGATGAATTGCCACATTAAAGCTATTTTCACAGCACTTATGAACTGGGCAAATATCTTGTATTTTTAGCATCGCTGTTACAAGTCGTCCAAAGCCAAAGCCCTTCTGCTACCTTTGATTATTCTTCAAGGCAGAGCCAAAGATTCCTGATGAGAGTTCTGACTCAGCTTGGTGTAAATCCCACTCCCAAAGCCCACCATCCACTGGGCAGCACTCACCTGTGCAGCAGCACTGAGCCAGAGCTCTGGGCTCATGAGGAGCTCTATCAGCCTTCATGGTACTTCCTTCCTTTGTCCAGTCATCCTGTCTGTGCTGTAATTATCCATCACAACCTGGCTCCTGCTCCCGTGAGACTGGCCTGGTGACTGAAGGTCATTGCTCGCAGGTCTGGGCCCATGCAGCCACTCCATGGGCATCAGGTGAAATTGAGTCTTTGTTCAGGGCAAAAAAACCCCCAAGCAACTACAGTGCAACACCTAAGAGAAATTTCAAAAATGCCCTCTCAGTAATCCTGCTACAGAGCAGCCCTGGGATCCCCAGGGTGCTGCCCAGACAGAGGAGCATTGCCAAGTCCCACGTGAGGGACGGGCTGGGGGCAGTGTGGGAATCTGGGAGTACAAAGGAAGGGAGACACAGCTGTGGTGGGCTGTTCTGCTGAATACCTCAGCTTGCTTTGGGAAGAGAAGCCGTGCAAAGGTGCAAAGTCCAGTAAGGAGACGAGCACTCCTCTACCTGTGCCCAAACTCGACTGCTGTGGTAATTTTGGTACAGTACTGCTCCTGTCCTGCCCTCTCTGACCTACATGCATGAGACAAGGACTGTCTGTGACCTCCACATACCCATCTGTCACTAATCAAATAATGTAATACAAAATAAAATATTTGTGCTAGCCCTGCAGTAGGATCAGTGGCTGAAGCTGAGGTTGGAGTTTTATCGTGCCTGGTATCAACAGAAAGATAGGAAGCAACATCCCAAACTAACAGAATATTTCCTCCCAGCTACAGTTTAATTTAAACAAAATTAAACCTCTTCTCCGAGTGCTGGAGTCTGCAAAGAGCAAAGAACAGCCATAGCCAAAACAGCCCTTTTTACCTGCTCCCTCCCAATAGCTTTGTGGGGCTTTTTTATCTCCAGGTGCAAAGAGACACCAGGTTGTGACATTTAATTTTAAAGCAAGTTCACAGAAACAGCTGTCCTTCGCTTAAGCAGTATGTAAAGAAATTTTCTTCTGTGCCCTTTTACTAAATCTTATCAATTTTGGTGTCAGGAGGGATAAAAATATCGCTAACATGAGCCACTCTTTTCTGTAACCATCTTTGGCACAGGCAGGAAGGTTCAGGCTGGGATTGGGAGCTGGCCCTGCCCACAACCAACACCAGCAACCCTTCCTCTGAGACCGAGCAGTGCTTGGGGGAGGCTGAGCAGCCCCTCTGCCTCTCTGGCTCCGTGCTCAGGTAGGAGTAAGGTGTTCCCTCCACCATGGCACGGTGCTGAGAGCCCAGGCCAGGCTCAGCAGCCCCTTCCCATCGCCCCAGCGAGGCACCAGTGACACCACAGCATCTCTGGGAGGGGCTGGTCCTGCCCCGGGCGTGTAGATCTGCCAGAGGCTCTTCCAGCTTTTCCTTCTCATTCTGTGTTGATGACGGATGTCACATTCCCTGGCCAATCCCTCACCCTGCTGATGTACAAGCAGCCAGAGCACAGACACCCCTGCAATGGGCACGCAGGGAATCCCTCGCGTGTCCATCTCTCTGCAGCTGTCCTCGTACTCGCTGCCTGCTGGCAGAGGCGACACCCAGCAGCTTCTCTTTGAGTTGTAGATCAGTAATGACTCGCAGTGTTCCTCCGGCAGTCCACACACCCGGTGGCTGCTCCGGGACGGGTCTCTGGAGTAGAGTGCAGGACGGCGATCAGAATTTCTCCCAGCACGCCGAGCTTGCTGCTGGGGAAAGCGACGGGCAAGGAAAATTAAAAGGCGAGCCGATACAGAGTAATAGTATATTTGTAAGAAAATTAAAGATTTGCTCTTCAGCTGTTCCAGGCTGGAGTTAGCAGACAGCTGGCAAATGGGAACGATTGGAAATGATGGAATAGTTCAAATTATTTAAATGGGAAAAAAAGAAATTCGCCCTAGCCTGGCCCAGCACGTTGATAGAGCAGCTCCCGGTCCGCGGCATGGGCAGCCCTTTGTCTCTGTCACCGAGGTCATTAAACTCCCGGCTGCGGAGCGCGGGCCGGGCGCCCGCCGCGGTACCGCAGCTGCAGCGGCCCCGGCCCCGGCCCCGCCCGGCCCCAGCCCCAGCCTCAAAGCCCCTGCCTCGCCTCTCCCGGCGCCTGCCGGCGGGGACACCGGGGCGCCCGGGGCCATACGGGACCCCCGAGAGCTTTGGGGACACCGGGCACCCCGCCATCTGCGGGACTGGGGTCCGTCGAGGGCAGAAGGAGCAGGAACACCCAGCGCTGCCGGGACCCCCGGGACCCCCGTGCCATCGCCCCCCGTCCCGCGGTGCCCACCGAGGGTCCCGCCCTGCGCCCGCCGGCGCTGCCCTCGCCCCGGGGGAGCGGGCGGGTGCCGGTGCGTGCCGGGCTGTGTCGGGGTGTCAGCGGCGTGTCAGTGTGCCGGGCTGTGTGTCGAGGTGTGTGTTGGGGGTGTGTGTCAGGGGGTGTGAGTGTGTCGGTGTGTGCACGCTCCACGCCGGGGCTTTGCGCGAGCCGCGCATCAGCGGTAGGAGGGGACAGAGCCGTTCCTGGGGCGCACCGGCAGCCCCGGCTCCGCAGGTGCCGCCCGACCGGCACTGGCACCGCACAGCTCGGCCCGGAGCGGAACGGCTCGGCTCGGCTCGGTTCGGCTCTGCTCGGCGCGGAAGTGAGCGGCCGGAGCTGCGGCTGCCGCGGGACGGGCCGGCGCGGCCGCTATAAGATGTGCCATGAGCCGCCCGGCCCCGGCGCCGAGCGGCCGCTCCGCCTGAGCCCCGGGCAGCAGCCGCCCCAATCCCCGCTGCCCCTGGGGCCGTAGGGCCGCGCCGGCCCGCGCCCTCCCCAACGATGCCCCATCTCTGGCCGGCGCTCCGCCGCGTCCTCTGGGAATACTGGGCAGCGCTCCTGCTCGGCGGCTTCTGGGGACAGAGCTCTCACGGGATGCCGCATGTCATCCGGATCGGTAAGGGACAGCGGCGGCGGGAGAACTTCGGGGCCGGGGCGGAGAGCGCGCTGCCCGGGGGATGCGGTACCCGGGCTACGGGATGCGCTGTCCGATGTCGGGATGGAGGCTCCCCCGGCGAGGAGTGCCCTGCGGGGCTGGGGACGCGCTGCCTAATGCCGGGGAGGAAGGCTGTGTCCCAGAAGGAGCGGGCAGCGCTCTCGGAGCGAGCAGCAGCCCCGGGCGAGGTGCTGGGCACCTTGCGAGGAGGAGAGGAGAATGCTGTCCTCTGGAGAGTGGGGTACTGTTTCCCCGAAGAAGGGCAACGCTTTGCTCTCCGAGAGGACGAATGCTTTGCCTCTGGAGACGGAGGATGCTGAACCCGGGATGCCGAGCACCCAGAAAGGGGGGATGTTGATTCCCTGGAGAAGGAGGATTTTTGCTCACAGACATGGGGGATGCCGAGCTCCCGGAGAGGGGGATGCTGAGCTTGTGACGAGAGCTGCGGTACCCGGTGCGAGGAAGGCTGTTGAGCCTGCGGCAATAGGGTGCTGTGCAGAGGTGCTTTGACCCAGGGCTGGATGTGCCCAGCACAAGGGACAGACAGCCCGGAGGGGCCCGCGGCACTGAGTCCCACTGCCTGGAAGATGCCAGTGGGCTGGCTCCGCTGCAGCTGCTGCTGAGGACCAGGCGTGTTTCATTAAATTGCTGAGGTTCTGGGGAAAATTAATTTTTAATAATGTTACATAAAGTAATTTCACAGATAACATCCTGGGAATGAGTCTGCGATCTTTCTTTTTCTAATTAAACGAGATAGTTGTTTTAATCATGTCATGTAAAGAACTGCGCTGGTTTCTGTTACATCCCATGCACTTTGCCATTGGTACACATTCCTAGAGATTTGCTGTCTGCCCACTAAAAATTACAAGGACGGGTTTACCTGCTTTTTGAGGATTCAAATTTTAACTCAGAGAAACCAGTGAAAACTGAATAGATTTTTGAATAATTTTTACTGGGGGGAAAAAAACAAAAAAAAAAAGGGTCTTACTTATGCCAACGCACAGCAGCAATATGAAAGCCAGAAAGAGAAAAACGCTGGTCCTGAGGGACAGGTGCTTTTTGAAGAGAAACAGTGTCACCTCCAGCACAGCTCAGAGTGGCTGCATGGCCCAGATCATCTCATGGACAAGGACTTGATTCCTGCAGAGTGAGCATCTGGTCTCGCCCAGACTTCTGTGAATGGGGACGCTCCAGGCAGATGTTATCCCGTGCACATTGTAGTGCCAGAAATATTGGTGGGAAAGGTTAATGGATCTGCCTTCGGGGCCCGGGGCCCTGGCGGCTGCTGAACTTTCACCAGAGCCAAGCTGCTTAGTATGCTCAGCTTCTCCCTGAAACAGCTGGAAATGTTTTGTGCCACACAAACGCACTCGCAGGAACGCTCCGCTGCTGCTGACAGGGCGCGCTGGGCTCCGCCAGTCCCACTGCAGGAGCGGGGTGGAGGCGTCCTGCTCTAAGGGCTCCCCCCGTCTGTCACCAGCCTGTCCCCACCGAAAGCACCGCAGGGCTGTGGCGGAGTTTCCCTCCCGGCAGGTCCCAGGGCTCAGATCCGCTTTGGGACCGTGACCGTGTGCGGGGGAGCTGTCGCAGCTGGGCTGCCGGGCTGCCATCTCCTCCTGCCATCGGCTTGGCAGCAGCGGGCCCGATTCTTGGTGGCCAGAGCCACCAGAGCCACCAGGGCCGGCTGCTGCCAGGCTGTGGCTCCGAGGAGGCGGGCAGGGGCAGCTGCAGCTGGGGCAGATGCTGGCGGGGGAACGCTGGGGCTGGCGGGTGCTGAGACTCCAGGGAATACCCGCCTGCCTCATGGGGGTATTCAGGGATATTCAGGAGTATCCCTGGGGGCTCTGTGAAAATGTTTAGCCTCGACTCTCAGTGCCTCAGTTGTCCTGAAAATGGATTTTCTAGGCTCAAAGCAATTGCACAAAAAGACGGAGGAGATTTCAATGCAGACACTGCTGCCAGCCCTCCACGAAAGCACTTGGGTCTTCTGCAGCTCTGCTTCCCTTCAGCGGGCAGGAGGGTGGGCAGCCAGGAAGGCGGAGAGGAAAGGAGGGATGGAGGGAGGCAGGGAGGGATGGAGGAAGGCAGAGAGGGAGGGAGGGAGGGATGGAGGTAGACAGGGAGGGAGGGAGGCAGTGGAGCAGGAAGGGAGGAAGATTGCCCGCTGCAGGAGCACAGCTGTGCCACTGCCAGCACTGCCGTGCCTTCCTCAGGAACGGTCTCGCTTTACCTGCTGAGAAGTCCCACAACTGTCAGCCCCTCATCGAGCCAGCTCCTTGATCAGTAAAATAAGAAACTTAAAAGATTAGAAAAAGGCTTTAATCGGGGCTGCAGAGAGATCAGTGTTTACCTTCTCTCTCAGCTAAAACTGGCATCATTTTGTGACCTCTTTTTCAGCCCACTGGAAAACTGCAGTTTCTTGCCCTGCATTAATTTGTGCAAAGCTGCCCTGGCTTTCAAGTAATTATTTTAATTATTAGATTATGCCAAGAAGTGAAGAACACTTAAGTAACTATTGGTTTAGCACTGAAAATCAAACCAGAGAGAGAGAGAGCAGGTAACTTCTCAAAGCTCTCTTTTTTCTCTGTGAAGCTGACTATTGAAATAAATACAGGGAAAGATATTTAAGAAAGGGAAGGAAAAGCCAAAAGCACTCTTTCTTTTACCAGTAAAATATAAATATTTAATCTACACATCTAAACATAATCTATACATGCACCCATACAAAGGAAATCTGTGCCTTGCTACTCGATGGGTTTTTTAAAGCAGGAGTTTGTATCTGAATCTTATTCAACAGCTGCTCGGTTATTACGCAATATGTTAAATATTTGAAAGTGCCGTATCAGAAAACACCACCCCGAGCTGCTCCAAGAGCCTAATTCAGCTCCGAGTGACTCTGGAATAGAGAGAAGGGTGGCCGTGTGAGGAGCTGCCCGTGTTTACCCCCGGGGAGGGATCCTGCTGCTGCCTCATTGCGGCTGAGCTCCGGGCGATCACACCTGGTGTGAAGAGCTGAGCATTTGCAATATCGTGCCCCTCGTAGCTAAAAGGAGTGAGAGCGAGGTGGTTACGGCACTGCAGAGAGCCCATTTGTCGAACCTTTCACTTGGATTAAAAAGCGATGGTTTTAAGCAGCGCCCTTCACCGACAGACAGAGCCTGATGCCATTTTGTAGAGCTGATGGCACCATCCCTAACAAAGCAGGGCGGGATGACTGGGATGGGTGGCGCAGGTACAGCAGGACTGGTGGCTCCAGCAGTCCCTTCCCAGCCTCCTGCTTTGCTGAAGTATCATCAGAAATGACCCCGAGTGATTATTTTGAGGGATGATGGTAATGAGACACACGTGCGGATCAGATGCCCGTGGGCTGAGATCAGTAAATTGCAAAGAGAAGACCCCCGGCCCTGGGCAGGGAGCAGGAGCTGGATTTGGGGTCTCCTGAGTGGGTTTGCACTCAGGTGCTGCTGAGAAGGTGACACTGTAACCACGCTGCCCTGCTGCCATCATTGCCCTTGGCCACCCACTCCTCCAGGAGTGCAGCTGAAGTGACACCTGCCCCCCTCTGTGGGCAAGGGGACAGGCAGGGTCCCAGCCCACGCTGCCCTTGGGTCACCCCAACCCCAGCTGTGTGCCCCTCTGCAGGAGGAGCGTGCTGGGCCAGCACAATGAATCCACTTCATCCTCCTTGCTACATTTTAAAGAGCATCACCTCCATGTCTGGGATCCTCATTTTTGCGCCAGGTTTTTCACTAAGACTGTGTTCCTGCTGGTATTTGTGGCAATAATCCCACTTCAAGCTTGTCTGACAGCCCTACTCCTGTATCTCTGAAGCCGCTGTGAGCAGGATCAGTCTCCAGCAAAGCTTTTAAACAAACAACCCTGCATGAGGAATTTATCGGATTTTATTTCTTGTAGTGTCTTTCTAAGCTCTGTTTGCATAGAGAATGGGTCAGGCCATTGATTGTTTGTATGATTTGCAAGTAACACAGAAAATACAATCACATTGAATTCTGTGTGAGAAAAATATCATTGATTATTTTATACAAATACATAGAAAACAAATTCTGTGGATAATTATCCTGATCTGTGTGATTGGCTTTTCTGAGGCTTATTATGCCTGTCAGGAACTTTATTTTGCAATCACTTTCCCACACTCTGCAAATGAAGTTGCATTTTTAAAAATAAAGGCAGAAACAGGCTTTTCCAGGCTGAAAAGGCAGCACTCAAGGGCTGGGAGCTGCACAGCCATGGGGGGCATGAATGCTGGAGTGGAAATCCTCAGAAAGGCAGCTTGAGGGTTTTTCTGCTCAGCTCGTGCCTGGTGACCAGAGTGGCCAGAGTTCTTTGGGGAGGCTGGCAGGGGATGGCACCAGGGTGTTTTTAAATCACTGCTGTGATTTTGTAGCTTCTCTTGCCTTCCCTTGGGCATTTCTGTGACCGTGCACCCACTGCTCAAGCATTTAATGGTTGATAAAGTTATTTCAGGTCATGAGATGCTTTGTGTGTCAGATAACACGTTCTGATAATTTCAGCAGGATAGGAGGGCGGCAGTGTAAATTGTTTGGTGGTAAATGACTTCTGAATACATTTGAATAACAATGTTAACTCTTTATCGGAGAATAGTCTAATTATTTGATCTTGGCATTCTCTTGAGAACTTCATACAGGAAATTAAGATCAAACCACATAGCAGAAAAGAATAGACTCTCATTTATCACGAGGCAGGAGAGACACCAAAGCAGACAGCTGAGTGCTGGGCTGCTGCCTCGGGCACTTGGGCAGAGCTCGGGCTGGAGGCAGCAGGAGGTGGGCACAGCTTGGGGGTGAGGGAGCCTGGCTGGGCACTGAGAGAGGAGGATGCTCATAACCTGACACCGGGATACCGTGACCCAGCCCAGGACACAGTGGAACACAGTGACACACACCGGGACACAATGACACAGCCCGGGACACAGTGACACACACTGGGACACAGTGACACAGCCCGGGACACACTGAGACACAGTAACACACATTGGGACACATTGAGACACTGGGACACAGTGACATAGCCCGGGACACAATGACACACACTGGGACACAGTGACACACACCGGGACACAGTGACACAGCCCAGGACACACTGAGACGCCGGGACACAGTAACACACACTGGGACACATCGAGACACTGGGACACACTGTCACACACTGGGACACATTGTCACACACTGGGACACAAGGACACTGGGACACACTAACACTGGGACACACTGACACACCCTGGGACATACTGACACACCTGGGACACACTGACATTCCCCGGGACACAAAGACACTGGGACACACAGACACTGGGACGCACTGACACACCCTGGGACACAGACACCGGGACACACCGACCCGCGCCTGTGGCATGGCACCTGCCTCTCGCGCTGCAGTGTCACGTCTGGTTTTATCACCCGCAGGTGTAAATCCCCCTCTATGAATTTAATCTCTCCATCTCTGATGTTTTTATTAATGAAACTAAGCAGAGGTTGATTTGTGAAAAGGCTCCTGCGAAGCAAAAAGCAGCACTAAAGTCATTCTGTCTCCAGCAAAGCCGGGAAAGGAAGCGCTCCGTGGGTAAAGAGCAGCAGTTCAGTGAATTAGCGCTCCTGAGGAAATCCAGCTCCCCTGGCTGGCTCCCAGCCGGGCCCGCATCGGCAGAGGGCACTGCCCCGCCGCGGCTCCGCACCCGCACCCGCACCCGCACCGGCCCCGCGCGGATCTGCCGTGCGCCCGGAGAGCTGCGGTGCTGGAGCCTCTCGTATCAAACCCGCGCTATCGAACCCGCCCGGAGCAGTGTTTATAGCCAGCATTAAGCCTCCTAATCCTGTGTTATGTGCCAGAAATGTCCACCGGTTTCGCCATCTCCTTCCTCTCCTCTCGGCTGCAGCTTTAACGCGATGCTGCTTAGGCGGCTTTTTCCTTTGCACACAGAGGACGGGCGTGGAAGTCTCTGGGAAAGGCAGATAGAGGAGTTGAAAGTACCAGAACCATGGGCGAGGGGGGATAGAGGAAATGTTGAAAGGAACCGAGGGCTGAACTAGAGGATAAGAGCTGCTCTACAGCAGTGCTGCTGGAGGGAATAGATGTGGAACTCAAGTGCTGTGTCCCTGAGAGAATCCTGCTTGGTTTACCAGGCAGGGATTGTCTCAGCATGGGCCGATGCAGAGGGGATTCAAATGGAGTGGGGGCTCATGCATTGGTACATTGATTCGTGTTCTTAACAGTGAAAATAGGGATGATTTGCTGCTACTTCCCATTTGTAAGAAAGGCTAAAACAGATGCAGGTCCTTAGCACAAGTGAGAGCTCTTAAAGCAGGTGGAGGGCTCATTTCATTGTTTTGTCTTTGCTCCTGCACCAGCTTTTCTTTGTGGTTGCATTTGTTAACCCCTTGTTAAATCCTCCTCTCACCCCGCCCTCGCTGTGCTGCCCCCGGGGAACCCACAACTTCACTGCTCAGGTTTGCACTGTGAGACCACACCAGCATTACCTGGTTCCTTGTGCTTTAAATCTGCAGTGAGGCACTGAGCAGGAATACACAAATATGGATGTGACTGCTCTGTTATTTCTGGCAGGGAAGATCATCAGGAAAGCGTGGTTCAGCTGCAAACGGCTGAGGAGAGCGTGGGGTACCCCTGCGTCAGAGGCAACCCCAGCGCTGCTCGGAGCTTCCCCCACACTGCTCAGCTCTGCAGCACTGCCAGGAAGAGAGGGAAGCAGACACCAGCCTTGGCCACCACACAGTATCTATTATTTAATACTTTAGTCCAGTCCTCGTTAGCCTTCAGCTTTATTGCTGTGCCCCAGCCAACAAGCGACAACCCCCTGTGTGGGGTCAGATTTAGGGAATAAAAATCAGAATTGGGAGCTAGTAAAGGAACAACTGGCACATTCTGTATCAGCTCGTTGTGCCTGGGACATTCAGCACAGCAGTGTGACCTGGAAAGCAGCAGGAAGGACTGGGCTTCCAAAGGCACGGGAGGCACGTTTGGAGAAGTTTTTAAGCAGACAGATAAATCAGCTAATACCAAAGGCACAAACCAAAGATTTAAAATTGCACAAGTGTTCAGACAAGTTATTGCATTTTGCTCATTGCTCTGGAAACTGGGGATCCCCTCGAAGGGGTACCCAGCTCTCCTAGGACTGGAGCACTCAGTGCTACACCGGCTTGTGAGACAGATTCCAATTTCATCCTTGGCACCTGCAAGCAGCAGCTTCAGGAGCATCAGAGGTGCCCTTGCATCAGCCGGGTGGAAATGGTGGTTCCTGCCTCCAGTAAGAACTGGGATGAGCCACTGGCTGCTCTGAAGGAGGCCACCGGGCATTCATTAGCTGGTAATGAGATCTGATGGCTGCAGCACGTCCTTTGTTCACACCGGGGACTTGGAGGTGAGCAGATCTCTGAACTCACCAGCTCCCAGGTGAGTAGGAATGCACAGCATTCCCAAAATAACTGGGCTGTACTGCAGATTCCAAACTCGATTAGAGACATGGAAGTGTACGGGGAGAGAACCAGCATTGCCGTGGGCGGCTCCCCCACTCTAATGAATAGACGGCTGTCAGCTCGCACTTTTCTCCCAGGATGAAACAGTAAATAAAATCTGGTATAATCCACAATTTTAGCTGAGTTATGGCTGTCTATTGGGACTGAAGTGTTAGACTTGCTGGTTAGTTTTGCAGTGAATTCAAAGCTCTCTGAGGGAAGTCACCGCAGTGATTTTAAATTCCACCCCCTGTGAGACACCATGCCTGCCTGGGCACAGAGGCTGAGGGGGATTTTTCCTGGCTGCAGCAGAAGTTCTGTGTTGGGAGCAGGGTGGATTTCGCTCTGAATGGAACAAACATCCACAGCACCTGCTCAGCAGAGGATACAAGGCTGGATGTCAGAATCCCAGAATGGTTTGGGTTGGAAGGGGCATCAAAGCTCATCTCATTCCACCCCCCTGCATGGACACCTTCCACTATCACAGGCTGCTCCAAGCTTGTCCAACCTGGCCTTGGACACATCCAGGGTGGGGCTCCCGTCACTGCAGGGCTCTGTCAGATCACCTTGCCCACTGCTGGCACTCAGGAACAGCCCCTGAGCCACGAGAGGAAGGCTCCCTTCCTAGAGAGCCTTGGGACAGGCACCAGTCCTTTAGCACTGCAGAACTCCATGGTGATTTTATTTGCCAGATATGCAGCAAAAAGTACATCATGATTAACCTTAAAAGCTTAAGCATTCTCTTTGCCTGTACAAGATGGATTTATAATATTTTCTCTTTCTTTTTTAACACTGGATTCTTAGTGCAGACAGCGATTTATTGAATAATCAATTTCCTTATCTACGTAACACATTCAGGTGATCCATCAACGCCATATAATCAATCCAGTTTGGGATTTTAAGTGTATATATATGTACTTGTATATATATTTTCCTGCTGTACTGCTGTCAGGCCAAGTAATGTCTCCCTTTCTTTGCTCCTTTCCCAGTGACTTTTGTTTATGATGTATAAAAGAAACCCCCAACGTTATATTACACCTTGTAAGTTTTACGGTACTTGAGAGGTTTATGTGCTATGAATGTAAAGGGCAATGCAATAACGCAAAGGGCAGTGAGACATTTTTAAGCTCAGAAGGATATACACGGAGCTGAGGAGATAAATCTGGGCGGATAATCGTCCCACTGTGTGTCTCCTATTTATGAGAGGAAAAGACATTCACTGCAAATCATGCTTCAGGTCACTTGTGCCCTGGTCTCTGCTCTGTGCTGCATTATTGGCTGCTGTAACTGCCTTTAATCTGCTTTGGGATCTCTGTCCTGGTTTGGAGCCGTGTCCAGGCACAGCAGAGGGGGCTCAGCCCAGATGGGATGTGGCTTCCCATCTCTGGAGTGCCACACTGGTCTTGTGCAGCTCAGGGACTGGGGTACATGGAAGATGATGTGTCTGTCCTCCCTGAGCTGGGAACGAGCTGTAGGAGGAAGTAAGAAGAGTCACAGCTGCCAAGTCTGGAGCTTATGGGTGGTTTAGCCTGGGTTCAGCCTCCCACAGTCTGGGTGTTTGCTACTGGAGTTTGGGCAGGAAACTGTTTGGAGAACAGGTCTGGGAACTTCAGCAAACACTTACTGCAAGGAGAGGAACTTCTCAGGGGCATTCAGATCTCTGAAACAATCAAGCCATGAATTTCTCTCAAATGTGAATACTCAGAATTAAGCATTTGCAATTAGCACTAGAATTGAAGACAAAATGCCATTACTTTCAGAGGTCAAGATAAGTTGCATACAAAGGTCACTGTTCCATGTACTTCATTCAAAATCCAATTTGTTTTGTGGGCTTACTATGGCAGAAATGCTGATGCTTTTGCTATTGCCACATGTTAGGTACTTTCTGTGCAAATATTTTGCCTTTATTACTTTCAGTTTTAACTGTCTGGCACAGAGGAAGGATTTTCCTGATTTGAACCATCACATCAAAAGTTGTGAACTTAGCTTTCAGCTGAGACTGAAAACTTGGTGATGTGGCAGAGCTCCTTGGAGCTCCTAGGAGAAGGAGCTGATGGCCGGTGTCCTGCTTCCCATGGTGACAGCAGCTCTCAGAATGTCCCTGGGATGGGAGGAGGGCAGAAGAAGCTGCAGGAGAATCCTCTGAACCCCTCCCATCCAAAGAGTTCTGCAGGGCCCAGCAGCTCCTGCAGCTCCAGGTGCCATCACCAGTGATGTTTGTTTCAGCAGAAATGCTGTTACCATTTTAAGCTGAACCAGGGACTTGTAAAAAGGAGATTCTTGGTTTAAATCTCTGGTCTATAAAATCTTAAGGATCTGCTCTTTCTTTATAGGGAAAGAGAACCATTATCTTCCTCATTTTATGCACTTTTCTTAAGATTTTTTTATTTCTGCAAAAGCAGTTTTTGTCATCTTTGCCTGGAAGAAATTCAAATTAGACCCCGGATGTTTTGCTTCAGGGTGGTGTCTCAGCTTGGTTCATAATATATGAATGGAAATAGGACCTGTAGTTTTCTTTTCTATTCGTCTACATCACGGTGAAAGGGTTTTCCAGAATGGGTGTTGCAAGATCCTAGATGAAGCCAATAATATTTTTTAAAATGTAGGGCTTCTCCCTTTATAATTTACCAAATTCCCTTTAGGTTAAAATTACAAATGAAGTGTTGAATACAAGAAATTCTCAGTTCTTTGAGCAGCTACCTTCTACCCTGTGGTGTATTCCAACAGCCAGAACCGACTTTGGATCTGACTTTGCCCATCTATTTATAAAGGATCAGTAAGTAAAACTGTTAGAGCCATCTTTGCTTGATTTTCTTAGACATTAATGCAGTGGTTTCTATTTGAGTGATTTTCTTTTCAGCAGTGTAGCTTCATCTATGAAATGTGGCAATTTCAGTTGCTAGATCCATTTCCTCCAGCTGAAGGGAGAGCAATGGCACACAGCACCCAGAACCCAGCCTGAGCTGCATATCCTCCTCTTTGCATTTTGGATTTGCATTTCCTTTTACGATTTTCACTCCCTTTCCTTCTGTCTCTTACTCCAAGGATAACTCACACACACTTGGTGTGAAGAAACAACTCATCCTTAAGGATGAGCCACCACCAAACTCTGTGATCCTTCCTCAGACTGACCCTGCCGGGTGTGACCTCACTCCCTCCGTGACTTTAATCTCAGATGCTGAACTCCTCTTCTCATCCCTAGCCCTCCAAAGTGGAGGGAAGAGATGAACACAGCTGAAATCCTGAACAAGCTGTACTTCCTGGTATTTTAAGAAAATGCTGAAATTAAGAAAATGCAGAGTTTCCTCAGCAGCTGGATGGGATTTTTGCTTATCCCCAGTGCTTGGGAACAGAACCCTCAGAATGTTCCCGGCTTCCTGAAGATCCTGTGAGGTGCCACCAGCCTGGGTGACAGCAATGGTGACACTGAGCACCCACACTGACCTCACCAGTACAGGCACGTGAGTTAAATTGAAGTTTCCCCCAAGCCTGGTGACCATCAATACTTAGTGCTGTCCCAGGCACCCGGTCTCTGTATTTTGTGTTATTATGGCCATTCTGTGTGGTTACACAACTCTTTGTGTTTTGTGTGTGTTTGTGGGGAAACCCATTTCCATATGAATTATGGAAGTTGATACCAACAGGGCTGTAATTCGTAAATTGTTCTGACAGCAACATTTTGTAACAGAACACAGAGAAACCAGGGTAATAAAACTTGCCATTAAGGGAGTGGACTTATGAGTCCTAGAAAGAAATCTTGTCCAAGGATTATTTATGATCATTGCACACCAGAATGTGTTTTTGCATTTTTATTGCTGGCAAATTACTTGTAAACCCACCAAGGAGCTAATGATTTTTCCTCTGAGGCCATGCAACTTCATTTTAGTTTATATATATCCATTTCTGTGACCAGTTAAGCTGTCACCTTTGATTTATATTAACAATAATTATTTCAAAATAGCCAGGGTGTTAAAGGGTTAACTGTCTTTTAACTCCAGCTGACAAAATCTGCAGGACAGTGATTCCAAAGGAGAAAGGAGGTGCCTGGGCAGGTTTTCCCTGGATCACTGTAAAGGTGCTAACTACCTCTAATGGGGAGCACGGATTATTTATGTTCTTCTGCAGCTTCTCATTAATTTTTCAGAGCTCCTGCTTTGAACAGTTCCGACTTCTTGGTTCCTTCATTAGCGTTACCTTTTCACCATGCGGAGCAGTGGAGGTGACACTTCAGAAAGGAGCATTTCAGTTCAGGCTGCTTTACAGGGGGAGGGCAGAAGCAGGAAGCTGTGGGCAAGAAGATTTTAGTGAGGATTTAGTCTCCCCAGCAGGGCTGGCTGGTGCAGGGGCTCAGTGGCCCCAGCTTGCCTGGTGGCTCCCATCACCCAGGACTGGCTGTCTGTGCTCAGCATTCCTGCAAACCTGCAGGGCACGGCAGTGTCCCAGCCCCAGTGGCTTTTCCAGCGTCACTGAGGGGTCTCTGTGCTCAGAATCATTGCTGCTGCTGCTGCTGCTGCTGCCACCCTGCCAGCCAGGCTGAATTTGGCTGTGCCCCCTGTTGTGTCCTGTCCCCCTCTGTGCCACTGTACAGGACAGACTGTACAGCAGCTTTTACCTGCTTGCTCCTTGGGATGCTTCAGTCATTCCCAGCAGGAACCCCCAGGCTGCTCAAGATCTGCCTCACAAAGGTTAAGGGAGCACTAAATTATTTCTTTCTGTGACTTCCAGGGTGATGACACCTCTTTTTTTTTTGTGATGTGCAACCTTGGACAGATTTTCCTGGTGCAACAGATGCAAGAGCTGCCTCCAGGGATGGCTCAGTGGTGCCCATGCAGTGTTGTCAGTCCAGCTGGCATTCCCTGGGCACACGTAGCAAATAGATTAAGATGTTTGTTAGGTTTTGGGGGTCATGGGACATTTGCACTTTCATTTAAAAAGTCACTAATTGCACTTTTGATCGTAACAGAGGATTTTGTTTGAGCCACATTTCCTTCATGGATTTTTCAAAGCTCTATTTTTAGAGAAATATTTTTTGATCTGTTGTTGCCTCCTCTTCTGCTCTATTACAGACTCCCTGCATGGCTTTGAACAAACGACTTTGCTCTTCTGTGCCTTAATTCTGTACTTGCAAAATAGGGCTGAGCACACTACCAGCTCCTCTGGGCTGTGGAAATGAGAAGGGTTTAAAGCCTGCAGATTCAGTAGCCGAGCTTGCCACACCCAGCAGGATCTTTGAGGCAAAACAAACAGATATGAGCAGGCACAACCCTATTACCAGTGAAATACTGAGATTATAGCCCAGGAATCTCTGACTGGAGCAATTCTGCGGGAAAAGAGAGTATCCTAAATACACTTAACTGCTTATTTAATGTAGATTTTAAGAATTATTTATCAAAATTTAGCAACTGTTTACTCAATCTGAGACTGGAAAGCCTTTAAAACACACTCTTAATAATCCCTTCATATTTAACTAATGTACAATAGTGTGTGCTATTACATTGCAATTACATCCTATTTGAGACACTTAATTAAAAGGGAGGCTGTAATAAGCTCCCAGTTGTTTGGCTGCTCAGCCAGACCCACATGATGGAGGATTCTGCCTGTCAGCAGGTGCCAAGAATATTCTGGAATGACACA
The DNA here is from genome assembly GCA_034336665.1 of Luscinia megarhynchos. NCBI lineage: Eukaryota > Metazoa > Chordata > Aves > Passeriformes > Muscicapidae > Luscinia > Luscinia megarhynchos. The sequence continues at coordinate 3,595,069 of CM067585.1, forward strand.
GAGGCAGCTTGGAGCTGGGTCCGTGTGGGGCTGGGACTGTGTGGGGCTGGGTCTGTATAGGGCAGTGTTCTGGTTTGAAGGACAGGTGTCTACCAATAAAGGCAGAAGCTTCTCTTTGAAATGGAGAGTGTAAACCCCCTTCCTCCAAATAAATTATTATAATTTTGAAATTAAGGGGCTCTCAGCCAAAGAGATGGGAATTAGGAATAACAGTTCTTTATTAGGAAGATTAAAATAGAAATACAGTATTACAAAGAACAATCCCAAAACACTGCCAGAGTCAGAATCCAAGCTGACACCCCATCAATCAGTCAGGGTGTTGGTAGCAGTCCCCATTAAATGGTGGCTGCATCCTCCTGCAGTGGCAGATGTGGTTCAGCTGGAGCAGTGCTCCTGTAGAAGGTGCAGTTTTCCTCTGAAGGTCCAGGGATGATGTGGAAAGATCTGGCTTTCCTCTGGAATCCAGTGGAAAGAAGGTATCTTGGTGTGCAAAATCTCAGTTTTTATCTAGGATGGAAATGTTTGGCTCCTCCCCCTGGGTGGAGCATCTCCCAGTGGGATGATGTAATTTTATCAGTCATGCCCTGGGACTCAATGGCCATGAACAGGAGATATCTCCTGGAGGGAGGATGGTCTGTGGGAAAGATAAAGATGATTGCCCCAGCTGGTTTAAAGATGGCCCATTAACAGATAATATGTGCCACAGAGATAAGGGTCACTGCCCCACCCAGCTTCAACAGATGGTGATAGAATCCACATTTCTGGCCACATCAACCCAACACAGCCTGGGTCTGTGTAGGGCTGGGTCTGTGTAGGGCTGGTCCATGTGGGGCTGGGTCTGTGTGGGGCTGGATCAGCAGGGTCATGACCCCACAACTCTCTCAGGCCTTGGGCATTGCTCCCACTCCATCTGGGAGGGCTTCAGTCCCGGGATGCTCAGGGAGAGAGGTTGGACCATGTATCCTTTGTGCTTCTGGATTCCAGAACTCCCCAGACCTGGAATGCCACATGTCAAGGGTGCTCCTCAGCAGCAGCTGCCCAGCACAGCAGCTCTGGCTTCATCACTGCATGGGAATCAGCACCAGGCCCTTCTCTGCAGGAGCCACCCCCAACTTTGGCCAGAAATTCTCATGTGGAAGAGCAGCCTTGGAGGGGCACCAAAGCCAAAATGCTGCGTGATGTTCGTGGGAATTTTGGGAACCCTGCTCTGCCACCTCCCTGCTGGGTGTCTGAGCAGCACATGGTCTGCCCTGCTCTGCCTTGGCCTCTCCCACAGCTGGAAATCATAAATCTGGCACACAGTGCCATGCTGGTAAGGTTATCCTGCCAGGCTGCCACAGGCAGACTCTGTGGAAGGGCTCTCAGACATCTGTCTGCAGCCAGCTGCTTGCCATCCCAACAAGTGACTGCTCTGCTTCTCTTAAATAAAAAATAATAACCCAATCCCCCTTTAATTCAAGCCTGCTTGAAATCAGAAGTGACATCAGCTTTGTGCTTGCTCCATGGTGGGATATGAAGTTAATTTGTGGAGTGACCCTTTTGCTTTTAATTTATCAGCCTGAGATTCAAAACTGAGGAGCACAGGGACCCCACGAGGCATGCCTGAATCTTTCAGGAGTGGAGCTTGTTTATTCAAGTGCTTAAATATAGCTCCTAATTGTGTGTCTGATCTTATAGTACAATGCAAGGAAGGCAGTGATAAGAGATCCTTCTGCTCCTGGGTCACTGTCCAGGCCCTCACTGTGGTGCCTGTGCAGACCCCCTGAGTGAACCAAACCCTTCTCCTACAGAGAGCTCATAAAACAAGTACAGAGGGATCTGTGTGTGGCAGCTCTTGGGGTTTTGCAGGGGATTTCAAGGCCAGCCTGGGTTTATGAGCTGCCCATGAACCCAGTGCAGAGTGCTTTATAAAAACCCTATTTTCCCCTCTCAGCTCTGCAGTTGTATTTTGTTTGAGTCTAAATCTAATAAGAGATCCACAGAAGTGTTGGCAGGGAATGGTCCCAGTCCTGGGAGTGGTGACTGATGCAGACATATCAGAAATCCAGGATAGCATCCCTTCCCTCCCAGGAACAGGCTGGAGGAGGCTGCTCCCCAGGGGTTTTGGTTAGGAAAGGAAGGATGCTTCAAAGGGAAAGGGAGACAGAAACCTCCAGGTGTTTTTTGCTGTTCCAAGTGCTTTAAAATGATGTTTAGTTTTCATGTATTGGTAATTACATACACTTGGGTGGCATTTAATGCCAGCCACTGATGGATGCTCTATAATCCTATAGAGAGAGAACATGTTTGTTTTCTGAGGCTAACTGCACACAATCTGTTATTGTGTGATGTTGAACACTTTGAGGGTTGGTGCCTTTCAGTGTTGAGCATAAAAGCCAGGCCTCCCTGACAATAACCCCCATTAATCAGGCTCCCCCCATCCTCAAGCCTCGGAGACCACGACGTCTTCTTTGTCTGCCAAAGCCTGCCAGGATTCCAGAGTGAAAAACCTCCCACCGATCTCCTGCTCTTTCATTTCTGCTTTATTTGGTTTAAACGGGAAAATAGCCTCCCAGCACAGTTCCTACTGCTTTAGCTGCATCTCCACACATTTCTTTTAAACTAACCGGCAGCTTATGGTGGGAAGGAGAAGCAGCTGCAACTTGCTGGGAGAGGAGGAACTTCACTTCCAGAGGATTCAGCTCCTTTTGTTTTCCACAAGAGCTGTTGAGTGCTCAGAGCTTAAAAAAATATGGCCACTCATTTAGGCTCCTGAAACGTGGATTCAGGGGAGAGGTGCTCTGCAGGCTCTCCAGAGAGCTGGAAGCAGCAGTGAAGATCCCTCAGAGCCCCACCGGCTGCTGTGCTTGGCCACACTTTCACAAACTCCCATGGAAACTGAAATTTTGGTGCTTCAGCTCAAGTTTTCATCACTGCTGGAGTCCTCAGCTGTGCTGTTTGATATGTCCCAAACTCCCCAGCTCCTCTGAGTGGATGGAAATGACAGAAGGACAGGACAAAGTCTTAAGCTGCACCAAGGGAAGTTTAGGTTAGATGCTGGAAAAAAAATATTCACTGAAAGAGTGATTGGGCAATAAAATCGTCTGCCCAGGGAGGGGTGGAGTCACCATCTCTGTATCTGTTTAAAAAGAGACTGGGACTCAATGCCATGGTTTAATTCATGAGGAGGCGTTAGGTCACAGGCTGGACTAGGTGATCCTAAAGGTCTTTTCCAACCTGGTTGATTCTGTCATTCTGTCATTCTGTGATGCAGGACCACTGCAAAGTGAGCCTGTTTTACTGAGGTGCTGAACTACGCCAGGGTTTTCAGACTCTTCCTGAGTGGAATCACTGCAGGGCCAGGCTGAGCTGAGGCAGCAGCTTCAGTGCTCTGAAGGGAACAGGAATTTTGGGCAAGAGGGAGCATGGCCACGGAGCTGGGGAAAGGAGTGTCAGTCACCTGGCTGGGGAAGGGGGTCTGAGGAGAGAAGAGTGTTCCAGAGTGGCTCATCCTTTTCCTCTTGGGCAGCTCCAGTGGGGATGTGCAGTGTCCCAGCTTGGCCAGAGCAGCACAGCCAAGCCCCTGGGGCCAGCCAGCTGGCCAGATTCCCTCAGGGCAGGAGAGGCCACGGGTTTGTGCTTCTCCACAAGGATTTAAAGCACTTTGGAAAAAGCCAAAACAGGCAAGAAACGCCAGCCAAACTTGGACTGCAGCTGGACACTTTGGTCTCGAGCAGTGTGTAACCTTGACCCCATCCAAGCTGTATTTTCCTCCTGAAGTCAGTCCCCGCCTGTCCTGGATGGGCAGTTTCTCAGTGGAGAAAAGAGTCTTCTGAGCTGCCAGCCCAAATAAACCTAATTGTTGCATTGTGTCTGAGCAACTCTGAAAGTTGCCAGTAACAGCTATCTCAGACCATCACAATCAACATAATTTTAGCCTTAATTGCTAAGTATTGCTGTAGAAAGACTGGTTATCTTTCTGCTCCAAGTCCTTGCAGTTGCTCTCCCAGGTTTCAAGATGCAGCGAAAGTTTTTGGTTTTTTTTTTTTTTCTTCACACTACGTTTCAAATGCTTCATTGTCAAACTGGTTAAAAGCCCTTATTTATAAAATGTGTGCGTCTCTTTCAGCTTAACTGAAAAGGCATTAAAATAACTGCAGCTGTGGAAAGAATAATTACGGCGAGATTTTGTCAAGGACTCTCTTGTCTGATGTTGCCATCTGTGACATGGTGAATGCAAAGATCATTTGAAACATAGGCGGTTAATGTAGAGAACAATTCCAGAGCTTTTCAGATATTTATGGTAAATTATTTAACTTTATTGTTTGGTTTTATGGCCTCATTATTCCGTGTGGTAAGGATCTCTGCTTTTTGTGTTGTTCTGCACTTCGATTTCCACTTCGTGAAGAAAAGAACCCTGCAGTAAAAGTAACACTTCACACATTTCAGAAATGTTTCAAGGAGACATCATACTAATCAGATTATTTTCATGCACCTCAATATCATCCTTTGATGCCTTTTAAAAAAAATCTGCAGAGAAAGATCTTCTTATTGACCAGGTGTTAATAGTCAGTCCTTCAGGCATGGGCAGTGACAGGAGCTAGTAAACATTAGAGTGTTGCATTAATTTTCTCTTGTCTCTTAGAATATTGTTTCTGAGACTCCCTCTGAGAGGACATTGCTGCATTATTTCCTTCAACAACCCCTGACCGGCCAAATTAGGAACAGACTGTCGCACTGGAAATGAGTAATTGGCTGCCAGAGACACAGAAAAGGGGACTTGGCTTCCCCAGGACTGGCTGCTCTGTGCACAGGGCTCATGTTGAGCCAAGCTCATGTGCTCGTTAATCAAACAAGGCATGGCCAGGCTGTGGGGTGGCTCCTGTGTGGGCACTGCCAGGCTCCCTGTGTTCCTCCAGCTCCAGCTGGGTGTGTCCTGTGCCACCTGCATATCCTGTCCTGAGCAGGGTGGGGAAAACACCCCTGGGAGTGTTCCCCGTGTATGCCCAGGGAAAACACCCCTGGGAATGTTCCTCTTGTATGCCCAGGGAAAACACCCCTGGGAATGTTCCCCGTGTATGCCCAGGGAAAACACCCCTGGGAATGTTCCCCGTGTATGCCCAGGGAAAACACCCCTGGGAATGTTCCCCGTGTATGCCCACGGAAAACACCCTGGGAGTGTTCCCCGTGTATGCCCAGGGAAAACACCCCTGGGAATGTTCCCCGTGTATGCCCACGGAAAACACCCCTGGGAGTGTTCCCCGTGTATGCCCAGGGAAAACACCCCTGGGAATGTTCCCCGTGTATGCCCAGGGAAAACACCCCTGGGAGTGTTCCCCATGTATGTCCAGGCTGCAGCCCCTCCACTCTGCTCTGAGCAAGGCATGAGCAGCTCTTTCCAGGGAGGGTGACTATGATGGGGTGAGGATTGATGCCTTTCTGGGACTGCCTAAAAACAGAGGCCAGGCAAAATTAAGAGAAAAAAAAACCACCAGTTTATTTATATTTATTGAAGGGACTTCAGGTACATTTCAGGCAGAAAAATCTCCCCAGAGGCTACCCCCAAAAAATGGTTGACAAGTCACAGGTTTTCACATTTTTATAAGTTTGGTTCATTTGTATATTGGGGGTTAATCTTTCAATTACAGCTTCAGGTAATGAAATCATTTAACCCCAAGTTTGCTCCCCCCAACTCACTTTTGTTTCCATCTCTCAGGGCCTGAGGCAGTGAAGTGTCCCTGATTCCCAGCCTAGAGAGGAATTGTTGTGTCTGCTCAAAATGGGAGAGCAGCAGCTCACACTGGATATGGATTTTGGAGTTATACACTAAAGAATTGCAGGGTTACATCTATATGAAGAATATAAAAGCTAAAATCCTAAGGCATCAGTGTCACCCTGTGTACAGCATGCACTGTGCCTGTTCCTCGCTGTGGCTGCTAACTGCAAATCACCCCACAGCCTTACAGTGCAGTCCTGGGGATGGTGCTTGCCACAGAGGATGAGGTTTGCTCCTCCTGGGGAGTTTACTGTGGTTCCATCTGGAAAACATCCATCAGCACTTTCCTTGGAGATGCTGCTCAGCACATCCTTACCATGAAGTGCCTCCACCAGCCTTCCCTGCTCCCGCAGTGCTCCCACAAGCCCAAGGAGAGGCCCAGCAGAAGTATTTTGTCAATGTGAATTTTCAGTGGGATTGGGATGGTCTTTCTGACAGCTGAGGGCTGCAGCACCATGGTGTGGTGGGAGTCCTGGGCAGCTGCTTTGGAGAACATGGAGCAGAATTTGGGAGGGATTAGGAGCCACCTGTGTGCCCCTGCAGAAGAGTCTTCCCACCAGCCTGCCCTCTGCAGTTGCTCAACATCTGGATCTCTGTCTGGCTCTGCTCTTGCTGAGGAGGCAGTGGCACCACAGCCTGAACACCCAGATCAGCTCCACCTTCTCCATGGGTCACTGGGAAAGGGCACAGCTGCTCCAGCCGGGAGCTCTGCCCTGCAGACACACCTTTGTCTCCAGGAGTGGGCAGTTCTGGAAACACCTGAGGGAGCTGAAGTACTGCAGGAGGTGGGAGGGGAAGGTCAGGAGGCTGCAGTGCACAGATGTGCAGCAGCAAGTGTGCAGAAACCTGGGCTTAGTGCAGCCAGCAGGGCAGAGGTGGAAAATCCAGTTGCTGTGGGTTTACTACAAGGGGAATTAAATTTGGAACATATGTGTGGGTCAGGGACTAGTAGAGAAGAAACCAGGTGACATTTATTTTCCAATCTGTAATACAGCCCTGGGGCAATTCCCTGTTTGCCCTCAGCCATCCAGGAGTACAAGAATCCCTCAGGTGGTTCTCCTGAGCTTCACTTCCCACCTCAGGCTGTACAGGAGGCTTTGCCACATTTAGCCCAATCTTTCACATTTCTGTACCTAAAATTAGACACTATTCTCCATCCATGCACTCCTGGAATTCCCAGCTCTAGGGAGGTCAATGTGTCTGCAAGCACATGAAGAAATATTTAAAGAACAACATTTGCAAGCCCCTGGATGCCAGACACTGCCAGGTGTTCCTTTATTTAGAGGAAAAGTAAGTTTGTGTATGCAGGTGGTTTATGCTATTTAGTAAATTTTGGTAATTTGTCTATCCCTGGTAACTTACTTTGCAAAACAATGCAGCTCATTTTGGAAACAAATGAAGCAAATGGAGTCAGAACTGTGCAGCTGATGAAACATAGGCAGTAATCAGGATAAAACAGTTCCCCAATGGTGATTTTTCCTTCCCTCTGAGCAGTGATGGTTTCTAAGCAGTAGCATGTCAGAGAGTGAGAGCTCCCTGTCCAGCTCAGCCCTAGGTGAGGCAGGAACCTGGTCCTGCAGGGCTCAGGTCTCACCAGGCTGGGGGTAGGAGCCAAAAAACACCAGCGGGAACAGGAAACACTGGAGCTCCAAGACAGCCTCAGATACTGACAGCAGGAGAATCATCTTTGGGTTTCCTGATTCCTCCAAGACTGAGTGTTTTAGTGATGGGAATGTAAAGGCCCCAGAAATCTCTCCATGCAGTGACGTGCTCATCCAATTTGTGTTTCTCTTGCTCTGCATTGTTCAGGACATGTGAGGTGAAAGCCTTCCCCCTTTGCAAGCAGTTCTTTGGACAGATGGACACAGAAGCCAGGAACCAGCCATGGTTCCTCATAGTTTGTGTGTATAAGAAAATCCCCGTGCAGAGTTTGCTTTGGCTCTGAGGAGATGGAGCAGGAGGGGCAATGGTGAATGCATCAGGTGAAGCATATGGTCACAAGGGCCAATTCCTACACATGAGAGACAAGATCAGAAACTTTCCTACACCCTCATTTTCACCCTGGACTGAGGTTTGTGTACAGCCACTGCCTCAGTCCATGAGGTACAACAGGCTGGTTTTGCCACAATGCTGTTGAAAGCTCTGAGAGGCAAAGCCTTTCTCTAGGGACCCCAGAGCCTGGCCCTGGGAGTCTCTGCCAGCAGCACCAACTCCCCTTGTCCAAACATTTCTTTTCACAAAGGCACAAATGGCCAAGCCATGGAGACAGGAACCCCAGGTTTGTGAGGCTGGTGCTGACCCACAGGGATTTTTTCAGCTCAGTGCAGCTGCAGTGGAAATTGTGTGCAGAAATCTCTGTGTATGTAGCCGGTACTTATCTCACTCACAGAGGTCCCTGTACCTGAGGGACAGACAGGAGTCCCTGTTCTGCCATTCCTGGCTACACAAGGAGTGCTGACAACCCTGCTGAAGGAAATTAAACATTTCAGGTACTTCTGTTCTCTCTGGGTGTAATGCTGTAGCTTGACACAATGGGAGGGTGGTGGAATCAGACAGCTCTGAAACAGCCCTGAAACACAACTGGCTAAAGTGAGCTCTGCCCCACACCCATCTGCAATGGGACAGTGGGACAGGGAGGGGCAGGAGGACATTTGTGCCATTCATGGGCTCATGCTCTGCCCAGGGACATTTACAGCAAGAGCATAGGGGAGTGAGAAGAGCAGTGCTGCCAAAACAAGGCATGGACACAGGACCCTGTGCCACCTCTGCCTCCCTGCCCCAGCTGTGGACAGAATTCCCAATGCTACACCACAGTCAGGGAATCCATGCCAGAATCTGGGGCTGCTGGCCCAGTTACCACCAAAAACAGGCAGGAAAAGCCCTGCACTCGCTTGTAAGCAAAGAGTCCTCACGCTCTTTGATTTCTTTTCCTCTGGCTCTCATACTTGTTAACTCAAATTAACATTCATAATGCAGAAGCCATTGGAACATGCCTTCCAGACTCACAGACATTCCTGTTATGGTCAGGATTAATCACAAGGGATAATTAGAGTATTAAATGAAATAATTATAACATTATGACTCTAATAACCAAATTCATGGATATTAGCTTCTGAGAAAAGACAAATAGAAGAACCAGAGAAGTTTTGATGGATGCCTCCAGCTGCATTTTTTAACTTTGCATTTTTTATTTAAAACTCACAAACATCTCCTACACTGAGACAACTCTCCATAATCTGAAAGGGTGAGGTAAGGTTGGAATGATGGGGCTGGTGGCAAGAGGGGCTCCTTCAGAATGTCCTGCAGCTGCAGAAAGCTGAGCATCCCAGCATGAAGGAGTGCTGAGGACCCTGATTGCCCCTGCGCCAAAAAGCCCCACGGTTGGGCATGGAGGGGCACCAGAGCTGCTGGAATGGTGGAGCAGGTACCTACAGAGTGATTTGCTCGTGTGGCAGTGCCAGTGCTCCTGCTCTGCTCTGTGCATCCACCACCTCCCACCAGCTGGGAAATGCCTGGCAGGTCCAGCTGGAGGCCAGGTCTGAGCTCAGCCAGCTCGGCTCTATGGACACCAGGCTCTGGCAGCATCTCCTGGCCCCAGGTGTTACCCCCTCTGAGAAAATGGAGATTTTCCTCTGCCTCAAAGGATGTGATTATTATATCTGACAGACCCCTGAGTGCAGCCAGGCTTAGCTTGTCCTACAGCACAGCTGCTGTTCTCCAGGGATCTGAACCCTAGTGGTCAGGGCTCTTTGGAGACCAGGAGGTTTCTGTGGCACTAATGTATGCTCAACTTCTCTCCTAAATTCTGTGTCATGCTACAGAGGAATAAATGAATTCATTAAAGAATTATGCAATTGCAAATGTTTAAAAATACCAAGTACATGCATTTCTGGGAGCCTACACAGCACAGCCCTGTGAGGGGCTGGATGGGGATTGGCACATGTTCTCAGGGAAGGGAACAGAAAGCACAGAAAATGCTGCTGGGAATGCAAACTCAGGTGCTCAGTGCTCTGCACACACTCAGCACAGGCAGGGCACTAAAAATGCAATGAAATCTAAAATACACAGACTAAGCAATTTCATCTTTCCAACAAGTAATATTAATTCTAGATAATAAATTTGGGATTTTTATCATATGATCCTTGGATGATTTAGAGTACAGCCAGATATATATTAATATTGAATAGTTCCTCTCTCAGGCAACAAAAGAAGGAGTTCCTTTCAGTGGCTGGAAGCAGTTCCCATGATCTGGGGAAGGAATCATCTCAGTGTGAACTGCTAATATGCCATACTCCATATATAACCTGATATCTGCCCTTGCAGTCTACATATGCTAGTGGGAGCTTTAGTATCACTCAGTTCCAAAAAGAATCAAGACTTGGGGAGCAGTTACACATCATGCTGCACATGTCTGGGCTCCCATGAGCCGCACACCCCATGTCCCTGCACACCCTGGCTCAGTGCACGCCCCTGCAGCAGCCTCAGCTTTGTACTGATGTGCCATTCTCCAGCCCCCTGCCTGGAGAATACATTACACCGCTTTAATTCCAGAATTTCTTCATAATATTAAATGATAAGAATTTTTTTGTGGAGTTCTGACAAAGCGTCAAAATCCAGTTGCAAATGCTCTGCTGTTTATTGATAGCTCCATAATACAGGGGAGGTAGGATGCCAGACAGCTGCATTTCCTGGCATTTAAAAAGAATTCACTGTAATGTATTGTAATGCATTAGCATAATAATTGGTAAGCATTCGCAGATGAATAGTTTACTGACTGATAGATTTTGTACAGAAACTGTGAAGGTTACATGGAGGGTGAAAACATTTCACTGTGTCAATGAACATACTTAATTTTTCTGGAAGTGCTATTTAAATTGTGCGGCGCTGGGACATTAGCATAACAAAGACACAAGGCTCGAGTTTGTGCCGTAATGGGGAACACTGCCCTGCCGGCTCCGGCAGGTGACCCGTGAAAGATGGGGCTGGGAGTCCTCCCAAACCTGGCCACCGACACGGGCAGAGCCCTGCGCGGCTGCAGCTGCGACTCCTCCCGTCCTTGATCTTGTCCCTCTGTCCCTGCGCGGGTCCTCTGCTATCCTTGCTCTTGTCCCTCCTGTCCCTGCCCTTCTTCCTCCTGGTCTTAATCTTCTCCCTCCTGTCCCTGCCTTTCTCCCTACATTCCCTGCATTTCTTCTCCCTCCTGTCCCTGCATTTCTTCTCCCTCGTGTCCTTGCTCTTCTCCCTCGTGTCCCTGAGCGGATCCTCTGCTGTCCCTACCCTTCTCTCTCCTGTCCCCGCCCTTCTCCCTCCTGGCCCTGCGCAGGTCCTCTCCTGTCCCTGAATTTCTCCTTCCAGTCCCTGCCCCTTTCCCTCCTGTCCCCGCACTTTTCCCCCTTCCTTGCCCATCTCCCTCCTGTCCCCGCCCATCTCCCTCCTGTCCCTGCCCTTCCTCCTCCTGTCCCTGCCCCTGCCCCTGCCCCTCCTGTCCCAGCCCTTCTCTCTCTGGTCCCAGCTCTTTTCCCTCCCTTCCCTGCACTTGTCCCTCCCGTCCCTACGTGGTTCCCCTCCTCGCCAGCTCTGCTCTCCCTGGTGACAGAGTTTGGATCCTCTGGTTCGCTCCAAGTCTGATGAGCAGCGCCTGAGGTATCTGGGGGGGACTCAGCCTGGAGAAAAAGAGGTTCAAGGGGGACCTTCTGGCTCTCAAAAACTTCTTGGCAGGAGGGGACAGCCAGGTGGGGATCAGCCTCTTCTCCCGGGGGACAAGGGACAGGCCAAGTGGAAATGGCCTCAAGGTCCTCCAAAGGAGAGTCAGACTGGACATCAGGAAGAATTTCTTCGTGGAAAGGGTGATCAAACATTAAAAGGCACTTCCCAGGGGAGTTTGGAGTCCCCATCCCTGGAGATGTCCAAGAAATGATGGGACGTGACACTCGATGCTCTGGGCTGGCAACAAAGTGAGGACAGGGCACAGCTTGGACTAGACACTCTTGGAGAGCTTTTCCAGCCTCTGTGATCCTGGGATTCTGTACTGGCACCTGGCAGTGGGCTGGGCAGTGTTCTGTGCTTGGTGGCAACCCCTGCTCCTGACCCTGTGGGACACCACAGCTCCTGCCCTGTATCCCCAGAGCCACTAACACCTCTCTCCAGAGCTGAGATGAGGAGCCCTAGAGCTCACCTGTGGGCAGGTGCAGGACCAAGCTGAGCAACACCAGGAGGGTTTGAGCTCAGGGGAAGAGGAAAGATGCAGAGAAGCAGCTTTTAAACACACATGAAGTGCTTTGTTTGTGTCTGTGCTGCTCCTGTAAGGGAACAGGCACCTGCTAATGGACAAAACATCATCTCAGACTGGCAGATCTTGAAATTCTTGCACTAATCCCAAGTTTTCTCTGGGTCTTCTGAGGTCTTGGGCATGAACAGACCTCACCTGGGTCCCCTGGAGAAATATTCTGAATAATTCACAGTCTTTGGCTGCTGCCTCAGTCTCTTCCCTGTTGTACCACAGAATATCACAGTGACAACTCTGCAATAACTCAGAGAAAACCAAAAAGCTAATTGGAAGAGATAGAGCTGGATTTTTTGGACAGAAAGTTTATGGAAAACATTTAAAATCAGATTTTCACTTGCCATTGTATATGTTAATCCCACTGGCATCTAGAATAAATTGGGGAAAACAGATGTGAAGAAGAATGAGATATTCCAGCATGGGAGAAGACAAAGATTTCATCTCCACTGGCAGGTGGTGGGATATCAGACACACGTACAGACCTTGCCTGCTGGGGGATCCCAAACTGCTTTACCACACAGGTAATGATCATCTCCAGAGCAGGGATTTTCTTAAAATCAAAGCGAACTTTTTGTCCAGGTGATAAACCCAAAAAATCTTCTTCATCATAACCAACTGACCTGTAGTTTCTACTAGAAACAAACAGATTTTTAGTGTTAGGATTTCATCTGAAAGCCTCGTGGACAGGGACAGTTGTACAGGTACATCATGAACTGTGCTACAGTTCAGTTAATTTCTTCCAGAAATGATGGAAGGATGAATCAAACCTTATTTATAGGAATCCTTTATCTTAACATTTGTGGCTTTTGTTTTTCCTTCCTGGGAAGTTCCTGTGGCATAAGGGGAGAAGCTGCAAACAGGATTTATACTTAAATTCAACATTTGTCATCAACAAATGTAGATTTTTAAAACCACTTTAAAACATGAAACACATGGGATATAAATAATGGATTAAGAAAATCATCCTAGAGGTAAGAATATGTAATTTCTAGAAGAGGTTCTTTTTTTTAAGAACAGGAATATTTAGGATTTTGGAGAAAGAAAGGCTCTGATGAGGAGTCTACAGACAGACAGCTGCATCCCAACCAGACCCTTCCATGTCTTCACTTGAAAAAGGCATATTAAACAATTAAATAAATTCCTCCTGGTATTTTAACTGTGAATCTTCTTCTTGATGAGGCTGTACACAAACATGACCTGTTCAACTACCTGAGTCTAACTGGAAATAAGGAAATGAAAATGCAGTTTATAGTAACAGATTTCTTCTGATTTTACAGCTGCAATGTGTTTCATTAACACTTCTGCAGCAATTTGCACTATTAGGGACACATTTGCTTCCAGGAAGATGAGAGAAAGTGCAGCAGTGTGGAATGTAAGGATGGAGTCACCACCACTGAGTCCCACGGGAGCTGTGGATGGAGGTCTCTTGCAGGCATAATATTTTTTTATTTTTCATCTATTTGTAACCCTGCAATTCTTCAGTGCATAACTCTAAACTCCATATCCAGTGTGAGCTGCTGCTCTCCCATTTTGGGCAGACACAACAATTCCCTTCCAGGCTGGGAATCAAGAACACCTCACTGCCTCAGGCCCTGAGAGATGGAAACAAAAGTGAGTTGGGGGGAGCAAACTTGGGGTGAATGACTTCATGACCTGGAGCTGGAATTGGAAGATTAACCCCCAATATGCAAATTGACCAAATTTATAAAAGTGTGAAAACCTGTGACCCATTGTCCATTTTGGGTGTAGCCCCTGGGGGGTTTGTTTGCCCTTAATGCACCTGAGGCCCTTCAATAAATAGAACTGCTTTTAATTCCCTTAATTTTGTCTGCCCTCTGTTTTTAGATAGCCCAAATAAAGCATCACCTCAGCATCACCAAACAGGGCAAGAACCCCACAAAACAGGCTTGACACATCCAGCCTGGTATGGGAGGGAGGTGGCAGTGGGTCCCATAGTCACACACCTCAGGACAGAGTTTTTTGGGACAACATTTCTAGAGGTGTGTCAAAAATTACACTGAAGGGAAATAATTTTTTTTCATTCTTTCTTCCACATTTTCTGTATCTGTAGTATAACATTGTCACTCCTTCATGTTTCTTAATAATTTCACTAAATTTTTTGATGTGAGGGAAGAAGAGAAAACACTTTCCTGAAAATATTCCAGAGGAGCATTGCTCTGAATCACATTTCTCAAAAGACCCAACTCTGCTGTGCACTACCAAAGGAATTTCAGGTCTTTGTGCTCAGTAAAGATTTCCAAGGAGTTCAAAACCCAGTAGAAACAGGGCCAGGATCTTTTGGGCTGTTTGGTGCTGCTGTCTCGCCCTTGGCCCTGCCTGTGGCATTAAGTGATGCAATATAAATAATTATACTTAAAGCTGCTCATCACATTTTAAAAGAAATAATATTGTGAGAAGATTTGTAACTGAAACACTCTCTTATTCCTGAAAATAGCTTCCAGTGAAGGAATGAAGTTCGCTCACTGGGAAGGGAAATGATGGAAGCGACTGGAGCTCTCCCAGTCTATGTTTGCTGAGGCTCTGGGGGGAACTGGGGCTTTCCCAAGGGGCAGGAGATCTTACAGTTTGCTTTAGAATAGCTATAAAATGGCATTTTTTAGCTGAGGACTGGCTTTGGAGCAGGGCTTGATGGCAAATGGAAAAGGAACAAAAGCACAGGGCCAAAGGGAATCTCAGGATGGCTCAGGATGTGTTAAGGGACTGCAACTCCTGAGGGAAAAACACATCCTGACACCAAACACCCATTAAATTTTACTTCTGCTTCTTTAAAGGAAATCTATTATTTATTCCTGTTCAGATATATTTAATAATTAGCTGAAAAGAAAGCTAGCAGCAGATGGAGACATTCCTGGGGACAATTTCAGTGCTGAATGTTTCATGATGTATAAATGTAACTTGCAGCCCTTTGCTTCAAACAGATGGGGGTTGCAGAAAATGTGGGAGGTGGCAATACATTTTTTTTAAATACTGTTTGTTTAGCAAATAAATTGGACTTTATTAAAACCACAAATTTTTAAGACGTCCTGAGGAGCAAGTTAAAATCCGTGTTAACATCTTGGTGTTTTACACCAGATGAAAGCAGATCATTCCCAGGAATGAAAATGATTCTAATCCCTGGATAATGCAGACAAAATCCTGAGTGCAGCTGTGAGTGGGTTTGCCTATGACAGCAGCACTTCCTCCTCGCAGGAAATCCCTGCAATTTCAGGAGAGCTGGCACTTCTTCTAATTTTAAACACACAGCTCATGATATTTTGCATTCAGATGAAGACCCCTGGTGGGGCGGTCTTTGCTCCAGGCTGGACTCATCATTCCTGAACAGAAAATACAATTCCAATAATTTTTTATTAGAGGAGGGCGGACCTTGCACAATCAAGCCCCAGTAAAGATGTACGAATGGTCCCCAAATCGAGGAAAAACCCACAGTTTTCAGTCCATTGCTTCAAAGTTACTGGGGAATGATATGAAGAGGGAGCTTAGCTTCTTACTATCTCCCCTTTGCAGTTTTTTATGAAAATACATGCCTTCTCTCTCAAAATTTAACTGTTTAACTTTCCCTATTGCATTAAAAATCCCCTCAATTTTGAATTTTTGACGTTTGAATTCTGTCAATGTTGCAAACATAATTTGCCAAAGCCACTGATGGTCTGTAACTGCAGAGGGTACAAACAGCCCAGGATCTCTGAGCCCTCCCAGAAGTGGCACAGCTGGGGGATGAGAACAGGTCTGGGGATCCTGGGCATTCCAACAGGAACTGTCTAGTGCTGGGAGGAGGGTCTCTGCTCCCTGGCTGCAGACAGACTCCCTGGGTGGCACTGATTCCTTAGGATTTTAGCCTTTATATCTTTCAAATCCTGTACTGTATTAGTGCATAGCTCTAAATTCCATAAAAGTGTAGTTAACTGCCTTCACATTTAGGTCAGACAGAACAATTCCTCCAGGCCTGAGATCCAAAGACCCCCAAAAAAGTGTAAGAAAAAGTGAATTGTGGAGAAGCAAACTGGGGGTATCTGACTTCATCACCTGAAGCTGTGATTGGAGAATTAACCCCTGATATGTAAATGGACCAACTTATATCTGTCTGAAAAACTCATGGCCACCATCCATCATGGGTGTAGCCCCTTGGGGAGTTTTTGTCTGCCCTTAAAGAACTTGAAGGCCCTCCATTTTGTATTTTGCTGTTTTGTTTTGTGTTTTGCACTGAAATAGTTTCTCCCATGGTCTGTTATATGGTTTAACCCTTCCTCCCTCGCCTTTTTCCCCTGGCTGGACCTAACTGGCTGTGATCCAGAGTTCCTCCACCCCACACCCTAGGTCTGAAATTCCCCAAGTTTCCCTTGCTTGTTCTCTCTTTCCCTGGACCCCTTCAGGAATAAAGCTTGGACTATCCAGGAAGAAGAGCCTCTTTTGGTCTTTTATCTCATTCCTGCAGGATTCCAAGCCTCCTCCTGGTGCTGAGCTAGCCTAGAACCCAGGGAGGGGGCACAGGGAATCACTGCAGTTGGCGCCCAACGTGGGGCTTTCACGAAAGTTAGAGAGCCTCACGCGTGGCTGGAGTCTCATTTAATAAATATATCTGCTTTTATTCTTTTAACTTTGGCTGCCCTCTGTTTGTAGGTAAGCCCCAAAAAGGCATCAGCAGCATCCTTCCTCAGCATGTGGCAGCGCTGCCAGGCCTGCCCAGGGCATGCCAGTGCCACATGCCCCACTGGCTGGGGATGAGTTAGTGCCCTCAACACTGAAAACATCCTAGAAAGGCAGAGTGTGGACTCTGGGAAGTCGTTTTGACACTTGGCTGCCCCTATATATACTGGTTAATAAATGCCCCCTTGGTAGGAGGAGACAGTATTTCATTGCAAAAGTAAAAAATCATAACGAGGGAAAGTGCTATCTCAGCTTGCTGCATAAACAGCTCAAATAAGCAATAGGCAGGCATATCATTTGGAACCCAGATTAATAATTTCTGTTCTGAGTGGTGGTAGCTGGCCTGATTTATTGTGGTGATGGTGTTACGGCCTCAGACTTTATTGTCCTTTAAATTATACTGCAGTCTATACAGGAGGCAGACAGGGATCTAAATCAAGTGTTATTGCCTGTAAATTTGGAAACAAATAGTAGTTTTCCCCCCTTTAAATCACTGAGTTTGTGTGTTTTATAAGGTGAACGTTACGACTTTTTATGGGACCGAAGTTTTTGTTTCCCCACCTCTCTCTCCTAGAGCACAGAGCCCATCCTCAGCCCTGCCACTGCCTCAATCTCCACTTCCCTGCTCTGAGAGGGGCTGAGCTCTGCACCTTTGGGATTTCTGCTCAAGGAGGTGCTTTTCCCCCAGCTCAAAGTCACTCTGGGGTGGCCAGTCAGGTGCTCACCCTGGTTCTCCTCCTGAGAGTGGTGGGGAACCAACCTCAGCACCTGTGTATATTGATATTAACACTGATTTTGCATAAAGCAAAGCCACTGGGGGTGCCTGCTGGTAGGATGGGCTCCAGGTGCCTGGGGATGGAGCAGCC
The DNA here is from genome assembly GCA_034336665.1 of Luscinia megarhynchos. Lineage (NCBI taxonomy): Eukaryota > Metazoa > Chordata > Aves > Passeriformes > Muscicapidae > Luscinia > Luscinia megarhynchos. Next base: position 3,612,638 of record CM067585.1, read on the forward strand.
CAGGGAGGAGGTACCTGGGAAGAGGATGGGTGAAGCTGTGCCTCCCCCCAAGCTGTCAGACCACAATTCACTCTCAGGAACTGCTGGCTGCTTGTGGGTTTGCCACCTCACACCTGGATGTCAGATCAGACTATTTCTGCTGTGCCTTTTGGTACTGCTCAGTGTGTTCACAGTGTCCCTTTCTGTTTGCTCCCTGGGAGAATGGAGAACAGGGGAAAGGCAAGGACCACCCATGGTAGAGCCACCACAGGGACAGTCACCACTCCAGCACAGGGACAGGGACAGAGAGAGGCTCCGACAGCAGAAGGACCCTGTCACAGAGGGGCTTTACAAGCCCAGGCAAAAGGCAGCTGTGGCTGTGAACAGCTCCTGGGGCTGTAAATAGCTGAGAGGAAGAAAGGAGGGACAGGGAAGGAGAGGGAGGGTGGGAGCATTGTGATGCAGATGGAGGGAAGAGTGGCTGGAGTGTGGTTACCAAGGGACAGCATATGGCACGTTACAAACCCCTCCTCCTTCAGGCTTCCCAAAGCACAGCATTCCGGCTCAGCTCAGCACAGAGGGTACTGGGCAGATCCCTCCTCACTCAGCCAGGGACTGAGGGCTCTCTGCTCTGTCCTGCATGGCAGGAACCTGGACAGCTACAGGGAAAAGACAGGGCAGGGACACTTGGAGTCCCCAGCCTGTGGTTAGAGCCATGGGCAGAGGATTCAGAGCATTTCACACATCAGCTATGGTTGTGATGCTGTTTGCAGACCTGGTGATGATGTATTGGCCTGCCCTCCTCTCAGGCAAGAAGAAAAATGGGGTAGGCAAAATGTTTCTGTATCTGTAGGCTTGGAACAAATCACTTTTATGTTACCAGAGCAGCTGTAACCATTAGGGAATCCTGGTGGCCTGAAAGAGCTGCTAAAGGAAATCATCCTGAGCTCCTGTGACACTCAGTGGAGATGCTAGGTGTGACCATGGGCCAGCTGGGGCACTGGGGACCCTATGGCCATCCTGTGAGGTCACTGCCAGGCACTGGCACTGCTGAGACAGGAAACAAGGGGAGAATCCTCCCTTTCCCAGTGCACTGGTTCCATTAACAAACAGATTTGTAGTAAGGCCTCTCCTGTTCAGCACAGCATAAGCCAAAGCCTTGCATGTAAATAAACATGAGAAAAGACTTTCCTGCCACATCTGCGTATTTTAGTTGAGCAAAGGTCTGAGTTACACATGAATGAAATGGCCTTAAACTGCAAAATCCTGCTCAGTGACCTTTCCTGATCTCTTCAGTGCTCAGTGCCCTCATGGAAGAGAAACAGTTGTACCTTTACATGTAAGGTTTCTGAGACTTCTCCTGGTATTCATTGCTCCTGCCATACTTTCAGGCAATTCAGCATCTTCTCACCCATGCTGTGCTTTAGCAGAGAAGCAGCTCCAGAGAGCTGAGCAGCCCCCATGAGTTGAGCCACACGCAGAGGCAGCACAGGCAGTTGGCCTCACTAGTCTGTGTTCTGAAGTAGAGATTTGTACTCAAGAGCTGCAAAAAAGGTGTAAGATTCCACCTTTCCAAGCTGTCAGTGCCCTACCATGTCCTTACACAGGTAAAAACAATGCTAAGAAGCCCCAGCTTGGATGAGGCAGCCTGTGCCTCACCTCCCCTCATCTGCCTCTTTGGTCAGGCTCTCAGAACGATGACACAGACACTATCGAGGCTGAACTTGAAATGACAGCCAACTTTGGAGCCCCTGCCTTTTGAGTGGGCTCATAAATTCAGCATCTCATGATTTACTTTTTTCCTTTTGAGATCTCTAAAAAGCAGAGTGTGCTGTGCCCCAGCGGGGCACTGGCACTAGAATGGTGCCATTGTGAGAGCAATGTCCCCTGGCTCCTATTTTTAAACAACCTCCTGGAGTCCCTCTGCCCACGTTCTGGTGAAAGCACTCCACAGCTTAACAGGTTTGACATTTTCATTTCTGTTTTCCTTGAAATCCTTAACATCATCTGATTGAGCATTACAGCTTGTTTGCATCCTGTTGCCTGCGAGTATCTATCACAAGCCCTCGCACTGGAAGCACGAGGCATGAGGCTGTGCAGAGATGTCCTGATGAAGTGAATGATGGCAGAAGAGCTGCTGCACCCCACTCTCCGAGCTGTGCTCTCCTCACAGACCATTCTGTGGATCATTTGCTCTCTGCCTAATGGCTCCTGGCAGGTAGCACAAGAGCCTGTTTTTATTTCATGAGCGCTCCGAGGCTGCTGCCAGGGCTCCTGGGCTCTGTTCTGCCAGGAACACAACTTTGCACTTTTCTTCCATCAGCTGCTGCTGCAAGGGCATTACAGATCCTGTGCTGCTCTGTGCTACCCCTCAGCATCTCCTTGGTGGGTACAAGGGAAGGGAATCTCAGCCGAGTCATTGCTGAGATGGAGTCTGTGCCAGGCAGCCTCGCTGGGAGTTCCCAACCAAAGAGCTGCTGCTCTGTTATTAATACCCCTCACATCTACATATTCAGACATTAGCAACCTGCTCCTCACAGCTCTTGTCCCACAGCTCCACAGATTCAGATGTGGAGAGAGGGAAGCTCGGCTGCCTCGTGCCACTGGAGACCACTAGAGACACAGCACTGCTCCTGCCCACAGGGACTGCCAGGATGGGGCCAAAACAGTACCCAGCTGCCCTCAGAGCTGCCCCTTTTCTCCCCCATAAATCCTATTCTGCTCCCCCCCCTGCCCTCAGCTTCAGCAAATCCATCCCAGACAAAGGCAGGGCTGCAGAGTCCCTGGCAAGCAAGGAGCTTTTCCAAGCCCCATTATGTGTTCAAAGGCGCTGGACATCAGAAGGGCCGAGTGTCCCTTTCATTGCATAGCAACTAATCCTGACAAAATTATGGTGATGATTGCCACAATTTCAGAGCTGTGGGTGCTTCCCCTGGAACAGCAGCACAGCAGAGGAGCAAACAGACCAGACTGTGCCACCAGGGACAGGTCACTGCTCCCTTAGTGGGATGTCTGGTCTGTGTGCCTGCACATCTGAGGGATCCATTCACCTTTGATCTATATTTTAACTTCTCATCTTGTGAGCAGAGATTCAGATCTGGGTGTTCTGCCAGCCTTTTCCTCGGTGACATGCTGTGCCCTCAGTGTGGGGTTTGTACCTGGGTAGCCCCAGCAGGGATGGCACCTCAATGCCTGCACTCCCTTTTTCTTCCATTTACTTGGGGGTGCAAAGCCTGGCAGGGTTCAAAGTACCCCCAGTGTTACAGCAGCACGCTATCATCTCTGGAAACATGATTATAGCCAGGACTGAAAATTGCACAAAATACCTCCCCAATGATGAAGATTGCTGGGAGGCTGGAAAATTACCTTTTTCATTATGTCTTAAAAACACTGCAATCTCAGCCTGTGTCTGAGATTCCAGGAACTCTGTGTTGTTCAGAACAGCACTGCCAGAGCTGGCTTGCAGAGAGCAAAGCAAATGGAGCCTTCTCTCAGCCAGCTACATCAGGACCCCTGTGACCACTGGTTTTAAATCCCAATACTCTGAATTCTCCATGGTTGTTGAAAGCTTTCTGCAGCTCCCACTAAACAGCAGGAAATGCTGGAGGAGGTTTAAAAGAGGAGAAATTGGAGCCCAACAGATGCTTTTGCAGGCTCTCAGAGGTGCTCCACTGCCCTGGGGCTGGATAGCACCCAGGAGAAAGAACTCCAACGGGAGAAAGCACAGGGAACAGTCTCACAGGTGGTGGCTCTTCGCTGAGTCCACGTCCCCGCCAGGGTGCAGAGCATTGGGAAATGCAGACTGGTGGGATTGTGCAGCAGACCCTGCAGCAGTGCAGATGAAAGGACTCACAATTCCCTCAGCAAAAACCGTCTTGTACCAAGTGGCAGGAGGACAAACACTGAGGTGGGAGCACTGTGCTGCCAGCCCGTGGGTTTCATGCGTTGTCCCTGATCACCTGAGTCAGGATGTGGCAGCAGCTCTGCCAGCTGCCTCCTCCCACAGGCTGGTGCCTTAGGATTTCAGCTTTTATTTTTTCATATATTTATAATTTATATTTCAAATTTTTACATTTTAATTTTATTTACATTTGCATTTTTCATATATTTTTAGCCCTGCAATTCTTTAGATATATATATATAAAGAATTTATATTTGTGTATAACTCTAAACTCCATATCCAGTGTGAGCTGCTGCTCTCCCATTTTGGGCAGACACAGCAATTCCTCTCCAGGCTGGGAATCAAGGACACCTCACTGCCTCAGGCCCTGAGAGATGGAAACAAAAGTGAGTTGGAGAGGAGCAAACTTGGAGTAAATGATTTCACTACCTAAAGCTGTAATTGGAAGATTAAGCCCCCAATATGCAAATGGACCAAATTTATAAAAGTGTGAAAACCCGTGACCCATTGTCCATTTTGGGTGTGTCTCTCAATATGAAAAGAAATTTTCTTCAGCAAATCAGAGAGGAAAAGAGCTTTGGCTGGGAGCCCACACTAGCTCATGGCTGAATCGGGCCCAGCAATGAAATTAAAAGGCAGAAACATACCACAAAAAGCATTGTCAGGGGAAAGGAAAAATAAAAAAATTGGCAACAATAAAGATAAATGAGAAGTAAAAAATTAGTAGGAAAATCTAAAAGCATCCTGATAGACTATGCATGGTTAGCTAGGCAGAGGAGAATAGGAACTCTACTGAACTGATAGGACATTATTAGAGGAATATGAAGTAATTGTTGTTACCAGTGCAGAGGGAACCAGAAGAATATTCAGATTTCCTGTCTTTGCTTGGAAAGAAAAGTGCCATTGAGGGAAGCTGAAGTGCATCTCTCCCATGGGTATTGGAGAGAGAGCCCAGGATGTGGTTTTAAGAAAACTAAAAACCCAAGAGCTGCCCTGAGATCGGGGTGATGGCCAGGAGCAGCTCTGGGTGCAAGGGCTGATTGCAACAAAATGTGTAAAAACTCAAGGAGTTGGGAGAGAGTGATGTGAAGGAGTGGAGAGCAGGATGAACTCGTTAATGTAGGCTTGGCACAGCTGACAGCAAAGGCAATTAGTGAAGCATTTAGCAGTAGTGTAATGGTGCTGCACATATTTCCATGGAAAACAGTTGTCAAATAAATCTGACTTTACTCCCTGGTGAGGTTTGGGATTCAGGTGATACAGCCTCTCTTATCCAGTGTTGGAGTTGAGTGTTAGAATGAGCCTGGCACAGGTGAGAAGCTGTTTGAGAGGATGGTGAACATCACAGAAACTGGAGAAGTGCAGCCTAGGGGTCTGAAGGGAGAGATTTTGCTCTTCTAATTTTAGGGGAAAAAAGGAAATAAAATCATTGTACCACTAACTCCAAACCCTCCTTAGAAATTACAACAGCTTGGAGCAGCCCAGGAGACCTCACTCAATTCTGGGAGCAAGGGGGGATGTCTCTGGATTTTAGAGTGGGAAGGAAGTGCCAGCACCAACCATGGCTTTGGACACCAGAACATAAAATTGTATTCTGGCAGAAAAGGCACTCAAGGACTGTTTTCTCCATTTTATGTAGTTTAATAATTCTTCCCCCCACCCCAACCATTCCCATCGCTGGGAACTAACACATCCCAGCCCTCCCTGCACCACGAACTCCAAACAATGCACTGTCTAGTGGACTGTGAACCAAACAGGAGCAGCACATTTGTGAGGCACTTACTGGTGCTGCTATAAAAAGCATTTCCCATGAAGTGTGCTAGTGTGACACAGCTGCTCGCGTCACCACTGGTGCTCCAGACACACTTCCTCTGCCTGAATCAATTTTTTGTGTCATTTTTAGCATGCAGTGAATCTTATTTCTTGCAACAGTATAACAGTAGGGCACTAAACAATCGCATTAGGGGAGGTGAGAACAGATGCATCTTGTTTTTGAAAACATTATTTCCAATTGAATCAGCCCAGTGAATTCATGCTCAGATATTCTGTGCTGTAGGGACACTTAATAATAAAAGTTCCTTTCACTTGCTTTTCCAGGGCACAAATCTAATACATGACTCTCAAACTCTGGTCACTATTGAATTTACACTGGCTTTTGTCCTGGCTATCAAAAGCAACAAAGTGGCCCAACTTGAGTGATTTGAGTTCCCCTCTCAGCCAGACACAGCCATGCACATCTGCACAAAATTTAGAAGGTTTCACTTTGGTTTATAGAAGTCAAACTCATTCAGACCAAGGGTGATGTTGGAGTCAATGAGTTGGGGATCTCTGAATTTTTCAAAGAGAAATCAGAGTGCAGGGGTTGACTTAAAGCCTTTGAATGGATTGAAGTATATTAAGCTACTTACACATAAGGTAGAGGTGTAAGTTTAAGTTTTAGGATAAGAAAGTAAGTAAGTTTTAGTATGAGCTCTAATGCTTTTAGTAATAAAAAGTTTAGATACCAAAATAAAAGTGCGAGTTCTAGTAAACCTTGAAAAACATATTAATTTTTTTATTGGAGGCTCCAGGACTGTGGTTGTAGACAGTACTTAGACATAATAGAACTATAGTAAAAATATTGCTTTTTTAGATGAAACAAAATAAGTCATATGCATAGTCTATATGTAACTTAGTGTGTTAAGAAAATAGAATTCTAATAAGTTAAAAAGTAGTGGTTCAAGTTTTTGTCTTGTTGAAAAGATCCTAGTATATATTGAAGAGAGTTAGTGCTTTTTCCATTTGCTTTTTGCCATGGCTTTTTCTGCTTTTCTGCCATTGCTTTTTTACTTTTGTTCTCCACCATCACTCGAGAAGAAGACAGGAGCTGCCACAGCAACATCGGCCCCACCAGGACCTCAGGGAACAGCTTCTGCTTCTATTTGGGACTCTAAACCAAAACTTAGCATAGACTTTGATGTCTGTGACTGTGCCTTTTGAGACTGATGCGCTTCTGCAATAAATAACCTTTTAGCAGCTATTAGCTGCTTTGTTAATTTTTAAAGATAACATGACAAAGTTGGTGCCTAGAGCACCAGAGGTTGTAACCTCACATTTGGTGCCTCGTGTCTGGTACCTCATTCATAGCCTCACAAGCAATAACCCAGGAGACAGATGCTGCCAAGGGATGAGGGTCCTGGCTGGAGGCAGGAATAGTCAGTGGTGGCTCCAGGCTGGGCAGCACCGAGCAGGACCTGGCACTGCTCACCAGGCTGCTGCTGCTGCCTAGAACCAGGCTCAGTCCCTGCAGGGCAAAGTGGTTTTTCCTTCTGTCAGAATGAAGTAAACAACACCCCCCTGGCTGAAGGCACAAGTGGAAAGGCTCAGACTAACGTGCACAAAAAGCCTTTTTTAGCTGAGTTTCTGAAGACGCGGCATTTGAAGTTGGCATCTCCAATGAGTCCCGTGGCAGCTGAGCACCTGTGATTACGTGCTTTCATTAGCTTTTTGTGTTAATTGAAAATGGTTTTGAAAGGCATGGAGTGTTGTTGTGCCACAGCCTCAGTGACCTCAGCGAGGTCTGAGAAAAGGAGCTCTTTGCTTTGAAGCACCCAGGGAAGAGAAGTCTGGCGCCGAGATGCTCAGGAAATTTGTTCTATTATTATTTTAGGAGCAGAACAAACAGATTTGGCACCAGTAACAGAGAGCCTGGCCTAGGTCAGTGTTTCTTTTTCCATTCCCACAAGATCCTGCACAGGCATCTCCCAGCATTGCCAAATGCTGAGGGGCTCCAGGTACCCACAGAGGCACTGCAGTGTCTCACTTCAGGACAAGTTCTGACTGGAGCTGAAAGGGCTTTTGAAAGATTTCCTCCCTCATTTTCCCTGGCTGGAGAGCTGCAGTGAGTCAAGCTTGCTGAGAGTGATTCAAGCCTGGCTTTTACCCTTTCAAACACCTGCATTTCTTACTTATTTAGCAGGATGCATCCAAAAAGACTCAGTGAAGACATGGGTTTCATGCAGAAATCAAGTAAAAGCTATCATACAATTTTGCTCTGATGGGAGGCAAATATAGAGTAATTTGAGATGAATTTTCCTTTAAGTTTCTTTGGAAATGAAATCTGAAATGGCAAGGAGCATGAGGGAAATTGCTCCTCCGTATCCCTGGGAGCTGAAATTGCTGAGCACTGCAGAGTTTCACCAAATCCCCTTATTCAGGACACACTTTTGCAGCATTGGTAGACAGGACAGAGATTTGAGAATGTCACAAGCAGACAGGGGGCTCTTTTCAATCCACCATGTGCATAACAACTCTGGTAGGCACAACATTTTCAAATATTCTTAATGTAAAACTCTTTTTTTAAAAAATCAATTGCCACATATATGCCATGCAGACAGATAAGGGATAATGTGTCCAGCAGAAGGTAATTCTTCATCATGTGAATTCCTATATCCACAGACAACCTGCAGCTGAGCAAATTAAGTCTATGCAGGCCCCAGAAATACCTATTCGGTCATTCAGCAGAGCAGAGAACATGCACTGGGCAACTTCTGAGGAGTTCAGCCTTCTGTGTGTCACAAGATGACACAGTCAGGGGTCGGTGACCATTCCTGCAGCACATTTGCACACTGTCTAGCACAAAACTGACCCTGAGTCAGCACAACAAAGTTTCTCCTCCCTTAAGATGAGCATGGGAAGGCTGTGGTAGATACCCCCATGCTTTCTCCCGGTCAAGGCTGGGGTGGGATCTGTGTCTCTCATAGGGTTGGGAAGCAAAACTCATCTGGCCTTTGGTCACTGCTGACTGCACTGTGCTGGGGCACAAGGTCACTCAAACACACCTCACACACTATGCATCTGCTGCGCATTTTAAAGAAAGCCCTTTAAAAATTAAAGCATGAAAGTGCCTGCAAATCTAAGATAACCCACACCACGTACGTGTCAGTGGAGTTTGAGAACAGGCTCAAATAATGGAGCATCTGTTTGCAAAAAGCAGACAAAGGGAATAATCAGGCCTGTGCTTATTTTTATATCATAATTCACTGCTGGAGTGTGAGTGTCTGTGGCTGGACTCCTGATAAGCAGCAGACAGGCAGGATGTGGTGACCAGCTGGTGCTGCTGGCACGGCTGCCTGCACTGCAGCAGGATGGAGCAGGACAGGAGGGGAAACCACAGCAGCTCTGTGGGAGAGGAGGGAAGGGGCAGGCACTGAGTCACAGCCCTGGAGGACAGCTGGGGTCACTGTGACACTCCATGGGTGGTGCTGGACCCCACACTGCTGGACCCCACACTGCTGTACCACATGATGCCATGATAATTTTTTGCCTTTTCTTCTATATTATATTTCTATTAAATATAAATATATTATATTTATTATATTTTCTTTGATGAATACTCAGCGCCCCTAACATGCATACTTGTAATTTCTTAAGTCTAATAACTCAACATAATCCTAATATTCATTTAGGCCAGTGTCCTGGTTTGAAGGACAGGTGTCTGCCTATAAAGGCAGAAGTTTTCCTTTGAAATAGAGACCTTAATTCCACTCCCCCAAAGTATTATAAATGTTTGAATCCAAGACTCTGAGGCAGAGATAAGGGGGTAGGAATAACAGCTCTTTTACTAATATATCTAACCGTACAAGCAGAAACAACAGCAGTTGTTAAAATTACCAACAACACAGAACAGATAACTCGGTCCCAGTCCTTTCTTTAGCTGCGGGCACACTCTCTCTCTGCCCCAGAGAAAGCGGGCGGGAGCTGTCAGGGTCCACACCACATGCGGAGTCCTGATAGGTTCTTTTAGGGATCTCAAAGCGCAAAAGACACAGCAAGAGACTCAGGTTTTTTTTAGCAGAAAGCAATAATGCAGTTTACTGAGTGCCAAAAAGCGAGAGCGAGAGAGAGAGAGAGAGAGAGGGTGAGGGTGAGAGAGAGAAAGGATGGGATATAGAGAGAGAGAGAGTGAGAGAGAGAAAGGATGGGATATAGCTACCAACAGACGGGACGCATCCTCGTGGTCGTCCGACGACATGCATCCTCAATCCGTTGGGGAGAAAGAGATCTTGGAGTCTTTAATTTGAGGATGTCTTTTATAGTCTTTTCCAAAGCGAGTGGCTTCTGGCCAAAAGGTGGGAAGATTCAGGTGCGCTTTGGGCTCCGTTGGGGAAAACAATCGCAAAACATGTCCAAGCGAGCTCCCTGTCGGTGGGATAAACACAGACCACTCCATCTCTGACCAGTTCATTGTTCTCACACCTGTGGGAGTCTTGTAGAGTAAACACAGTTCAGGGCAGCGTGCTAGCCGTAAGCCAGTCTCATGAGAAACCAGTCCCGGTCCAATGGGCACCACCTGGAACAATCACTTGGCGTTCCTCCCATCCCTGGCCAGCGCCTTTCAGCTGCAGTTCGAGGGGTCTTCTTAGGCCTCAGGCGAAGGTCGTTGGGCAGAACAAATGAGAGGCTTTTAGACGGACTCTTACAGGAGCGCGGGCGGGAGGGGCGGCAGCGGCCACGCCGGTCTCGGGTGGGAGCGGCTGGAGCGGCAGCTCCTCGCTCACCGCTGTGTCCGGGTGATCAGCTGTGTCCGCAGGGGCAGGAGCTGCAGCGGGGCAGGTGCAGGACAGGTGATCGCACAGGGTCTGGCTCTCCTGCGTTCGGCCGGGGGCTGCAGACGGGGCGTCCTCCTCCGAGCTCCCCGAAACACGAGTCCCCTCCGGAAGCACGAGAGCCCCTCCGCCCGCCCAGCTCCCACCTACCCCTTTTGTCCAGAGCCGTCAAGGGTCCTGGGTGTGACCCGGCCAGCTCCATTGGCATGAGAATGGGAAAAATACTTTAAATTGACACAGTAATAGAAAAACACTCAACCCCCAACAGCCAGAAGACCAAATATCCTAAAGGCCTTGCAGCTGGAGGCTGGAAAGCCCTACACTATCTTGAAAAAAATCAAGGTTCCCTCTAAAATACGTTCTACAAACTAGGATTAGGCCCACTGAGGGAGGAATACTTCAAAACAGGAGGATGTCACACTATTCATTCAAGCCTCTCATTGGGGCATCTTTGTTAGATATGCTGATTTACAAGGTCCATAAAATTCTATACACCATCTATCATGTGTGTGCATTTCAACTCTCTCCACCTTGGTGAAGTCTTGCACCATAAAGATCCTTATTAAACACCAAGATAAAAACCCTTTATCCCTTAACCATGCCTGGCTCTTGAATTTAAGACCAAGGAAAAGGCACCAGCCAGCCTGCTCTTCCCCACACTGGGGCTGCTGTGCCATGGCTCACGGCCCCTCCACACTGAGGGCACACAGGAAACCAAAGAGACAGAAAAGCAAAGCACTGCCAGAGAGAAGAAAAACGACCCAAATGTAAGTGACAAGTGTTGTTTGAATAGGAAACAGTGTCTCACTGAACTCTGCACATAAAATGAGTGGAGAGAGTGGGAAATGTCTGGAGCAATTTGCAGGAGTTTATTGAATCCCCACAGGGAGCTCCAGATGGTTTGTGCGGCCAGCGTGGCTTTTGTTGCTCATGCAAAAGCTGCCCTGAGTTTTCAAGAGTGCTTGTGATGGCAGCAGTGTTTGCTTTCCCCTCTCCCTCCCTGCACAGACAGAGGGATTCTCTTCCCACTGACGCTCCACCAGGTCCCTCTGTCCTCCCCACTGTCACCACGAGCACTGGACAAGGGGGACATGCTGTCCCTGTGCAGAGCACTGCTGTTCCTCCCCCTTTTCCCTGCTCTTTGGGAGTCCTCAGACCTGCACTTCTGGTTTTTTTATGATGCTTAAAATGTTTTTGTGGGCTCTGATGGGACAATCTGTTGTCATCAGGCTGTTCCAGCGGGTTTGTAGGCACAATAATGCTCTGGCACAGCAGGGGGATGAGATCCATAGGGCTGCTCCTGACTCCTGTTACAGCTTCCTGTGACAGCACCACTTCAGGTACAAACCTCCACCCTGTCCCCCAGCTGAATCTCCCACCAATTTAAAGGCATCAGGTTTAAACCTACAAGATTCCCACTCAGTTCTGTCATGTACAGTAGAGCCATCCCCTGCAAACCCATCCCTGGGCTCCATTTCCATGTTCTCTTCACCTCAGTCTGGAGCACCAGAGCCAGATATTCAGCTGGTGGAGAGCAAATGACTTTCAAGATTGGGGGAGGCAGCAGCTCTGAGGCAGCCTGTGACCTTGCAAACCACCTCCAAGGCAGAGAGAAGTCCTGGATCAATTATACATCCAAGTATTCTTTCCTTCCAGTTTCTGATCAGCCACTGCCATATGTTGTGCTCTCACTGCATTCTACCTACAGTAGGAAGAAAAGTAATTGAGGTTTGGGGTTTTTTCAGTCGTGCATTTTTAATTGGGCTATAAATTCCACTTTGTTGTGTTCTAGAATGTTATTTTTATTTTCCAATAGAACTGTCTCTTCTTTGATGAGGGCAGAGATTTATTACCCAATTTCCAGCTTTATGTCTCCCTTTTGGTCTGTTCTTTTAGCTGTTTCCTAGTTATACAAACAATCCCTTTCCACCATCTTTTTATAGTTGAATTTCCTCAAGTCCTTGTTTCTGCACTACTCATTAATACCCACTTCTTTTACTCAGTCTCCTCAGGATTCATCCTGGATCCATCCACAGTCCTACATTTCCATTTGATATCTTCTTGAGGATGTCTCCAAGCTTTCCATAATTAAACAAGATACTGTCATTGAGCAGTGTGATGTTACAGTGATTTTATGGCTCTGTTTATGCTCTGTCCCCCTGCCCAAACCAAACAGAATTACTGAAAGGCCATTGCATGTGTTTATTTTATACATCCATGGAGAATGTCACATCACACCCTTGTCTCCAGCCTCTGGTTGTTGGGAGGTGAAGCCAAAGCCTCTTGCCCAGGAGCCTGTAAGTAGCCTGCACCAGTGTTTTAACTGAGTTTGTGAAACGAAAGGAAAAGGGAGCCAAAGTTAATTTAAGCACAAATACGCTGTAACCTGCTAATTAAACCAACTCCTCAGTGCTCTGCCCTAAAATACCTCCTCATTAATAGGCACAAGCAGCACGGCAGAGGGACACAAGTAGGACACAGCTGTGCCTTGGCAGAGGTGTCTCCTGGCTGGGACACTCCCAGCCCAGCATGGGGGGAGCATGGAGACCTTGGGTACCTGCCCTGCACACCTGAACTGACTGGGCACTGTGGTAGTGGTTGGATGCTGCTGGGAACCAGGGAAAAAGCAGCCTCGAAGCCTTGAGTTTCTCAGCCTTCACAAGGATAAGAAATTATAACAATGATTATGCACCTGCAGGGTGTGAGAGCTGTGTATGTGTCTCTGTTTTTTGCAGAAAGCATGTTTTCAAAGAGGTGTTGCCTTCTTGGACCAATGAGTCTTTTCTATTCTGTTTTGCAAATATTACCCTATATGTAAGTCTAGTATTTCTTTAAATAAAGCTCTCTCTCTTTTTGCTTCTCCATTACACGAGGAGCTACGTTACATTATCCTTTTCCCTGCTCTCCAATAGCCAAAATGCAGCAGTGGGCACAGCTCTGCTGATCCCCATGGCCACAGCAAAACTCAGCCAGCAGCAAAGCCCAGCAGATGTTGGGTGCTGGCCACACTGCAGCCAAAACACAGCTGAGGGCTGGGCTGGTGGGGTGAGGTGACTCCAAGGGGCAATTCAGGTTTTAATTCCAACTCCTGCATTGGCTACAGGGCTCAGTTTTTGACCTTTCTGCACGGGATTGCTGTGTTTATCTAAGCAAAGCCTTTTTTGCTTCTAAACTAAAGAACCAACCCACATCCCTCACTATTATTTCAGTCTATTTATACAAAGTGTAGCTCTGTGCAGACTTGAAAGGTCACAGGAAAACCCAGGGAGTGAGTTGGCACCATCAGTTCTAATGCTGCTTTGACATTGGGAAGATTCCTTGTACTAATCCAGGAAAAGGCACAGTTATTACTGTCTGATTCCACTTTAAAAAATGAAAATTTGCAGAAAGATTCAGAAGAGAGAAAAGTCTCCCACCTTCCTCTGGAAAAGTGTTTCCAGTGGGGGCAGGTGAGCAGCAAGAGGAGGAGAAAAGTACAGAAAGGCATTTGTGTTTATCCCTTTAGCTCCACAGACAAGCCCCATGTTCCTCTGTGACCTTTCACTTGCACTCATCCTGCAGAGCCAGACCTTTGTGTATCTTTGTTTCAGCATTTCAAAGCAGGGATTATTCGAAGAACACCCAAGGAAAAAAATAAGTTTCCAATATTCATGCAATATACCCTGTAAGAATATGTTCCGAAATATACTTGAGCAAGATGAACAATCCCTGCTTGGATGAGTTCTGGGAGTGAAAGCTAAAAATAAAATTATTAACAGTGAAATCTGTGAAGGACAAAGCAACACCTGAGCACACTGATGAGCGTGGCCCTTCCTGCACTCATAGCTGTGACTGCCATCCCTCTGAGCAGAGCTACCAGCCCATGGGGACATGGCTTGGCTTCCCCAGCAGAGCCATGAGTGGCACAGGAGAGCCACAGCATCCTCAGCAGCCAAAGCCACGTGTGTTCACAGGAGCTGTGGCCCCCAAACCCTCTTGGTGCCAGGATTAGCTGCCACCCATCCCAAGGGAATGAGGGTGGGGTTATCTCTGACCAACTCCAATATTCACTCCTCCAGTGGATTCTATTGACCAGCTGCAGGTGCCAAAGAGACTCACCTGGCTGCCCCTGGGATTTTTGTCTGGATTACTCTACTGGAGGAAATAAAGAATTGTGGGTTTCCTTAGGTGAGGGGAGAAGGGAAAGACAAAACTCAGTCTGAAACCCATTCAGTTGTTTTAGCAGCACATTAATGAATGGAGCTCAGAGCAGCTCTTGTGAGCAAAGGAAGCCCAGTCAGAATAAACAGTTCCACATGCTAATCCAGCCAGGGTTTCTGTCTTCATCTCCAAGGGGACTGCAGGATCATTGCTGCATTAAGGCTCAGCTAAACAAAGCTGGAGAGGAACAGAGGTTGAAGCTGTGGGGTTTTGGTTTCATCAAGCCTGACATCTCTGAGATAACACATAATTTTCATCTCCATTTGAAAGCATTAATAAAAATTTGTTAGTTCAGCATGAATGCTTTGGGAAGAACCTCCCAAATCCACAAAACTGAACAGAGAGCTTGAATGCACTGAAATTAACTCCTGTTTATTGGGGTAGAAGCATTTTATTACTGCAAGATGGGAAAGGATCACACCTGGAGCTCCAGCCTGCACTGGCTCCCTCACACTGATGCCTTATGTTTTAGTTTTAGTATTTTTAGATTCTGTATTGCCTTACTGTGTAACTCTAACTTTGCATAAAGTGTTAGCAAGTTCTCTTCACAGTTCAGTCAGACAAAATAATCCTTTTCCAGCCTGAGAACCAAGGACACTGCTGCAACTTCAGGCCCAAAAAGCATAATGGGCATGATGGATGGGACTGCATACCCTGGAGCTGTAATTGGACAATTAACCCCAATATGGAAATGGACCAAAATCTTATAAAAGTGTGAAAATTCATGACTAGTTGTCCATCTTGCATCTGTCATGGGTGGAGCCACAGTCAGGCTCTTCTGTTGCCCAAGGTGTATCATTTAAAGGCCTTTTAATAAATCCCCACTTTATTCCTTTGGTATTGCCTCTGTTGCAGGTCAGCCTCTCACAGGCATAAATACCTGCCAGGAGGGAGACGATCCACATTGAGCCAGGGTACCCAAGATCACTGCTGATCTCTGAGCTGCGAATCATCCTCCTGGGCCTTAATCCTATTGCCTGCAGGCTCCAAAAGTCATATCCCTTCTCCCTTTGCCTTCTAGCTGGTGTCTGGCTTTTCTTTTGGCTGAAGAAAAAAAAAAAAAAAAAATGCTGGAGGATTCTCTTCCTACTACAAAGGCGAGTGAAGCACTGAGCGGGTTGGGTTATCCCAACTCATTGTCTGTGAGATGTGACCTAGGTCAGGCCTTGAACTGTTTCCATAAACAGTGTTTAAGAAGTGAAATAATTCACACAGCATTTCTTGCAAGTATTTGCTTGAGAGGGACCTGAGCAAAGCTTGGAGATCCAGAATGCTGCCTGCTCTGGGTTAGGCAAGGTCACCTCCATGTGTGGGGCACCCCTGAGCTGCTGCTCACCAGCTCCAAGGGCAAGGGCAGCAGTGAGGGGTGCAAGGACAGACCCCATCTCACTCATGGTTTATTTTCATATTTTTCCTGCATTGTTGCTGCATTTCAGCAGCAAGGCCCACCACAGGAGCAGGGATACCACCACTGATTCCCAATGCTGCCTCATATATTCTTATTATTATTGATGTCTTTTTGGGCTTACCTAAAAACAGAGGCCAGACAGAATTAAGAGAATAAAAGCAGATATATTTAATGAAGGGCCTTCAGGTACATTGAGGGCAGATGAAGCCCCCTCAGGGGCTACACCCAAAATGGACCATGGTAATGAATTTTTCAGACAGATATAAGTTTGGTCCATTTACATGTCAGGGGTTAATCCTCCAATTACAGGTAATTAAGTAATTTACCCCAGTTTGGTCCCCCCCCAACTCACTTTTCTTTGTACTTTTCTGACCTGAGGCTGTTAGGTGTCCTTGGATCTCAGGCCTGGAAGGATTGTTTTGTCTGACCAAAATGTGAAGACAGCAACTAACACTCTATATGGAGTTCAGAGTTATACACTAATGCAGTACAGGATTTGAGAAATATAAAAGCTAAAATCTTAAGGCATCATTACAGCCCCAAGATGTTAATGGTGGATTTTAGCTAAGGGAATCCCACAAAGGGGGGGAACTGCACACATTCACCCTGGCAAATCAATAGCAGCTGTAGGAGAGCACAGATCAGGGCAAGAGGATGCAACTTGAAAGCCCTGTGCCCCCTGCCCAGCCCCCTTGCTGGGATTTTGCTGGGACTCACGTGTTTGCAGGAGCTTAATTCTGGATATTGCAGAGGACAAGTGGCAGTGACCCAACACTTCATCTAATCAGATTCACGTGCTGCTGCCCAGCACAGTCCCACTTACTGCTGGGCCAGAAGATGCTAGAAGCATCTTTTGCAAATAGCCTTTAAATATATTACATGCCTCAAGAAGAAAGTGCTGCATGAACCAGTGGCTCGGTGCTGCAGCAGGGGGTGTCTGCAGCATCCTCTCCACATTTGCTTTCACATGGACAGCTCCACTTATTAATCTTGATTTTTGTCACTTAACTCTGAAACTGAAGATATTGCTCAAGTTCTGCAGCAGTTACCTGTAAATGAGAGGAAATTCAGGCATGCTGTCCCTGATTCCAATCCATGGTCCAGGCAGGGGGCAGTGACCCCCATGGGGCTGTTCCCTAGCTGCTCATCCCACACACAGGGTGAAGAGGAGGAGGAATTGTTTTGCCCAACTTCATGTGGTTTCCCCCCAGACAATCTGCTTACTGTACAGCCCTTGTGAGAGGAGGATGCCAGCTCATGTTCACTGATTTATAAATAGTGTGGGAAATAGGAACCCTTCACTCCTCAGTTTTCCTGTCAGAAATCTCTCCCTTCAATATGCTTTTTAATTAAAGTCAAATTCAGCTCAACTGCATGCTCAGCTCCTTTTGAAGCTCCCACTCAGCAGTATTCCTTTTTCTCAAGCTTCTTCAAACCATTTTGCCATTGAATTCATGCTACTCCCAGTTCACAGCTCCCAGCTTAAACCATTACAAAAGAAATACTGACACACCTAAAATGTAAGAAATGGCAGAAAAAAACCACTATTCCAGAAAAAAGAAAGTGTTTTATTTCAATCAGTAGATCCATTAACCCTTCCAGAGACCTGCCTGCTCCCTGGAGCAGTTTGCTCATTGGTGCTAATGAGGCATGAGTTATTGCTCATGTTTGTTATAGGTAGATGTATCCCATTAATTATCTCTGCATGAATCAATGGAAGCCACTGAATACATAATCCTCGATAATTCATGACACTGGAGCAGAGGAAACAGCGTCCTTAGTGTTAAGTGAACAGTGATCATGATGATGAATCTCAGAATTCCCCAAAACATCAGGGCTCTGGGGTTGGTGTGAGCAGTTACAGGGTCAGGTCAGTGCTGAGCTGCCATGGCACGGTGACATCCACTGTCACGAGGGACAAAGGGCTGTGTGAAGCCCTGCACAATGACTAACACTCAGTTTTAACTGCATTTGGATCTCTTAATAAAGCTTGCCTCTTCCACCTCCTCTAGAATTAGAATGTCTTTCTAATTCCCCCTTTTCTGCTCTACCAACTAATAATTTATCCATTTTAATTTGTGATTCATTGTGTTTAGTCATAATAATGAATATTCAGCTTCATTAGCAGATACTTGGTTCAGTTCCTACTGAGACATTCAGCTCTGCCAGTGTGGCAGCTGGATCACTGGCAGTGGATCCCTTTGGCAATGGGGTCACTGGCAGTGGGGTCACTGGGAGTGGGTCCCTCTGGCAGTGGGGTCACTGGCAGTGAGATCACTGGCAGTGGATCCCTTTGGCAGTGGGATCACAGGCAGTGGGATCACAGGCAGTGGGATCAGTGGCAGTGGATTCCCCAGCAGTGAGATCACTGGCAGTGGATCCCTTTGGCAGTGGATCCTTGGCAGTGGGATCTCCCTTTGGAGCCATGGCCCCATGTCTGTGCAGGGAACGCTGCCCATGGCACTGACACAGTGCCAGTGGCACTGGGTGCCCATCACTCCTCAGGAGCAGGGTGCCCACAACAGGATCCTGCCCTCCCCAGAGCTCAGCATGGGGCAGCTGCAGCCCTGGATGCTGTTTGGGTCCAGTTCCCTCCCATGGCACAAGCCAAAGCCCTTTTCCAAGCAGAGCTCAGCACAGATGGGGCCAGGACAGTTCTGCTGTGAGCACCCAAATATGCAAGGGCAGGTGCCAACCCTGACCCTGGGCAGAGAGCCAGAAGCAGGATAAAACCAGAGCAGGGCAGGCTGGCAGTGTGGCTGGGGGCAGCAGGGCACCCACCAAGGGGACAGGGACCCCTGGGCAGCACGGCTGGGGGCAGCAGGGCACCCACCATGGGGACAGGAACCCCTGGGCAGCGTGGCTGGGGGCAGCAGGGCACCTACCAAGGGGACAGGGACTCCTGGGCAGTGTGGCTGGGGACAGCAGGGCACCTACCAAGGGGACAGGGACCCCTGGGCAGCGTGGCTGGGACAGCAGGGCACTGAGCACAGGGACAGGGACCCCTGGGCAGCGTCGCTGGGGCAGCAGGGCACCCAGCACAGGGACAGGGACCCCTGGGCAGTGTGGCTGGGACAGCAGGGCACCCAGCACAGGGACAGGCACCCCTGGGCAGCGTGGCTGGGACAGCAGGGCACCCAGCACAGGGACAGGCACCCCTGGGCAGCGTGGCTGGGGACAGCAGGGCACCCAGCACAGGGACAGGCACCCCTGGGCAGCGTCGCTGGGGCAGCAGGGCACTGAGCACAGGGACAGGGACCCCTGGGCAGTGTGGCTGGGGGCAGCAGGGCACCTACCAAGGGGACAGGGACCCCTGGGCAGCGTGGCTGGGGAAGCAGGGCCCTGAGCACAGGGACAGGGACCCCTGGGCAGCGTGGCTGGGACAGCAGGGCACCCAGCACAGGGACAGGCACCCCTGGGCAGCGTGGCTGGGGACAGCAGGGCACCCAGCACAGGGACAGGCACCCCTGGGCAGCGTGGCTGGGACAGCAGGGCACCCAGCACAGGGACAGGCACCCCTGGGCAGCGTGGCTGGGGAAGCAGGGCCCCCAGCACAGGGACAGGCACCCCTGGGCAGCGTGGCTGGGACAGCAGGGCACCCAGCACAGGGACAGGCACCCCTGGGCAGCGTGGCTGGGACAGCAGGGCACCCAGCACAGGGACAGGCACCTCTGGGCAGCGTGGCTGGGACAGCAGGGCACCCAGCACAGGGACAGGCACCCCTGGGCAGCGTGGCTGAGCTGCGCAGCAGGGCCCTGAGCACAGGGACAGGCACCCCTGGGCAGTGTGGCTGGGGGCAGCAGGGCACTGAGCACAGGGACAGGGACCCCCTGGGCAGCGTGGCTGGGGAAGCAGGGCCCTGAGCACAGGGACAGGCACCCCTGGGCAGCGTGGCTGGGACAGCAGGGCACCCAGCACAGGGACAGGGACTCCCTGGGCAGTGTGGCTGGGGACAGCAGGGCACTGAGCACAGGGACAGGGGACCCCTGGGCAGCGTGGCTGGGGAAGCAGGGCCCTGAGCACAGGGACAGGCACCCCTGGGCAGCGTGGCTGGGACAGCAGGGCACCCAGCACAGGGACAGGCACCCCTGGGCAGCGTGGCTGGGACAGCAGGGCACCTACCAAGGGGACAGGGACCCCTGGGCAGCGTGGCTGGGACAGCAGGGCACCTACCAAGGGGACAGGCACCCCTGGGCAGCGTGGCTGGGGACAGCAGGGCCCTGAGCACAGGGACAGGCACCCCTGGGCAGTGTGGCTGGGGACAGCAGGGCCCTGAGCACAGGCACAGGCACCCCTGGGCAGCGTGGCTGGGACAGCAGGGCACCCAGCACAGGGACAGGCACCCCTGGGCAGCGTGGCTGGGACAGCAGGGCACCTACCAAGGGGACAGGCACCCCTGGGCAGCGTGGCTGGGACAGCAGGGCACCTACCAAGGGGACAGGGACCCCTGGGCAGCGTGGCTGGGACAGCAGGGCACCCAGCACAGGGACAGGCACCCCTGGGCAGCGTGGCTGGGACAGCAGGGCACCTACCAAGGGGACAGGGACCCCCTGGGCAGCGTGGCTGGGACAGCAGGGCACCTACCAAGGGGACAGGCACCCCTGGGCAGCGTGGCTGGGGACAGCAGGGCCCTGAGCACAGGGACAGGCACCCCTGGGCAGTGTGGCTGGGGACAGCAGGGCCCTGAGCACAGGCACAGGCACCCCTGGGCAGCGTGGCTGGGACAGCAGGGCACCCAGCACAGGGACAGGCACCCCTGGGCAGCGTGGCTGGGACAGCAGGGCACCTACCAAGGGACAGGCACCCCTGGGCAGCGTGGCTGGGACAGCAGGGCACCTACCAAGGGGACAGGGACCCCTGGGCAGCGTGGCTGGGACAGCAGGGCACCCAGCACAGGGACAGGCACCCCTGGGCAGCGTGGCTGGGGAAGCAGGGCCCTGAGCACAGGGACAGGCACCCCTGGGCAGCGATGTGCTCGCGCCGTGGCACCAGCACAGCCCCACCCCAGCCACTCCTCCATGGGCAGCTGTTCCTCTGCAAAGCAGAGGTTTTTAAAAGCTGGTTTTGATCATTTAGGGCATGTGGAATTCCTTTGGAGCCCTGCTGCTGGGCAGGTCCAGCACTTCCCTTCACGTCCCCTGTTCTTTGTGTGGCTGTTTGTAAACCAAGAGTACAGATGACAGGAAAATAATGAAAGCATTTTTCAGAGCAGATCCTTTTGTCATTTCCTTTTTAGTTTTTTTTCTTCCTTTCATTCCCTGGAATAAAGTGCTGCTTTTAAGCCAGCAAATCTTTCAGCTGTAATTCTGGGCATCCAGAACTGAAAATTAAGAAATGGGGGGCGGGGGGGGGGGGAGGGGGGGGACGGGTTAAAACAAAGTGAGGGAAAATAACCATTCATAAAATATATTGAAGATTGTAGGTTTCAAAAATGCTCTCCCCAGGCAGATTTTCCCACCATAGAAGATTTCAGTCAAGGTAGGTTGGGAAAGAATTGGTAAAAAATTGTGAGCTTTTATTCTCATAGTGAGGGCCCCTGTGTTGCCCCCCACCTCCCGTGCCCGGCAAGTGCCACATCCTGGCAAAGTCTGTTTTTTCCCTCTGCTTAACAATTAAAGCATAAAATAGGGAAAGGCAAAATCGGTCTCTGAATCTCCCAATTACACCTTTGGCTTCCCCAAGCGCCAGCAGCAGGGGCAGGTCAATCCCACAGAGCCTCATGCTCCCTCTGCATCCCACACTTCTGGAGTCCTGTGGAAATCTATTACAGACCTTTGATCTCTTCCTACAAAAAGGATTTTCTGAGGAGAGGAGATGGGATTAAGCAGAAACAATTTTCCCAGGGCACTGTGTGGGTTTGTTTTTTTTCCTTCTCTGCTTTCTTTTAAACAGAAGATGCCAACAGCAAAGATCCTCACAAGGCTTTGGGACTGTCAGCTCCTGAATGGAATCCATACCATCAGTCAAATTTAACAGCTATCAGGAGCAAATACTCAGCATGTGGCACAAAAATCTTGTAAAATGGAACTGTTAAATATTTAGGGCAGATGACAAAACAATATGTCATAATATTTGCAGATCTGCAATTGCCATTCAATGCCTCATCTTAGTCAAGGTCCCAATTTTTGGAAGCATCAATGCATGAGTGAGAAAAAAGTTGGCTGTCAGTGTTTGACTACACTGGAAAACAGGATTTAATGTAGGTTTCTTAAGTCTAATATATGCTACATGCCAGGTGGGTATTAACATTTATTAGCTGAATCTTAGCAATGAATATTGGAGAATAATTTAATTAATATGCAATAATTGGCATTTTAATTTAGCTTGGCAGGTCTGTGTGTGGCCAATAGGCTCTCCCAGTGCGGAGCTCTAAGATTTGCAAAATCCAGTTTACCTGGGAAGACATTTTTTTTTCCCAAAAGAAGTGGGTTTGGTTTCCAACATGCTGTATTCTGTTTTACAGTGAATTTTCACAAATGAACCAGTTGGACTCAGTTTGCACTTGGATAAATGGGAAAAGCAGTCACCTGTTCCCACCTGCTTGGTGGGAGCTCTGCTGGGGAGTGTGTGCAGGGGGACATGGGGCCAACCCTCAGCTCTCCAGCACACAGGAAAGAGAAATCCAGAGTATTTTATCACCTTTGTCGGAAGCCTGGTCAGTATTGGCACGAGGTGGGATTTATGTTTCAGTGTGGCCTCACTCCCTGCTCCGTACCTCACCCTGATGGACACCCCAGACCCCTCCACAGGCCAATAAAACACCACAGAAAACACAGAAAATACAGAAAATTCACTTCCAGCTGTGCCGCCTCAACCTGCATTACACATCTGCAATAATTTGAAGCTTTCAAACCCTTTTGTTTCTCCCATATATTTCAGTGTCACCCGTGCTCTCAGCCCCAAGCACTGCCATAAAAGTGACATTTGAGTGTGCCTGATTTATCCAGCCTGGGTGATTCCCAGAACACACCTGCTGAGTTTAGGCTGTTTTGGTGAGGTTTTGGGGAGAAGGGGGCATTTCTGGGAGCAGAAGGGCAGGAATGGGCATGGGGGGACTGGTGGCACAGTCCAGCCCAGCTGCCCCTCCCTGGCAGTGGGGTGGCAGAGAGTGAAGCCTGGAATTGACACTGTGGCTTAATTCTGGGCAGCTCACACACAAATCTGAACTGCTAAATAATCCCAGATACCTGGTGAGGTGTCCCACAGTGAGAACAAGATAAGCACAAAGCTACCAAATCTCCCTTGTGCAGAGAAATAAGACACTCAGAGCCTGTGGGAGCCTTTCCCAGCCAGTGTCAAGGGCTGTGGTGGGACTGGGTGTCACTGGGAGATCAGCCTCTAGGGGAGTTCTGCAACTCCACAGTCACTTTGGAGATTTGCTTTTTTTGTGAGCTGAATATTGAATAAATTAAAAGTTTCATGGCATTTTCCTTGCCTTTATCTTGATGGTAATCTGTTCCTCTGAGATTACAACGCTGCTTGCTTTTTTTTTTTTTTTTAATTAATTGAGCCTGCTTAGGAAAAAAAAAAAGAGCCCATTTTATTTTAATCATGTATTATGCAAATTAGAAATTTAAATATCATTAAGAAATCTGTTGCTAACTTAATTTATTTCTGCTGTAGCACCACTGAAGGCTTTTGATCTCAGATTAGCGCTTTGATCCGCTCCCTTGGTCGGGGTCATGCTGCGGTAAACGCTCCTCCTCAGATGTCAAACGTGCAACACCACAACAGCTTGTTCAAAGCATGGCAGAGGAAATGCTGCCAATTAGGCCAAACGAGGAGGGTTTGCAATGAGAAGTTTGTTTCTAGGAGCCACAGCCTCTTCTGCTCTGTCCTGGCCTGTGGGGATGGGTGGTGCCAGTGTCCAGGATGCAACAGGTCATCCCTAGGAGCAGTGACAAACCTTTCCAGACCTTCCCTATCAGCTGTTCATTAAAAACACAACCTGCCATGTTCCATTAATTTCCCATTTAGTGTGAGTAAAGTGCTGATACATACATTTTAGCTCCAGTGGTTTTAATCAGTTAATTTAACCAGAAGCATTAATAATGTATTGCTTTGCCACTTGACTGCTCATCTGTTAAGCAGCTTATACATAGAAGAATGTCACCCCCTGTGACATGAAGTGCCTAATTCAGAGCAAATGAAATAGGATTTTGCATATTCAATACCAAAATTAGAAAATAAGGAGACACCGTCTCCTGGGAATGGATCAACCTGCTGTGATGGGATTTCTGTCCTGGCAGGCGGGAAATCCCTCCTTGTGGGACACACTCGCACTTTGCATATCTGATTTTCTGCTTGAATTCATTCTCTTGGCATTACTCAGCAAGTACCTGGCTCTGCCTCCTGCTGCACCATGTGGTGGAATCCGAGGCACTGGGAATGTGTCTCTGTCCATCAGCTCCTCCACCAGCCGCCATGGGGTCCCAGGGGCACCCCCAGAGTGACCAGGGAGGTGACAGCGGGACTGTTCCCACACAGGTTTGATTCCATGATGCAGGATCACAGCAGCTGGAATAGAAATATTCCTGGTCTCATTTGAGGGTGTTTGGGGACAACAAACTCCTGGACACTGGGGGGATCTTCCACCCCACTGTGCCTGTCTGTCCTCTGAGCTCACAGGAGATTCAAGCTCCATTCAACATCCTAAGGATGCTGGGCAGCAAATCCATTCAAGCGTGCTGAGGAATTCAGGAACACCCAAATCCAAGCCCAGAGGGGCTGTGCTCAGCCCCTGCTTGGCTCCATTTCTCTGTAGAGTATTGTGGACACAGGAAAAGCTCCTGGATGGGCAGGTACGTCATGGGCTTCATCACCCCCATGAAAGTGGGCAAAAGCAGGTGGAAATGCCTCAGACCTGAGAGCCAGGGAGCTGCCAGGGTGGGAGCAGCTCAGGGACAGGCTGGTGCCTTTTGAATTTATACAAAAGAGACGCACAGTGAGCGCAGGCAGTGTGTGAGCACGAGTGATCCAGACACACCGGCGCTGAGGTTAATCCTCTCCCCACATTCCAGGCAGATCCTGCTCCTGGGTTTTCAGCAATCAGCATCCAGAGTGAGGAGCTCCCTGGGCAGGGCCAGCTCAACCCCCAGCCCTGCTCAGGGGCTCTCTGGTGTGATGAAGCCTGAAATTGCTTTGAATCCGTGGCTGTGCTGCATCACATTAGGCAGCAGCACGCTGAAGTGACAGGGCCAGTGCATGATCAGCAGCACTTGAAGGGGGTCAGGGACAGGGACTCACATCCTGCTGCTCTGTCAAACCCCAGAACCCACTGACAGACCGCGGGAATTATTTCCAGCTCCTTCCCAGAAGGTTTGTTTCAATCAGTTTGCAAGATGTGCTGGCTGGGCACATCCAGGATGCTGCCAGCTGAAACACAAGGCTGGATGGGGCTGGGGCAGGGGGATCCACTGCACCTCTCTGGCAGCAAGGGCTCCCCAGGAGTAACAAGGACTCAGCGAGGGTGGCATTGCTTTCCTCATATCATCAGTTCATAGGGTGGGTTTGTTTCTGTTTGGGGATCAGCTGGCATCACCACCAGACCTGGGGGTTCTGCTCCATGCCGGGCTGAACACAGGACCAGCTCCTTGGAGCACACTCATGGAGAATTTCACAGCAGCAGCTCCTCAGGGGAAGGTGCAAGGAGAGATTTCTTGTGAATAAATCTGTCATTGCTTTCCCTTTTTGTTTTGATGATACTTATTGCCTTCTGGATTTCCTTGCTCTCTCTGCATCCTTATTATAGCACCTGAGACTGCCACGGTCCCCCAGGATGGGCAGGCTCTGGGAGTTGAAGCCCATTCCCAGCCACAACCTCGTGCTCCAGGGAACTTTATTTCACTTCCCAGCAGTGTTATCTCATTTCTCAGGGGACCTGAGCCATGACAGTGAGATTTTCCCCACTGGACTTGTCAGCCAAGCAGCAGTGTCAGGTTCTCCAAGCCTTTCTAGGGAGGCAGCTCTGTGAGGAAGACTCTCCATTCTCTGCCTCAGGAACCTGAGAAGCAGCATCTGCAGGAAAAGGCACTGAATTCTCTGTATCTGTCCTCATCAGCCCATTTGCTAATACTGTCCCCAAAACAGTGATTTGTCCTCAGAAGAGGGCAAATCCCATGCCTCAGAAGGCAACAGCAAAAACATTTTATAACCTCAGAGAAAAAAAACCCACAAGAACCACAGCTCTGGGCAGGGAAGGGCTGTGAGAGCGACCAGGAGCTGCCGTGTCCCTGAGGAGCTCTGCTGGCTCCATCCTCAGTAAGAGCTGTCTCAAACCAGGTATTTCTTCCCAGATGTCACATGGAAAGAGGCTGTCAGAGCTGTCTGAATGTGTGAGCAACACTGTCAGCGGGGGAGAGAAAAGTGTTATCAGAAATAGTTGTTCTTCAAAGCTAAATAACTCCATGATTTATAAGGAGTAGAAGATAAGAGATCACACCACACGCTGAGGGCTGCTGGAATTCTCTTTCTGAGAATGAAGCTGTTTGTTTTGGTGAAAAAGCAAAAGAGGGGAGAAATGAAAACCTAAAATACTTTGACTTTCTTGACTTAGCTCCTGACAAAGCTGAAAATAACTGCACTGGCACTGAGCCCATGCAGCCATGTCCCAGGATCACTGGAGTAGTGGAGGAAGGTTCCCAGCCCATTGTCCAAGTGTTTTTCAGCTCCATCCTGGGGCCATTCCCAAGCTCTTCCAGCTCCATCTCTGGGGACAGAAGAATGCAGTGCAGTTTTGCTGAATGCAGACAAACCTGGGCCTGTTCTGATTGCCATCAAAGGGGTTTTAGGTGTTCTGTGGGATCCAGGTTTTACCCTGAAGAGAGGCCTAAGTTCTGCTACTCCAAGTAAAACCCTCTATAGTTTTCAGCAAAACTTCCCCTTGTGCCAGACCAGGCTCCTTCTGCCTGCCCAGCCCCACTATTCCTCTTCTGGTCTAGATGTTCCAGGCATTTGCTCTGGAGTCTCATGTCAGACTTTGAAAACTCACCTTAGCAGCAGTCATAAAATAAAGGTCGAGGTCATAAAATAAAATAACATAAACCAGTCAGACATGAGGTTGATTGTAATTAGTGTGTTTTCCCATACGCTGGCTGACATTCTCCAGAGAGCAATTAGTCTGCTTTAAGAGTAAAAGACAACTGAATAATTATTTAACCTGCCTGGGATTGATTTTAAAATCCAAGAAGTCAGATATAATAATGGATGACTTAATCAAAAAATTATGTAAAATAAGTGATAAGGGTTGAAAGCCTTCATCAACAGCTTGTGTGAGGCATCTTCTACAAGGCTGACTCCCACTCCCAGCCTTGGGCACCAAAGCCCCCCCAAACATGGCATAAAAAAGAAGGTTCCCAGGGGAAGTATTTATGCAAACAAAGTCAACCTGAAGTGTTAAACTTCAGCGTGTGTTGAACAGCACATGGTGCTGCAGTGGGGAGCCCTCGGGCTCTATTGACTGGTCCAGGAACAGCACACATAAATCAGGCAGCAAATCTTCTCACAAACCTCAGGAGGATGTCACAAAGCAGGACAGACCTGGTCACAGCCATCTTTTATCTCTCTGCCAAGCCACAGGAGGGGAAGAAAGAAGGAATGAGAAGCTGACAGGAAAGCACCACAGAGTGGTCACAAAACATTGGAACTGGCTTCCAAAATGGGGCAGAAGTTTAGAGAGGGACAGCAACACTGAAGAAGCTTCAGTTGTACTCTGTTGGGTGGGATTTGTTAATATGTTGTGTATAAAAGTGGAGACTGCTTTGTTGTGGACTTTTCACACCCATTGACTCTCGTTTGTGAGAGTGAAGCCAGAGGCGATTTCTGCCCAAGGCCTGTATGGGATCACTTGGATGGAGCTGCCTACAATAGCCCAGCCCCGTTCCTTCATCTCTCCTGCTGAGGCTCGCAGGGGACCCCTGGGTCCCCCAGCCCAGCCATCAGCCAGCTGACATCACATCCCTCGTGCTCTCAGTGCCACGAGCTGAGCGTCTCCATTTTGCTCAAATGGAAGAACTTCAACAATTATTTTCATAATTAGCTGGCTTTGCAAATTAATGCCAGTTATGCTGTGTAATCATGATGAAGATTATGCATTAATCAGCTGTTTCAAGCCAGTTATTAGGCTCTTTAAATAATGATGGGAATGAACATCTCTGAAGGAGCAGCATGCAGCCAAGAGGGCTGTGAGGATCCAAGGGGATGTGCCATGAATCCTGCACAGATCTGGCATCAGGTGCTCCCAGTCTCCCCAGTTTCTGAGCAAAGACCAGGCTGGGGCATGTGGTGACTCCTGAGCAACTGTGGGAGATTCCCAATGTCCCAGAGTATTCCTGGTGTGTTCCCAGCAATGGCAAACACATGGAAACACGTCCCTGCTGCCTGTCAGCTCTCTCATTTTTCCTGTCAAAAAGCCTATTATATCCAGCTGGATGTCTGGAATAGGAATTTATTTAGGATCAAACACCAATAATCCACATATCCAGCCCTTATATATTCTGTTATAGTAGGACATGCTCCAAGGCAACCCTGAAAGTGCTGGACTTGGAGAAAGCCTAATGCCAGCTAGTGGATAACCAATATAACATTAACCAGTTATCACTTCAGGACTATGCTAGAAAACAAGAAATCCCTGGCTAAACAGTCTGGACAGTGAAGCTTTGAACAGGAAGGTGGAGGGAATCTCACACTCATTTCAGTTTTGTTTATTCTGTCTGATTTAATATTATAGATGAACTTTCTTCTGCCCTAAGAAACTTGCATTGAGCTGCCCGCATGTGCAAACTTTGATGTGGATGAATAATTTTCTTTGCACCCATCAAAACCCAAATGTTTTGGCATAATCCAGTGAGAATGAGGCATGTGGACAATTCTGCTACACTCCTGCCTACGCTGCTCAGCATCCTGGATTGAAAACCTGCCCGTGAGTGACTGGCTGGAAATCATGTGAGACTGAAACCATGCTCCAGAATGAGCATTCAGCCTCTTTCTTTCTTTCTTTATTCTTCTGCCTATAACCAAAATTAGCAATGAGTTCAGTGGTTTTTTTTCTAGCAGAGACATGCAGGGAACAGCTCAAACTTTTTTCATGTCTGTGAATGCAAATTAATTCCCACACTCACTTCACAACTGGGGACACAGATGCACAAAGACTGCAGAGGAAGAGGACGAAAGGGCCTTGTCACCATCAAGGGGAGCAGAAAGTCAGAGGCCTTTTGTAAATCCTTCTGCTTGCTTGCTGAGAACACCTCCAACCATCACTCCTGGGCTTCACCCAGGCCACTGCTGTGGTCACATTCCCAGGAGGACACCCAGAGCACGGCCATCAGCCAAGTTGTCAGCCTGGCTCTGGCCAAACTGGAACTCCTGGCTAACACCAAACTGCCACAAAACTATAGAAAATGTGCTCTGGCTGCTGGAGAAGGATTCATGGCATTGCCTGAAAGCCAGGAGGGCTGAGCAGACATCTGTTGTCTACAACAAAGTATTTGAGGACTATCTTAAATTGAAGAGGAAGATTTTCCTTCTGCTAATGAAGCCTGAGACCATCTGTTACCAATTGCACTTGCTTATTTCACTCATCCATTAATTATTTTGGCTTTCTTTTGAATAAGATAGAGCAAGATTTGTGTCTTTCCATGGTTCTGTGGGGGGTGCAGGGTGGATCCTGCATCTCAGAGACAAGGACACATGATTACATAACCCATGCCTGCTCCAAGTGACTCCAATTAGAGTGGCTGTCAGTGGAAACTGAGGACAAGACTCACAGACACGGAGCCAAGAAACCCAGGGATGCTGTGACATGAGCTTGTTGCCCTTGGGGAGGTGTAATGGCATTAACAACATTTGTACACAGGAAAGCTTCATCTGAGATGTGCATTACTGAGCAGAGGAGCTGTAGGGTAGGCAAATCCCAAAGTCTCTGCTGGTCTGAATTAAAAACCTGGAGAACTAAACACGAGGAACAATGAAAAAGAAGAAGGGTACTGAAAATGGCGCTGAAAATAGCCAGCAGCAGCACTGCCCTGCCTGTCTCTTGTGATGAGGCAGAAGGATTTCAGGAGGAGGGCAGTGCCAGTTCTGTAGCCAGTAACTCCTCATGGCACAGACCTGGAGCTTCCCTGCAGATGGGCAATAAGCCTGTCCACCTCCCATGGTCTTCTCCTAAAGTTTTATGGGAAGCCACTTATCTGGCTCGAAAAAAAATTCCAAAACTTTAAACCACCTCTTATTGCCCCACAAAGCTGCCACCCTGAACATTCTCATAGACCAGGATATAAGAAAAACCCAATCCTTCATGTCTTAATTTCAGTACAGGGCAGGTCCTCAAGCAATCCCTGCTCTACCTGCAAACCTTCCAAGAGTTTTCTCACCCTTGCTGCATGAGTGAAACAAATTGTGGCTCAAAGGTGGAATTTTCTGTCTTGCAGGAGGAATTTTTGAGTATGCAGACGGCCCCAACACGCAGGTGATGAGCGCCGAGGAACAAGCCTTCCGATTCTCCGCCAACATCATTAACAGGAACAGAACTCTGCTGCCCAACACAACCCTAACCTACGACATCCAGAGGATACACTTCCACGACAGCTTTGAAGCAACTAAGAAAGGTAAGAGCAGAGCAAACTTCTGAGCAGCTTTGTGGATATTTATTCAGCGTGAGAAAGGTCTGGTTTCAAGACCAGCAGCTTGTTCTGTCCTGCTCTCACCAGTGATCTGGATGAGAACTCCTGCTGGAGCTCTCCTTTCTGAGGGATTTTAATACAAGGGGAACAAGTACCTTTTTTCCCTCTGAAAACCTCACAGAACTCCTTTCAGCATTTGCTCTAATCCTGAGCAAAGGTCTGGAGGCCATGCCTGTGTTTGTGGCACTGCATCCCTGGCAGTGCTGACATCCATCATATGGATGCTCTGTTCCCTTAATAACAGTCACTTTTGATTACTGGATAACAGCAGCACTCTTGAATTGCTGAAGGGGAGGGACTGCACTGGTAACCTGTGGGCTCATGAAGTTTGATTCTGGTTGGGGACAAAGGAAACCTGCTGATTGAGCTGGCAGCTTTGGAGGGACATCACCAGGAGGGAGCTAAGTGCTCCCAGCTAGCCAGGTGAACCCCCTGTCCCTTTTAGATGGTTCTCTGTGGAGGCTCCTTCAGAGAAGCCTGGAACTCCTCTGTGCCTCTACCACCAGTCCAGACCCACCTGGCATAACTCATCCTTTCTCTCTGTGCCTCACCACTGCTGCAATTACCCAATATCAGTGCCCAGGAGTGTCTGGGCTGTGCCCAGGGCTGCCCCATGCTTAGCCCCCCCAGGCTTTGCTGACATCCCTCCCTTCCCCCTCCAGCCTGTGACCAGCTCGCTCTGGGGGTGGTTGCAATATTTGGACCTTCCCAAGGCTCCTGTACCAACGCTGTGCAGTCCATCTGCAACGCCCTGGAGGTGCCCCACATACAGCTCCGATGGAAGCATCACCCCTTGGATAACAAGGACACTTTCTATGTCAACCTGTATCCTGACTATGCTTCCCTGAGCCACGCCATCCTGGACCTGGTGCAGTACCTGAAGTGGAGGTCAGCCACAGTGGTGTATGATGACAGCACAGGTGGGTAAAGGAGCTCAGAGAAGAAATCCTGAAGATTTTCTGTCCTGGGTCTCTTTGGGAACTTTTCCAATGAACCCTCTCAAGATGATGCCTCGTGCACTGAGGGGTTCCCAGGAGTTCTGTACACTGCTGTGAGCAGCCCTGGGAGCTTTCAAAGCATTTCATTCACAAAGCTCTATAAGTGGGGCAGAGGCAAAGGGTCTTGGTGGGGTTGATTGACATGGGGTGACCATCTCAGCCTGGCTCTTCTGGCACTTTGCAACAGAAAAGCCCCTGTCCACAGCTGCCATGGAGGGAGCAGTTCCCAGCTAACCCCAAAAGCAGTTCTGGAAAGTTTTTTGTTTTCTGGATAATTCTGTAAAACAGAACTGGCAAAGTTCTTTGTGTAAGGAAAGCTGTTGATGGTTAAACAAAGCAAAGCGCTGCACAGCTCTAGATATAGACCCCCCCAAAAAAAACAAAAGCCACATTGGATAGCCTGTCCAACCTAATTTCACTAAACCAAATGGTTTCTTTAGGGGAGGGCTGATGAGAACACAGTTTGACATTCCTGTTTTGCAAATGTGGGTCACAGTATGTTCCCTTCGTGGCATATTCTAATGTGTTCCTTCTATGCAAAGGGACACACTTCTCTCTTCCCCCTTGCAATAGGCATCTGCTGAAATTCTCCTTGCAACACCAGATTCCAATAATTCCTGCTCAGCTGCATCCACCATGGCTCTTTGCCTTGTGCAGGAAACAGATGAATTCTGAGGGTAGCAAGGAGTTACGAGTTGCGATTGTTACGATCTCCACAACTCATAAATCCAAGCATATATTCATTTTTGTCTTTTGCTTCTGTGCATGGTAAATATGCAGATTTTAATTTGTTATGCAGCTGATTATCACATCCTGTCCTTTCTCAAGGGCACATCTACTTAAGAAAATTTTTTGTGATCCCAGAGGTGTCTGAGGTTAGGAACAACCTGCTGTTCTCCCTTTTCCACCCGGTGCAGGGTGGATACTCTACTGGATACAGTGGTGGCAGGAACCACCAGGAAAAGCCATTCTGTCCTAGAAAGCTCTTCTGGGGTTGATGGTTGATGTGTGACACCTCTGTTCCTACCCATTAGCAATGGCCATTTTAGGGATGGATGGATGGAAGAAGAGGGGAAGCCCTGAGGTGGGGAAGGCAGAGCTGTAACCTGCAGGTTTGTCTCTGTGTGACACCCAAAGGCCTCATCAGGCTGCAGGAGCTCATCATGGCCCCATCCCGCTACAACATCCGCCTGAAGATCCGCCAGCTCCCGCTGGACACCGACGACGCGCGGCCGCTGCTCAAGGAGATGAAGAGGGGCAGGGAGTTCCGCATCATCTTTGACTGCAGCCACTTGATGGCAGCTCAGATCCTCAAGCAGGTGAGCAGGAAGGCAAAAAGTGGCTGCTGAGGAGCCCGTAGCTGTAGGGTGGCCCTAATGAAAAGTGAGCCCGCTCTGGGGTGCAGCATCCCCTTTGGAAACAACCCACAGCCACCCTAAAAGCTACAGCGTGTCCATCCTTCAAGGACAGTGCTGGATTTCTACAGACTATGGCATTTTAGCTGAAAAACTGGCAGTAACAAACAGAGGCTGTGAGTGAGAATGAACAAATGTTACAGGAGGAGAAGGGGCTGTGCCAAATGCAGCGCCCAGGCTGGTGCTGGGCAATTCTGTGGCTCTCCCTGCAGCTGCACAGCCCTAGCCTTCCTCCCTCTTCCCCCTTCCTCCTCCATCCCAGCCAGGCCCAGCCAGGAGGGATGGCATCCTCTGTCCCTTCCCTTCCCCATCACTGTCTGCAATTCTTGGACTTTAAGCCAGATGTCAGTGATTTTCCATTTCATTTGGGCTCCCTCCTTTCTTCCCCCACAAGTTCCTCCTTGCTGCTCACCCCAGCTCCTCCTCATTCCCGAGTGCCTTTGAGTGTCAGGGTCAATATGAGGCAGAGGAAAAGGCCCTCACAAAGATGCTAAAAACCAGCCCTGAAAGTGCTGCTCCTATCAGCCCAGCACAACACCACCACCCAGATTAAATAAATCCCCAAAGGGATGAGAAAAGTGAGCACAAGGCAAGAGCCTTCTCGATGCAAAATTAAGGGAAGTGCTCAGACAACTTGGTAAGCCTGGGAGGCATTATTATGGGAAGCAATAGAAGGGGTTTATTGTCTCCTGCCAGTTATTTTCCCGTGCTGGTTGTGTTTGGTGCTGCTCACTTATTATGCAGTTTATTATAGTTTATTGTGCCATCTGCTCAGCTCATCACTGCCGGTGCAGAGTGAGGAAAATAGAGGAGAGGGGGGACCAGGGGAGACAAGTCTCTCTAAGTCCAGAATTCTGGCTGGGTTTCTGTGTGTGTGTGTCAGAGTTTTGTCAGGACCTGGAGCCATGGATTTCAGCTTAGCAATATAAAACAGTGTATTTTTACTCAGGGAAATACTGGAGTATTTTCAGAGTCTGGGAAGTTGCACAAACCCAAACCAGAGCCTATGTGGTCTCTGCATGCCTGGCCACTCTGGTTTGTAACATCAGGCAGGTTTGGAGCAGTGCACCATGACCTGCAGGTCACCCACCTCTGCTGAAGATTAGGAGGCTTAGGAACCTCATATTTTCCTCACTTTTCTACCTGTAGCAAGAAATGCATGTCTAGAGGTGCCCCCTACATTTGTGAAATAGCTCTTTTCCACTGAAAGTATGAGCTAGGCAAAGCCATCTTCTGAAGGAGGGGAGTCTGCTTCCCTTCACAGCAGCAGAACAATGCACAGAACAAATAATGGACTGGGAAAAAAAAAAAAAAAGAAACACAGTAGGGAGGAAGACCCAGCATTCTGTTTATGCCAGAATCAGTAATATTCATATTTTATTGATATTATATGCCTTTTGTAACATTTTGGTCACTACACCAGTCAGCTCTGCAGACATTTGGCTGAGCTGAATGGAGTCCCTGGAGTCTCTTGGCCCTGCTGCCACCCCTGTGCAGCCTCATGGGTGGCAACAAGGTTCTCACAAGATTTATGCTAGAATTTCCACCCCTTGACACTGACTTTCATTGCACATCTTCAGAAAACACAGAAGGTTTGAGCCCCTGCAGCTCAGGTCAGGCTGAGCAGTGCACACACCATCCTGCCAGTTGGGATCTTGCTCCCCAGAGACTCAAGGTTCCACAGCACAGCACTGATCATCTGGGCATGTTAAGAAAACTGGAGTAGTAAAAAACCCCATAGATTAGTAATCCATGAGTAGCACCATATAAACCAGCACAACTCTACAGATGAGACTGTCACCTACTCTCCAGCCTGGCTCCCCTGGGTGACCAAACATTATTTTGCTCTCTTGGAAAACAAATAATTGTAGAAACCTATCAGAGAGTGAGTTATTCTTGCGAGGCTTTCCCCAAATTCTCTGGCCTTCCTCAGTTTTGGTGCCTTGTTATCACCCCAGGTCTGTTCCCAGGCTGCCCTGCACTGTCCCAGGCAGCTCTGCAGGGCACAGCTGTGCCTGCCAGCTCTGACTGAGCTCCTGCTCTCACTGTGGCCACTGCCTGTGGCTTATCCACCAGGATGATCATTTATTCATTTTCTCACAAACCCAGATGCATCCTGCCCCAGGGTGCCAGTGCTGGGAAGCTGAATCTTCTTTCTGACAGCGAGTCTGGGCTCCTCAGGCATAGCCAAATGATCCAGCTGTAGAACATGAACTGGATCTCATTATTGGCTCTAGATTGGCTCCCCATCACGAATTGATGCTTCCCATACTGAGGTGCCATTCCCTGCTCCAGCTCTTTGAAGCAGAGTGTGCAGGAGGGAGAGAGCTGCACTGCAGCCCCTGGATCCACTGACCAGGGGCAGGACGACAGTAAATGGCCACAGAGAAAACCTCCAGACTTCCTAAAAGCTACTTCCAGAGCAGGAAACCTGATCACACTCTAGAGTCACAATATCTAGGCTTGCAGTCCAGATCCTTTCCTTTCCCCTTGTTTTTTGACATCTCGCTTCTTTTCAGATTGTCACTTCCTTCCTTGGAGGAAAATTCCACCCTAGTAATTTTAGCAGAAACCAAGGGAAGCAAACATTTCCTGGGGGGACTTGAAGTCACTTTCCTATCAGTGGGGATTTTAAAGTGCTCTTGCATGTGTTTTCTCCAGAAAACATGCTCACACAGTCAGCATCCCAGCCAAACCCACAGAAATCCTCCTGCTACCGGCCACCAGCTTCAAGGTGACCTTTCTCATGGACTGAAATGTGCTCCCCCCATGTTGTGAAGGGTCTGGACATGGTCATCCAGCCCCTTCAGCCTATGGATGTCCTCTGAAAGAGCTTCCAGGACAGCCTGTTCTCTCCAGTGCTCAGTTATGCAAATCCCAGCAATCTGCAGGAGCATCCTCCGTGTAGGGGCTGGCAGGGAATCTCAGGCTTTGCTGGCCAAGGGCTCTCAGGACCATGATCTCCACAAGCTGAGGGACAGGGGATATAGCCACTCCCCATCCTTGTGCCTGCACCCTCACTGACCCACTTCCAAAGCAGACTCTGAGTTAGGATTGGGCTCAGCAGGGAGGGACAGAGGCTGGAGCTCCATGTGCTCTCTGCACAGATGGGAATGAAGGTGGGAATGCAGAGCCCCAGAATTACACGTGTCAGAAATCCAAACCCTTCCAGCTGGCTTCTTAGCCACTGCAGGGATGTGGCACTGTAAGAACAGGTTATTTATGGCCACTCTGCACAGGTTTATATGGGGTTGCTCAGTGTTTGGTATTGGAGAAGGGATGTGGCCCTGGAGGACCCTGCACCATAAGTGAAGTACCACAGTGCACCCAGGACACCCAGAAATGCCACCAGCCCTCATGAGAGCTGGACACTGAGGCTTTGCCATGGTTTCAGAGTGGTTTGTGGAGCACAGCTCTGCTCAGCTCAGCACCTGAGCATGTGCCTCTTGCTGGCTGAGCATGGCTGAACTGCTCTATAACCTCAATCCCGAGTCCAGCCGTGGTGTTTCCAGGTCTCTCCTGCCACATTTACCTATGAGCTCTGAGTTTTTTGTTGCATGGCTGTTGTTATATTCTTGTATCCCTTTACTAACCCCTTTTTCCTACTCTCCTTAAGGCTATGGCAATGGGGATGATGACAGAATATTACCACTTCATCTTCACCACTCTGGTAAAGTATCTGGCTGTGCACACCCCTCGTACACTCCCTGATGGGGGGTGGGATGTGAGGGGCAGCTGGAGCAGGAGAGTGGGATGGGGGTCTGACCCTGGTGTGCACTGCACTGCAATGGGGTGGGAAACACAAGGAATTGGGAGATCTGGGACCCCAGGAGGAGAGGGCAGGGCTGGACTCGGCTGCAGGTCAGGGTCAGAGCCCAGTGACCTGGCTATACCTCCTCTGCCCTGCAGCACTGCCCAGGTGCTCAGCCTGAGAGATGTCACTTCTTCCTTCCCCCACCCTTGAGTCAGTCCTCTGGAGTGCTCAGATCTGGGCTCTGATTTTATTTTCCCTCCCAGTCATTTTGATGTCAGTGTAGCTCCCCACACACTGAGCACAGGGAGAGTGCAAGGCTGCAGCCACCACCCAGGGTTTGGTGTGACCCTGATTCAGCAGGAGCTGGGGATAAGCACCCAGGAGCTCTCTGGAGCCAGGAGCAGCCCTGATGTGGCCCAAGATTCAGCCCTGCAGGTTTATCTTGCAGGAGGAGAGCTCAGCCTGACATTAACTCCCCTCTGTTAAACACGGGCCAGTTCCTCTCTGACTCTGGGAGGCTTTTGGCTTTCCTGGCAGGGTCACTTCTTTCTCCATTTAAGATGCTATTGTCTGGTCTACTGTTGAATTTTGTGTGATTTTGAAAACCCAATTTATCTTTTTGCCTTTAGGAAAGAAACACACTAAACTAACCCTTAAAAACTACAAAATTTATTTTTCAAATGCAAATGACATTTTAATTACCCCTGCTGCCATTATCTATTCCAGGCAGCTTTAAGCATTTCCCAGATAACCTCCTATTAATCAGCCCCAGCTGAGCCTGGAGTACATTTCATGTGTAGGTACAGCCTGGAGGTGGGAAAGAGGAATTATAATAAATTAATAGATAAGCAATCACAATTAATGCCACTTTCCTGAAATAACAGTTATATCATGGGAAAGATATTTTAATCTGTCATTCCTTAAGGCGATGTTTTCCTAGCTTGCAATGCCTGTGCTTCAGCTTCCCCAGTACGAGACCCATGGGGTGCTAATGAATTAGTCTATTATGTTATACTGAATGTTTCTAAAAGGTCCCCAGTCAATACTGAGCACAGTGTATCAACACTTGGCATGAAATGCTTCAACATTTTGCTAGGAAGCATGACTACAGTTCACTGACTACAGCATGAAGAGTCCCATCAGCCTTTTCCACCACAGGAGGAGGAGCAGGAGAAGGATCTCTGATGAGTGCTGGTCTCTGTCAGATTTTACACCCAAAGCCCCTGCAGGGAGAGCCCAGAGCTCCACTCTTGTGGGGGTGTCTCAGCAGTCTGTAAAATGGGGTTTTGCAGGCATGGCCACACCCCAGGGCAGAGCTGTGGGGACTCCTCACCCCTGGGCAGCAGAAAACAGGGATGCTCCTTCTGGACCACCTTTCCAGCTTCTCACTGAGGATGTGGGATGCACTGAGATCACTCCTCAGCATTGCTGCCACCACCAAGGAGCCCAAGCTGGGTGAGCTGGGGAAGGGGGAGAGCATCACAGGAACACAATTTAGGGTGGAGGGGAGAATTAATCTGCAGCACAGAAAATAATGAGTGAAAGGGAATGTAGATGAGGTGGAAAGTAGAACCAGATGTTTCAATTTGTGGCTGTGCAGGAGTAGAAAATCCAGAAGAAACTGATCTGATGATTCCCATCCACACCTCCCCACGTCCCGACACCCAGCTGGTATTCTGAATTATCCTCTGATTCCTGGAGGTGATAAATCAGGCTGCAGCTGAGATTTAAACTGCAGCCAAGGAGGGGGCCTGATGGGAGGTTGGTTTCTATAGGAACTTGATGAAAGGAAAGGTCAATGGGGAGCAGCAGGGCAAGGACAGCACCCAAAATACCAGTGGGATCTGAGAGGTGGCCCGGGCTGGTGGTTTAACATATGGGCAACAGAGACCATGGGGTCTGGAGCTCAGGGATCTGATTTGTCACATACAGTCACATTCTGAGCAGGAAATCATCAGCTTTTGCAGCAAAAATTATTTTCTCACAATTTCTGGAATACAAACTGAAGTGTCTGATTAAAAAGAAGAAACAGACCCATTCCAGCAGGTCAGGCACAGAATTGCTGTCCCCCCTCCCAGTCAGAGGCATGAGCACTTGTCTGAGGTCAAACCACTGTATTTGCCCTTAGCTCCCTGAAGTCATTTAAAAGTCAAAATTGTGGCTTGGTTTTCACAGTGCACTTTAACAGAATGTGCAGGTTTGCACTTGCAATTTTTCAGGGTTAAAAAACAGCCCAAAAACCCGAGTCCCAATTGCCATTGTA
Organism: Luscinia megarhynchos; assembly: GCA_034336665.1. Lineage (NCBI taxonomy): Eukaryota > Metazoa > Chordata > Aves > Passeriformes > Muscicapidae > Luscinia > Luscinia megarhynchos. The sequence continues at coordinate 3,651,821 of CM067585.1, forward strand.
GGGTGATTAATGATTTGGTCCCTGCTGCACCTGCAGATTTGAGCACTGCATCCATCAGCAATGAGCCCTGGGGCTGCAGAGGTTGGTGCTAGGCTTACAGAAAAGATCAAACCCCCAAAGCTTATTAAAGCAAAACAGCCACAAGAACCCTCACTCTCCCACGGAGAATGATGTCTCAGTTGCTGGTGAGTGCTTCTGCTGTTGTGCTTTGCTTAAGGTAGCAGGTTTGGGATTCACCAGCCCCCTGTGCAGATGGGTGCTGTAGCTGGGTGGCCCCACAGAGTAGCTGTACCAGCTACCTCACAGAGCACAGAACAGCCCCAGCACAGCCACAGCATCTCTTCCCATATTGAAAATCCCTTTGATCAGCCCTTGTGAGAGCAGTGAATGTCACAGATTCACCCCCACGCTCCACTGCAGACAGCTTGTGGTGCTGCCTTTGCACCTCCCCACAATCATACTGCCATGAAACCCTGGCAGAAATTGTTCAGGATAAATACTGATTAAATATGTCCCATCCAACAAATGGTTCCCATTAACCAAGCCACCCCTGGCTGCCATCTCACCACATTCCCTCGGGTGAGCTGCTTGGCTTTGGGGAGCAGATCAGCTGCCACACACCCCTGACACGCTGTCTAACCCCAAACTCACCCCTGAAGCTGATATTTAGACACGTGGAGAGCCAAGAGCTGCCCTATAGCAGCTCCCCCAGTGCCCCCAGTGCTCCCAATACTCCCAGTGCCCCCAGTGCTCTCAGTGCTCCCAGGTCTCCCAGTGCTCCCAGTGCTCCCAGTGCCCCTCGCTGAGCGATGCTCACAGGCCAGCAGCCAGCAGAGCTCAGCACTGCCTGGCTCTGGTTCTCCCATCATATAAAGGGCACCCTCATTCATCTGCAGACTGTGTGGGCTGGTTGGAATGTCAAGAAATGTGTCTCAGTTCCTCTCTGATAGTCTGCAAATTGGTGTTTTGCATTCAGAACAACTCTGTCACCCGCAGCACCCTGTGGGTCTCAGCACTGACAGCAATCCTCCGTGGAAAGGCCCATGGGTGCTCCAGACACAGAAACTCCGCCTTGTCTCCCCTCCCTGGGTCACAAATCTCTTTTCTCAGAGTCACAGGCAGTGATTCTGCTTTTCTCCCCACAGTCCTCTCGCCTCTTTCATGCTGAGAACAAGTTCTTTGGTAGAAGTTCCCTTCTGCTGCGTGTGGGAACCTGCACATACGGCACCCAAATTCCACCAACACCTCCAGGCCTCAGCAAGCAGCGACTGATGGCAGCAGACAGCACAATCCTCTAATTCCTGAGGGATCTGTACTCCCTCCCACCTTCTGTGGGCTCTGCTGTCCCACTCCAAACACAGACACCAACCGACGCAGAAAACTCAAACAAAACAAAGCTCAGCAAAATGTTTAAACCAATTTCTCTCTTTTAAGGATCTTTATGCATTAGACCTAGAACCATATCGCTACTCTGGGGTGAACCTGACCGGATTCCGGATCCTCAATGTGGAGAACCCGCACGTGTCCTCCATCATTGAGAAGTGGTCCATGGAGCGGCTGCAGTCGGCACCCAAGGCAGAGCTGGGGCTTCTCGACGGTGTGATGATGGTATGGGCACTTCAGACAGGGCACAGGGCTCTGGGAAGCAGGGCTGTGGGAGTCCAGGGTGTTCCCCTGGAAGCCTCTAGACCCCGCTGGCAGGGGTCTCAGAGGCCTTGGCACAGTACCCAGGGCCCTTGTGGACTGGGTTTAAGCCCCTGGGAAAAATTACCATCATTGCAGGAAGAATTACAAGTCACAAAAAATAAGGAGAATATAGATTTGATTGTTAGAAGACAGAAAAGTGAATTTTTAGAAATGTTTATATTAGGGGGTTGGAAGCTAATATGGAGGATTTTGGGTGCGGTATATCTTTTCTTTCTGCTTCTTCATGCCATCCATGTTAAGTGCCAGGCTGGCATTATTGGATTGGTCTGAGACAGAGTTGGACAGTGTAAAAAATTGTTATGTATTGGAAAGTAATTGTAAATATTAGGTACGTAATTTATAGTATAAAAGATAACCCCTGCCCCAAGGACAGGCAGTGTGCCTTGGATCTCAAGCTGAACAGACTGCTGTTAGCTAGAGAAAGAATTTTTTAGTTAAGAAACAATAAACAACCTTGAAAACCTCAGAAAACAGCCTTCTGAATCTTCTATGGTGACCAGCTGGGAAAACCTGAACTTTAAACCACCTATATATCCTGCTGTGAGGATCTCAGGCTCAGGAGACCTCACAGACAGTGACACAGGGCAGGGTGGTGAGGAAGGCAGGAATAGTCAATAAGGTCTAAATATTACTTTTTTTTGGTTCTTGTACCAGTAACAATCGTAGGTATCTGCCGTGAGGTGCTTTCTTGCATTCTTTAATAACTCTCCCTCAAAGTCTGGGGTGAGGCTCACACCCCACTGCTGTAGTAACACTCCTGCTCAGGCAGATTTCCCAGCAGACAAGGCAGGTGGCCAGGACATGTCCCAAAGGCTCCAGCTGCCCCTGAGAGCAGCAGGACACTGGCTCCCAGGGCTGGGAGCAGCACTGAGGCTGGACCAGGCACTTTGCCGAGATTGAGGCAGAGGAAAACTGCCAAAGCAATGCCCAGAGATGGGCTGTGCTGCAGTTTGATGACTCCTTTTAGGGTCTGATGGCAGCTCTGCTCTGCTGAGTTACTGCTCGGAAGGTACAGCACCTGCTCGCCCATCTGTCTTCCCTGCCAGGCTGTCTCCGACCCCCAGAACTGCTGACTGGCTCCCTCCTTTCCTCTCTCTTTAGATCTGCCAGAACCAGCCCTGCTAAGTGGCAAAGCCTCCCAGATTTTCACCTTGAAATGGGTCCTTAGGTGCCTCCTGTTGTGTTTGTTGTTAGGGGACAGACTCCCACTGTCCTGCAGGCTCCTGCCTGTCCCCACATCTGAGACCTCCTGTGCCTGCAGCAGGGCTCAGTCCCCAGCTCTCCCTCTCCTCCCAGCCCCTCTTTGCTTTCTCTGAGGGATCCTGCCTTTGATTCCTGCTTGCCAGGTGTCCATCCAGTGGGGCCCTGGACTCAGCTGGGCATTACAGTCTGTAATTCACCATGAAATTGCATGGACATATCCTTGCCCCCCCTTTCCTCCAGCCCCAAACCCACCAGCCTGTCCCTGCTGAGGTCCATACCCACCCACGGATGCAGGTGGGGCTCCTGCTCTTCATGCTTGGCTGCTGAGGGAAGGGAAGGTCACAGGGATGGCTGCCAAGGCTGGAGGATTTTCTCCATGGCTACGTCCTGTTAGATATTTGCTCGGTTATTTGCTGTATTATTTTGGTTTATTGTGGTTTATTATGCTGCCGATCTGTTTTGTGGCTCTGTGAAGCCAGCAAATAATGTATTTTCACTAGGAGGTCTTACCACATCAGGGCAAAAAATAAATCCAATTCTCCTGATCAGTGTTTGGATGTCAGATGGGGTATCTCAAATTGAATCTAAAATCATCACATTATATGGGGGGAGAAAAGTTCTCCCTTGTTCAGATCACTGAAATGCTAGAATATGTTACAAAGCCATGAGGTCCTGATTTTGGTGACAGCTTGTGTCATTTTTGGAAAACTGTGTGCCCACAAACATCTCTGTTTCTTATTTTTCCATGTATAAAATAGTGTGGAAAATATGTTCTCGTATAGTTTGGGTTTTTTTTACACTCAGACAAAACAGACTCAAGAAGAAAACTCTGTTACTACCTTCTACATTTAGAAGCTGTTGCCCCCTTCTTTGACACCACAGCAGGAACTGTGCAAGAAACAACCCGAGTAGTTGCTCACAGACAAACACTTCCGGAACTGCTGATTTTAGACAGAACCCCGCACTTTTAGTCTAAAAACCAAGAAATTATCAAGCAGGGAACATGGACAGACCAACCCAGGGGCTGGCAGGGGTAACTCAGAGTGGGTTCCACCTTTTCCTACGACTACCCAGGGCCACCAAGGCTGTCCCCTGTTGGACTAAGTGAGTCGGGGGATTCTCTCAATCCTTCAGGGAGGAATCAAAGTGCAGGGATTGATTTAAAGCCTTGGATGGATTGAAGTACATTAAGCCACTCACACATAAAGTAGAAGTTTAAGTGTAAGTTTTAATATGAGCTCTAGTGCTTTTAGTAAGTGAAAGGTTTCAAATGCCAAAGTTGCAGTGCGAGTTCTAGTGAAGGCTGAAAAACATATTAATGTTTTCAGTAGAGGCTCAGGACCACAGTTGTAGACAGTACTTAGACATAATAGAGCTATAGTAAGAATATTGCTGGCATTTCTTAGATAGAACAAGATAGATTGTATGTGTAGTTTATACGTAACCTAGCATGTTAAGAAACTGGAATTCTAATACGTTAAGAAGTGGTGGTCCAAGCTTGCATCTTAGCTTGTTGGGAAAATCCCAAATAAGAGCATGTATTGGGAGAGTTGGTGCTTATTGCCACCGCTTCTTGCCAAGGGCTCTTGCCATTTGCTTTTGCCATTGCTTTTTGCCATTGCTTTTCTGTCTGCTTTTGAGACTGATGCACTTTGTAATAAACAACCTTTTTAGCAACTATCAGCTGCTTTGCTCATTTAAGGTAACCCAACGAAGTTGGTGCCTTAGAGCACCGGAGGTCAATAACCTCACAGTGCCTGTTCCCTCCAGACAGATGCTGCCCTGCTGTACGACGCAGTGCACGTGGTGTCCGTGTGCTACCAGCGCGCGCCACAGATGACCGTCAACTCCCTGCAGTGCCACCGCCACAAGGCATGGAGGTTCGGCGGCCGCTTCATGAACTTCATCAAAGAGGTAAAAGAGATTTTATTTATTTACCATAAATGCTCCCCATGAGGGGCTTCATGCCCTGTAGTGAGTCAGGAGTGTCCCTGAATTCTTCAGGGAGAGATCAGAGTGCAGGGATTGAATTAAAGCCTGTGGATGGATTGAAGTATATTAAGCCACTCACATATAAGATAGAGGTGTAAGTTTAAGTTTTAGGATAAGAAAGCAAGTTTTAGTATGAGCTCTAATGCTTTTAGTAAGTGAAAGGTTTAGATACCAAAGTAAAAGTGCGAGTTCTAGTGAAGGTTGAAAAACATACTGATGTTTTCAGTAGAGGCTCCAGGAACGTAGTTGTAGACAGTACTTAGACATAATAGAGCTCTAGTAAGAATATTGCTTACATTTTTCAGATAGAGCAAGACAGGTTATATGTGTAGTCCATATGTAACCTAGCATATTAAGAAACTGGAATTCTAATAGGTTAAGGAGTGGTGGTCCAAGTTTGCATCTTAGCTTGTTGGGAAGATTCTATATAAGAGTATGTATTGAGAAGAGCTGGTGCTTTTTGCCATTTGCTCTTGCCATTTGTTCTTGCCATTTGCTTTTGCCATTGCTTCTCTTTTTGCTTTTGAGACTGATGTGCTTTGTAATAAATAATCTTTTAGCAGCTATTAGCTGCTTTACTCATTTAAGATAGCCCAACAAAGTTGGTGCTTAGAGCACCAGAGGTCATAACCTCACATTTGGTGCCCTGTGTCTGGTACCTCGCTCGTTAACCTCACAATGCCTGAAATATATCTGAGACACTTCAACAAATATAACTCCTTTTTATTTCTCTAATTTAGTCTGGCCTCTGTTTTCAGGCAGCCCAAAAAGACATCACAGGGCTCAGTACACAGCTGTGTTTGCTCCAGACATTCCGTGTTTTCTCCGGCTCCCAGGGGGCTCCGTGGGCTGTGTGTCCCATAGGCAAACCACCTGCATGCCCAAATGAGCAAACACAGCCTCCCCAGGACTCCAGGGTGGCGAGGCTAGGAGCAGGCTGTCACTGCTCCTCAGGAATTAATGAGGCAGAGCCAGAGGAGTGTATTTACTGGGAGAAATGCCAGTTATTCCCCTCTGAGAATACATTATGCCATCTTGATCACACTGGAATACTTCAAGCTCCCCCACCCATAAAGGAAACACGTTTCCCAGTGAGGAGCTGCTCAGGGGAGAGAGCCTGAGGCTCAGCTTCCCACTGCTGGGATCCTGCTGAGCAGCACACTGCAGCATCCTGGCATTCCTATGGGAGCATCCCCCTCAGGACACGGCTGCAGCACAGCCAGCAATGTGCCCAGGCATCAGACACCTCACTGTCCCCCAGCTCCTGCTCTCCTGGCACATAGCACCTGGCACTGGGGATTCTATTGCTTCCTAAATCAGAGATTCATTCTAGGGGTGCTGCAAAGTGAACAGTGGGAAAGAAATTGAATTACAGGACTTTTTTTGTGGAACTGAATTGAGGCATCTTTACCTCAAGCTCCTGCTCTTGGTCCTAGTCAGACCAGGCTGTTCAAGACCTCAGTAAGCCAAGCACTGAAAAATCTGTGGGAATGGGATGTCCTCAGTCTTAGTGAGCATCTGCCTCATCCCTTATGCTGACACAAACTGTATCAAGGCACCAGCAGCACGTGCCCCCAGACTCCTGTATCTGTTTCCAAACCTCAGATCTTGCTTACATGAACACGTTCTTGGCCTCTTCTGCTCCACTTTCCCTCTGGAAGGACAGAGGGAAGCACTCCCAACCTTTAAGCTTCCACACACCTTAGAAGCATCAGCAAGTTCGTGCACAACGGGATTTCTTCTGGCTGGAGCACTCCCAGAGCCAACTCCCTGCAGCCAGCGTTTATCAGCACTACAAGGATAAACGCAGCACACAAGGATGCTGTGATAAATGCAAGTGGTTTTCTACTGAGTCATCACGTCCTGCAACAGCTGGTGAGCACAAAAGGTGCGAACAGAAATTGTAGCAAGGACTGCAAGAGAGTTAAGGAAATCTCCAGCTCCGTCTGCAGTCTGAGCAGTGACGGAGGGATTATTAATTAATCAGGCTCTTTAGGGAGAAAGAACCAGCATAAGGACTAATTAAAAAAACATATAGTGGAGGGCAAAAGATTATTTATGATACTAAGTAACAGCCCTGCTACTTTTTCTCCCTTGCACAGGCCCAATGGGAAGGATTAACAGGACGCATTGTCTTTAATAAAACCAGTGGTTTACGGACAGATTTTGATTTGGATATCATCAGTCTCAAAGAAGATGGCCTTGAGAAGGTAGGCAGGGTTTGTTTTATCTGCATTTGGTTGAGGATAATGCTGGTGCTCAGCAACAGAGAAATGGTTGGTGTTGTATTGATTCCATGTTTCTGGGGTTTATATAAAAGGATATTCAGTTGTGGGATTTCTCAGATCCTTTTCCATGCTCAGCCATGACTCACTCACCCTGAAGCCAGTGCATGGGATTTCAGATTGCAAAAGTGCTTGTGGCATTTTCCTGGGATAGTGGAGGCTAAAGAAACTTTCTGAGCATCCATTAACCCCTCTCTGCTCTAAGCAGGCAGGAATGGCTCCTGTCCAACTCCCTCTTGCTGGCCTGGCTCATGAACCCTCAGCTCTTCTCCGAGAAGACCACAGCTCTGGAGATCATCATCTGCACTCATTTCCCACTATGAAGTTGTCCAAGGCTGGGAACAGCCCCAGTTTCTTACAGCTGGAATTGGCAGGAGGATACACTGGGTGTTTTGTTTATTATATGAGGGACAATGAGCCTGGTTGGGATGTCATGAGGGTCAAGAGCATGAAGGCTGCAGCCTTGTGTCCTCCAAATTAGTGCAGATCTTCTCTGGGCACAATAAAACCATGCTGATGTGCAAATCTGATCCCAGGTGTGCTTGGGGACTTAATTTCCTTCTCTTCAATTACTTTAAAAAAAAAAAAGATTAAAAGGCAGCATGCACATCCTTAAAGCCCTGAGAATGCAGGATTTAAGGTGAGATCAGTTGACAACAAACAGAGCAGCAAGTGGCCAGGGCTCAGGGAGCTGTGATTTCCAAGAAATTCTATGATTCTACCTACTCTGTGAGCAGCTCTGTGTCCCTGCTCTGCTACAGGTGTCTGTCACCTATACAGAGGGATTTGGCAGGGCAGCAAGGCACTTTCTAGAGCAGGGTCTGCTTTGCGACAGGTACCAGGTGCCCGTGGCAGCCGGGCACGGTGCTGGCTCTGTCCCCCTGGGCAGGGTGACAGCTTCTGAGCCCACAGGACACCTGGCTGGCAGCAGGGAGGGATTTCAATTACCTGAAATTGAAATCCCATGCATGGCCCCAGAGCACAAGGAATTAATCACTCGGCACAGGGAGGCAGCCCCAGGGCTGGAGGCAGCCGTGGATCAATTCTCCGTTTGGGGGGGATAGATCCTGCACCGTGAGGCTCCCAGGATCCTCAGTTTGTTTTTCCTGGGCTTTGGAATGAATGGCTACCACACTTGCCCACCACAGTGCCTCAGGTAACACAGCTCAAGGTCAGCACAGCCCTCTCCTGCTAGGGAGGTTTTGGTGTCAAATACGGAATAAAGAAAACATTTCAAATCAACCCAGTGACCTTCAGTCTCGCTGTGGTTGGGAAAGGCAGGACAGAGCTCAAGGTGCCTTGCAAGAACTGAGCAGCAGCTGACCTTTGCAGCCGTATTTTTTTACAAAATATTTTGTTTATACAGCCTAACCCGAAAATAACAACACATCTTTTTGAAGCCCAGAAGCAGCGACACACTGCTGGAGAGATGTCTTGGGCAGGTAATAGAGAACGTGCCAGCCTTTGATACCACATGAATCCAAATGTCTAAGCACAGCCACAGTATCCCCTGTCAAAACAACACCCCTCAGGTGTGCTGAGCAGAGCTTGCACCAGCTGGAGTTATTGCAGTTCTCTGTCACACTGAACCCACTGGAAGCTGCCAAACCCTGCACACCCCATCAACTTTTGTCTCCAATAATTCACAGATTTCACAGTTCCCACCATTATTTTTCTGAAAGCTTCATGTCAGCTCCAGAAGGGTTTTAAAGTATCGATGTCAAATCTCTGTTGAAGCCAGAGTTGTGTCAATAGTTAATCTAAACTAACAAAATGCCAAACCACAAACAAATCCCAGCTGGATTGTGCATTATGTATCACAGCTTATGTTTGTTGAGCTTTAGGATTGAACCCCTTATCCTCATAGCTCCTGGATGTTTCAGGGATTACAGGAGTATTACCAAATCCTAATTACATATGGCTTGACTATCTGACTCACACAGTTCTCTTAAAGCACGTTTTCCTTTTTCTTCCTTTTTTAATATTTTAAACTGATTAATTCAGTCTTAAGTGCCATGTATTTAATTTTCTTAAAGAGAGCATCGCAAGGCAGAAGTGATTGGGGCTGCAGTGCAGTAAACTGGGGCCTCTTGGACTTGCTTTTTTCCCATCCACAATAATAATAATAACTTTTGACATTGCAGCTGTTGTGTGATCCAAGGCAAAGATGGGGGATCGCTTCGGTTTTACCTGAAATATTTAAAACCTTTCACAAAGTTCATGGAAACTCTTCTAGAATTTATGACATTTTTTTTTGCCAGGCAGCATTGCTCATTACAAAGTCTCTTTTGGGGATGCAGTAAAACCAAGTTCTCCCCTTGGACTGCTGAAGAGGCTGAGGAATCTTAAAAACAGCAATAAATAAAAGATGGGAAGCTGCTGGCTCCCCGGTGGATTGAGCTGGCTGCCTTTGGCTTCTCTCTGAGTCCCACCTTGCAGTTTGACCCTACAGATGGATCATTCTGTTCCCATTTCCAGGTGGGGTTTGTTTTTTTCTCACTGTCAGGCTGGCTCTGTGTCCACCCTGCCCCATTTGCTGGCAGCACTCCCACATTCCTCCAGCTTTCCTGACATTTTATCTCACTGTCACAGTCCTTTAGGCACTCCTGCCTTCAAGGTTTGTCCCAAAGCCTCCCCTGCTCCGTGGAGATCAGGTTAACAGGCTTAGCCTCGCCCAGATGACTTCTTTAAATAGAGACATGTTTTGCCATTTCTGGATCAATAGACTTCATTAAAGTCTAATAATTCATTAAATTTGACAGCTTGAGAAAACAGAGCACCTGAAATAGAGTTGATGTTCCTGTGCCATGCCTGGGCAGGGCTGCTGCCACCCCCTCCTCCAGGTTTGCAGTGAGGACTGAGACCCCCCCCATTGCAGGGATTTCCCAAAGGGGGGCCCAGGGCCCTGCCAAGAGATGTGTTAGAAACCTCCAGGTGATTTGCCACGGCACAGAGAGCAGGAATGGTCCCTATCAGGGGTCTGCAGAGCTGGTCGAGCCATTTTTAATTCCCCCACCAAAGCAAATTGGTGGGGAAATGGAAAAGAAAGAAAACGGACTCAGATTTGAAGTTATTTTTCTTTTGTTGTGCTTTATCCTTGCCCAGATTTGACTCTTTAGTGTGGTTTGATTGTTGCTCTATGAGGTGCCTTTGCAAATTGTTCATTCGTTCAGCCCCCAAATTCCAGTCCCCACAGTCTTCAACCACTGCAGCAGCACAGGGACAGTGGAACATGTGCCACTGGACTGACTTGCAGCTGAAGAGTAATTCCATGGTTTTTCATGGAACATGATAATTCCAGTTTTGCTGCAGACAAGAGAAGGAAGTTCCCTTTTCCAGGCCAGTAGGAAGCAAGTGAGGAATGCAAGGTAGGGATTAAGGAATGTAGGTAGGGACTGAGGAATTTGGGATGGGGGCTCACTATGTTGGTTTGCTCCCTTTCAGGTTGGAGCATGGAGCCCTTCGGATGGTTTGAACATCACAGAAATCTCCAAAGGACGAGGGCCCAACGTCACAGACTCGCTGAGCAACAGATCTCTGATTGTCACCACAGTGCTGGTAGGAGACTGCAGGCTTGTCCTTGTCCTTCCCCAGGGATACCCCAGGGATATCCAATATCTCTGAAAGCTCACAGCACCCCAGTGCAGATCTGCTGGAAGAGGCTCTGCACGTGTTCAGGGCTCATGGGGCACCCAATGCCCGTGTGCCTGCAGGGTGACCTGCAATACCCCGGTGCCACCGCCCCTGAGCAGGCTGCCAGCCCCTTTTTGGGGCCAGTGAAGCTAGCACAGGCCAGTGGGAACCACAGCAGTCCCATTAAATGGTGGCTGCATCCTCCTACAGCTGAAGCAGTGCTCCTGTAGAAGGTGCAGTTTTCCTCTGAAGGTCCAGGGATGACGTGGAAAGGTCTGACTTTTCTCCGGAATCCAGTGGAAAGAAGGTACCTTGCTGTCCAAAATCTCAGTTTTTATCTGAGTAGGAAATGTTTGTCTACTCCCCCTGGGTGGAGCATCTCCCAGTGGGATGATGTAATTTTATCAGTCATGCCCTGGGACTCAATGGCCATGAACAGGAGATATCTCTGGAGGGAGGATGGGCTGTGGGAAAGATAAAGATGATTGCCCCAGCTGGTTTTAAAGATGGCCCATTAGCAGAGGATATCTCCCACAGAGATAAGGGTCACTGCCCCACCAGGTTTCAACAGATGGTGATAGAATACACATTCCTGGCCACATCCTGTATTGCAACACAAGGCACCACCGCGCCTCAAAGGCCATGGTGCAGTGCAGAACGATGGGGCCAGGAGGGGACTGTCAGCCATCTGCCTTTGACAGGCTGTTGAAAGGCAACATTTCCACCTCACTTACAAATTACACAATGCACAGGGTGACATCAGTTCCCATTAATTGTGCCACTCCATGGGCCTGCACACATGCCACGGGAGCCACGGCTGTCCTGGATCCCTGTGCCCAGGGGAGCAGGGAATGTGCTCAGACCTGAGTTCTGCAGTACTTGCACTGCATATGCTGGAGTCCAAAACATAAAATGCAACCCTAGATGTTATTTGCATTTGCAACACCCCTCTGTAGTTCTGCACTGCTGTAAATGATGAGAGAAGAGCCATAGGAGGAGCCTTTAAAAGAAAGAGCATGAAAGGTTGTTTTTTCCTTTTTGCTCATATTGCAGTGACTTGTTGGAAGAGAAATATTACCCCAGCAGCCAGTGCCACTCTCCCCAAGCAATATGGGAACTGTGAAGTTATGAAATTGAGGGCACCTTCACTGAGAAATCGATTAGCAAACTGAGAGAGCTTGTGAATTGGATGTCTGGCTATTTTCAGTAATAAATTGTGAAATAGTCCGTGAATAAGTGGTTCACAGAGTTCAGAATTACCCCCTAGGAAATGTTTGAGACCTGGAGATACATTACTGAAGCGAGTGGCGTCCTAATGTTCAGTGCTTCGGCTGTTAAATATGTATGTAATCCCTACAGCGCTTCCCAAAATTAATAGTGCTTTATGGCTGCTCTGGAGCCAGCGTATTTATATCCAGATCCATGGATTCAGCTGATTCACAAACAAAGCACTAATTCCAGAGCAGAGAGCCGAGAAGGTGGCGGGAGGGAGAGTGCAGGATTGAGCCGAGCTGTGCGTGCCAAGTTAAACTCTATGGGCGTGATGTGATCAGCTGGGCTTCAGAACTTTGCAAATGTCTGCTGCCACATCCCCTCCTGACCTTGCTGCTGGGCCAAAGGAGCCCCCCCTGCCCCTCATTGGGGGCACAGAGCCCCAGGGCAGAGCTGGGAGCTGGGCAGAGACCAGCACCACCAGCTCCAGGCTGGCAGAGCCCCACCTGAGCCCCCTCCTCAGAGCACCCCTGGGCAGGGCATCCATGCCCTGCCAAACCAGGCACTGTGACAGGGCTCTAATGTGGGCTCCAGATCTGCCCTCTCACCTCTTCAAGCTCCCCCATGCCTGAGCAAAATCATAGAGGGCATTTGCCAGCACAAAGTCCCTCACCTGTGGCCACCCCACAGCAAGGACAGGAGCCCTGCAGACACCCCCAGTTTGAGCTAGGGACTTGAGGTCCCTACTCTTGCCTCCCAGCTCTTGCCTGCTGCCCACCACCTTTTCCCATTTCCATCTGTCCTCTGCACATTTTCCCCTCAGGCTCCCCGGTGTTCCTTGTCCTTGGTGGCTGCCCAAGCCTGAGAAGCACCAAAGGATGCTGGACTTCTCTGTGTGGCTTCCCTTGCCAGCCCCTGCTCGAGGGGAGGGATGCACAGGTCACTGCATTAGCTCCTGTCCCCTGTGCTCAGCTCTGCTGTGGTTCAGACACCCCCATCTCCCCCAGGCAGCTAAAAGTGCAGCACAAAGTTTCACTGGGCAGTAGCACGGCCCCACATCCATCAGGTAATGCCAGCACAGAGGAGTGCCAGTGAGCTGAGTGGGGAGGTTTTGGGGTGCCCCAGTCATGCACAGCTCCCTCACCCTGAATTTCACCCACCAGCCTCACTGAATGGCATGTACAGGGGGCAGGGCTTGGGAGTGAGTTTGTCCTCCCCCTCTCTCACTGTTTCTAACACTTCATTTTAAGAGCATGAAATGGTTATTTTTCTCCCTGAAATCCTACCAAATAGAAAACAGTTGGCTGCTCAGAAGAGACAAAATTAAATTCTGTGGGGTAAACAAGGTTGCTAATTAGCTGATGCGCTGTGCAAAGTTAATTTATTCCAAACATGTCACAGTGCCAGCCCAGCCTGGTGGCTCAGGCTGACCTGCAGAGGTGGCCCTGCCTCCAGCTGGCCCTGAGTGGTGACTTTTTGCTTTTCCTGTGCAGGAGGAGCCCTTTGTGATGTTCCGTAAGTCGGACACCGCCCTGTTCGGGAATGACCGCTTCGAGGGCTACTGCATCGACCTGCTGAAGGAGCTGGCCATCATCCTGGGCTTCTCCTACGAGATCCGCCTGGTGGAGGACGGCAAATACGGGGCACAGGATGAGAAGGGGCAGTGGAATGGAATGATCAAGGAGCTCATCGACCATGTGAGTGAGCCCATGGGGGCTGCCGAGAGTTGGCTGTGCCAGGTTGTGCCCAGGCCGTGCCCAGGCTGTGCCAGGATGTGTCAGGCTCTGCCAGGCTGTGCCAGATTGTGCCAGGCTGTGCTCAGGCTGTGTCAAGCTGTGCCAGGCTGTGCCCAGGTTGTGCCAGGCTGTGCCAGGTTGTGTCCAGGCTGTGCCAGGCTGTCCCTGGGTGGAACAGGTGACATTTCTCACTGGCCCACAATACCCACAGCAAGCTCCTGACCCTGCCTGGCTCCTTGTCACACGGGTTGCCAGAAGAATATCCCTATGTCTGGCTTTTCCAAGTATTCATTTGTAATTCCTGAAATTTGAAATCCCAGCCCAGAAATGGCGTCTGAGGCTCCAGGCACAGCCTCTGCCACAGTGGGACACAGGCTGGGCTTGTGATGAGGGAAGAGGCTGCCTTGGGCCCCGGGGTGTCCTGGGCTGGCAGAGTGAGCTGCTCTCACCCCCAAGGACAAACATGGGCAAGGGCACAGCACCAATGCAGCCTGGGGACCCCAGGCATGTCCCAGCCACAGCCCAGTCCATGGGAGATGTCCAGACTGCAGGAGCAGGTGTGCATTGCACAGTTTAATTTTTTATTTTCTATAAGAGCAACTTATTTTCTATAATCTGCTGGGACTCAGAGCTCCCTCTGCCACACAGCAGCTGAGCTTCTCCTTCCTCAGCCACTTGCAAAAGCCCATTAAACCCCAGGGAACCTGTTGCAGCAGCTTTGCTCCCACAGCCACCAAAGCATCACCGAGTTGGAAACTGCCACTCGCGGCGGCCAGAGGTTGCTCAGTTTCCTAATTAGATATCTTGCCTCTAGCACATCCTGTGATCCCAAGGGCCCAGTTATGGAGGTGAGGAAAGCTGGTGTTTTTATGAATGTCTGATTCCCAGAGAAGGCCTCTGGAAGAAAAGCTAAGGACAAAAAGAATCCCTGCTCTCTGCAGCGCAGGCCACAGCGCAGGAAATGCACTCTCCTCTTGAGCATCCTACTCAAGTGGGGTAGCCCTTGACCACCTCCAGGTCCTGGCTGCATCCTGACTCCACAGCCTAAGCAACAAAGACACAAAAATAATCCCCGGTAGAGCCGTGATGCTCTTACCATTCATGGGAGAGGAATGAGTTTGCTGGGTGAGTCACTGTGGTATGTGGAGAGTCAAGCACAGGCTGGGACTGATGAATGGCTCAGGAGCTGGGCTGGGCTTCCAGAGCCGCCTTCTCTGCCCTAAATGACATTGGACAAGTAGCTTCTGTGCACTGCTTCCTCCATCTGTAAAATGCAGATTATAGTGATTATGTCCCTTATAGAGACAAAGTGATGCTTAATCAGTTTGTGACAAGTGCTGCAGCTCTCGGCTGCTTGTCCCAGGGAGCAGGAGAGCAACAAGGGCAGGCAAGGACAGCCCTGGGGAGCAGGACACAGCCTCATGGGGAACATTCCACCAGCTCCACAAACCTGCCTTGGTGCTTTTCCTTCTGGAAAACTCCATGCAGCTCAAAACACAGATTTTAGAGCCTCTTACACAACAGCCCTGCCAAGTCAGAGTGGCAGTGTCCCAGTGGAAGGCATTGGTGCTTTGCTGCTCTGAGTGATGTGTGTGACACAGATCAGAGCTGACACTGAGCAGTGGCTGCACCCCTGGTACACAGATCCTCTGTCCAGCCCTGCTGCTGGGAGCGAGTTCTGGAACTCACAGTGCTGCTGGGAGCAAGCTCTGGAGCTCTCACTGCACTGCAGGTCTTGCAAGGAGCAAATCCCTCCAAAGGGAATAGAAGCCAGACAGTCATTCAATCCAAACTATGTCATTTCAAGTGTCCTGCATGTCCTGCAAGACCCCACAGGGCTCCCAGGAGGCTTCAGACATTCCCAGAGCTGTGGTCAGCTAACTGAGATAGACAAGAAGGAGTTTTGGGGAGCATCCTCATTAAATAACACAAAATTCATGGTCAAACCTGCATTGTAGTCTTTCTTGGATAACTATTTAAAACCCAAATCAACACACAGCAGCAGGAAAGGGCCAAACCTCCTCTTCTTGCAGGTTGTGTTTTTAACACTGAGGTGCAGTTCTGTGCTCTGTCCTGCACGGCTCAGCATGTGCCTGTAGGGACACTGCCCAGGCCCCACATGTAGCCATTAATTCCTTTATCTGCATGCCATTGCTTTTTACAGCAGTGTTTATGTCAAGCCTTAGAAAGTGAAATTGCAACCAGATGGGCCCTTCCCCAGCAGCATCTTCTCATGGTGTGGGGAAAGGCACAGCCCATGGACACTGCAACAGGCAAGATTGAGCTTATTTCCCACCCAGGAGGAAAAGTGTTCAAGACAAAATTCAAATCAAGCTGGAGTGATGAAAACAGGGCTGCCCACATCCAGAGTTTGATACCTGTATTCAGCATCTCCTTCTCATATACAAATCAGAATTGTTCAGGTGGGAGCATAAAACGAGCAGAATTTTGTGAGGTCCAAATACCCAGGACAGGATTAATTCAGTGCAGAAAGTCATTGCATTGCTGAAGACTCACTCAGCTCAGGAGATGGAGCCCCTGGACTGCTGTGACACAGGTGGGTTGAGCTGGTGTGGGCTCCCTGAATGACCTGTGCAGAGCAGGGAGAGCTCCTGGGGTGCAGTGAGGGTCTAAAATGGTGATTTTTGCTGCTCAGAGGGCCTGGGGGCTGTGGAAGTGACAGATTCTGCATGCCAGGGATCGGCCGACTCAGCCTGAGGTGAAATTTGGAGAGGAGGTGATGGGCAAAGCAAGGGGCACCTGTCCCTTGGAATGGCCTTCAGTCGGCTGGAGATGCCACTCAGAGGAGCTGGGTGAGAGTGGCTGCATGACAGCAGTGTCTGGGGGACAAAGATGCTGTCACCAAGTGGGTAAATCCCCAAAAGTTGACACCCCAGAGGTAAATCACGTGCTGGGACAGGTGTTTACACACTGAGCACTCGGGCTTGATGCAGTCACGAATCCTCCTCCTCCTCTCTCTCTGATCCAGACATGCCTGGCCACAGGCAGGGATGCCTCAGGCTATGATCCTTTGTAAAATCCCTCTGTTTCTAGTCTGGCCTTAAGCATAAACAGGAAAAGCAACAGCAATCAGAGCAGCCACAGCACGACCCTGTCCGACAGGTCCCCAGCAGCAGATGCAGAGACAGCAGCCTCCTGCAGCTGAGAGCAACAGCCCTACCCTGCTGCCTTTCATCTGCTGCTCGTCCTCAGCACAAATACTGTCTGTTTTGAGGAGTTCAGTTCATTCCCTGGAGAAGCAGCCTCTCTCCTCACCACAATCCACTGCTCATTGTCACCCCTCTGGCTGTTCCTGCAGAGGAGCCTTGATCAGAAGGGCCCAGAGAGCTGAACTCGGGTATTCAGGGAGGTCTGGGGAACACAGAGAAGCTCCTGAGACCTTTATTCATAACCTGACAACTGCCAGACCTCCTCCTTTCAGCAACAGTGAGCTGCTATTGATGTTTATTCATAGAAATTATTACTGATACAAGCAAAGCTCCACTGCCCACTGCAGCCCATCCGTTCTGATTTATAAATTCCAGTTGTCTGGCAAAGCAATGCCTGCAAATCTTCCCTATTGTTTGTGGGCAGAATCCCATAAAACCAGCAGAATGAGTTGTTCTGGACATTTTGCACAAACTTGTTCACAAATAAAACTTGTCTTCTGCTGCGACAGCGCATATCACATTGCCATTCAATCTGAAACTTCAGGTGCAAATAAAAGAGATGTGGCAAATACTGGGGTTCCTAATGGAAATCCCTGCCAGTGGTAACTGTAAAGGAGTTGTAATATCCATCCTTAGGGACGATTCCTGACAGCTGATTTAACAATTCCATAGTAAGTGGGCATTTACTGACAGCAAATTCTGGCAGAAGTACATATTGCACCTCACTGCCAGCTCCCCATTAATGCTCCTGAACTGGTAGATGTTTTCTCTCAAGTGTCATGGACTGGGCTTCATTTGGATGTCACTGGGCCATGGATAAAGAAGAAACAATTTCATTGGATGAAGTGTCCTCGACCTTTTGTTTAGACACTGCAGGACTTCAATGTTAGGGACAGGATAGAAATAAGCCAGAACAGCTTTTCATTTTGTGCTCAGATCATTATTGGGTGGATTCATCTCTGGGACATACTCAGGGATCCAGATGAAGAATTTGTATGTTGGGAGGCTGAGTTCTCTCACATTCTCACCAGAATCCTCCAGCCTTCACTTCCCTCAGGTACAGTAAATGGCAGTTCCAACTCTGGAGATCTTCCTTAAAGTGAAGATTATAAAATCCCCAACAGGACCTCGTGGCCCTCATTCCTCCCCTTCAGCTCACAGCTAAGTTTTTCCTGCTGACATCTGTTCTTAATTCACCCCCAATATTTAATAAATCCATCCATAAAAATTATGTCTAAAGTAGGACTGAGGTTGCAGAAGCAGCTGTTAATCAGACAGTTAACACTGACCCTGCTCTCCTTGAGCATCCCTGCTCCCAGTGACTGCTTCCCTGTCCCTGGGCAGTCACAGGGTTCTCACAGGGCACTCTCTGAGCCATGAGCTGCAGCAGAGCCCTGCTGCCTCAGCTGTGCCTGTCCCTGCATCCCCCAGGACACTTGGGGCTGCTCTGCTGCAGGGAAAGGTGCAGGGGGATGCAGGATGAGCCCAGCAGGCTCTGGAGTGGCACAGGGAGCAGGAGCAGGGCACAGCAGCCAGGCAAGGAGAGGAGGAAGCAGAGATGGGACCCAAGGCAGAAACCACAGCGCTGGCAGTGACAAGAGGGACTGAGGGATGACAGAGCTGATGTTGCCAGACCTGGATAACAATTAAATCAGTAAAACACACACACACACAATTTCTGTCTCTCAGGCAACACACACATGATTAGTTTATGTAAATACCTAACGCAGATTGGCAAAATAAACACAGAGGCAGCTTATTTTCCTCAATAAATATTTGTCTGGGTGCTTATTGTTGATGGGCTCTGCCATGACCAGCCACTGCCCACGAGTTGGCTCTGGCCAAGTTCAGGCACTGCAGGATTCCCACAAGAGCTGTCCTGACCCACACGCCACATCTCCCTGATAAGTGAGAACTTGGAGATAAGACTTGGCATTTCTGATGAAAGCTGAATATCTCTGCAGCAAATCCAAATCATCCCTGAGCTGAGCACTCAGTGAACTCACAGCTGTTCCAGCCAAGTGAAACACTGTGACTGGGTGAATGAGGAGATCCAAACCTTTGGAGGTGTGTTGGAGAAGTGTCTGCATTTGATGTGTAGCTGCCTTGGCAGAATTCATCTTTTTGGCCTCAATTCAGCAGAACACTTAAGAACAGGCACAAGACTTGGAAGGTGTGTGAGCTCCAGTAAAACAGAGGTGTAGGCTTAAGTGGTTTTGCTGGACAAGGGTCTTTAAGCCACTGGCACTTGCTCTAATTCCTCATCTTTAATAAAACCCACCTGACTCTGTAGCAGCACAAGAGTCAGGGCTGAGTAATGGAAGCAGCCAGAGTCTGGTAATTGACTACCCAGTTTGGAATGTCAGAGCACGACAAATCAAAGCTTCACCCTTGGTGGGTTTGATTTAGATCCTCTCTGTCAGCAAACCCTTAATTAGAGGCCACCTTCAGAAAAATCTGCATTGATAAAAAGGATATGGAAGTGCAGCCCTGTGCTGCCTCTAATTGCTCAGGACACACCCCAGCTCTGGCTCCTGGATCTGTGCTCTGTCCTGCCTGAATGTGACGTTCCCTGCAAAGACACAGGGTTGGGAGCACAGCACAGGACCTGCTGGAGCAACACAGTAAAATTTTATGTCTCCACAAAAAGCAGTTGGATCCCTGGGCATCCATGCAGATTTCTCTCTCTTTATTTTCTGTGGTAAAGCACAAACTCCAGGCCATTCTTTAGTTCAGTGTCATTCTGTCAAATTTGGCTGAGGATGTCTCAGCCTGGCCATTGCCAGCGAGCTCTGACCACAGAACATTTGCTCCCTCCTTCAGAAAATCCTGTAGCCAAATCCTCCAACATCTTCTTTGCTCTTCCCTGGTGAGTCAGGACTCCCACACAGAAGTGATGGAGGAAGGAAAATGCTGCATTTTTTCTGCCATTTCTGCAGAACTTGTGACTGGGGAGCACTAAGCCAAAATTTCCAGGTAGGCTGTAAGGTGGTGGGAGCAGCCAAGCTCCAAATCTGCCAGGATAGTCCCAGGGATGCAGAACAGCCCCACCTCAGGTTGGGCAGCCACCAATGCCCATCCACTTCCAGCCCACTTCAGCTTCTGTCCATGCCACCACAGCCACAGCTGGCACAGTGGGCTTGCTGGGAAAATACTGCTCCCATTTTCCACAGGTTTGATAAATGCCAGTGACTGAAATGGGCTCTTCCTGTACTAGGCTGATGTGAAAATGTATTTCCATTTGGAAAGTGAGAAGGAGACCAGCCAGGGAGCAGCTGGAGAACCACATTAGAGCAAAAATAAATCATTTTTACTCATATTACATGATTCCTAAAGGCCTCTGCTCAGCTCTAAAGCTGCACTCGTTGGAGGGGAGTCCCTTACACACACACACACACACACACACGCACACACACACAAATGGACAAAAGCTCATGTAGAGGCTCTTCCTAGAGTAGAACACCCAGATTCCTCTATTTATAAATATTGTACTGACTTCCGTCACAGATTGGCAAGGCCAAATGAAACCATTAGTACAACCTTTACCCCCAGCACAAGCCAGGGATCTGCTCTGGTTCTCACAGAACCCCCAGTTCCTGCTGAAGCAATGTTCCAGCCAGTATTGATTTAAAGTCCATAAATAATGACAAATCTACTGTCTGTCTAGGTAATTATCACTCATGGGTAACTTAGAATTTTAATTTTCAGAACCAGATGTTAGATAAATCTCGCCTGGGCTCCTGGCATGGGGGGAGGTTTCTGCTCAACTTCAGAACTGTGGTTTATGTGTCTGTGTTTCCTCAGAAGTTCACAATCCCAAAGAATTATTTGCAAAGCTCAAGCAAGGCTGGTGATAATGAGGAAACCTTGGATGTATTTACTTGTGGCTTTTCAGAAACTGGATGAATGTTTAATGAGAGAGATGAACTCAGCTCTTGACCAAAAGAAAGAGGGTGTATGTGGTCACTCACTGAACTAGCACAGAAATTAGTAAATAACAGAGATAATAGAAACAAACACAATTCACCCCGGTAGTGCTCCATGCTCACACCAATATTAATTATTGTTATATAAGAATTAAACTGGGTCCATTATCCTGGACATTCTGATATCCCAAATACTTCACCCTGATAGTGCTCCATGCTCACACCAATATTAATCATTGTTGTATATTAATTAGGATAGGATCATTATCCCACTCCTCACCCAGTAACTTTCCATGCTCACACCAATATTAATTATGGTTATATAACAATTAAACTGGGCCTGGTCTCCATTTGGTTGTGCTGTATTTTACAGTGAAAATGATATCCCCAACATCTGTATTTCACAACAAACACTGTACCCCAAACATCTGTTTTTCTCAGCAAACATGATGCCCCAAACACCTGTATTTCACAGAAAACACTGTGCCCCAACACCTGTATTTCACAGCAAATGTGCACCACATATCCAACAGTAGGGGGAAACCCCAGTGCTGCTCTTTGGGGGTTTTTGGCCTGTTTCTGTCTGAGAGCTGTGCTGTTTCCAAGGGGATGGGAACACCTTGGTTTGTAACTCCTCCCTTCCCCCTGCCTGTGTCCCTCCCTCTGTGCTGTTTGCAGAAAGCTGACCTGGCCGTGGCTCCTCTGACCATCACTCATGTCCGGGAGAAAGCCATCGACTTCTCCAAGCCCTTCATGACCCTGGGGGTCAGCATCCTCTACAGGAAGCCCAACGGGACCAACCCCAGCGTCTTCTCCTTCCTCAACCCTCTCTCTCCTGACATCTGGATGTACATCTTGCTGGCCTACCTGGGGGTCAGCTGTGTGCTCTTTGTCATAGCCAGGTAAGGGCTGCTCCCTGCTGGGGGCTGCAGCACCAAACCCTTGTCACCACTGAGATCCCCTCTGCTCCATCACCGTGGGCTGGCTGCTTGCTTTCACACGCTATGGAAGAATTTTTAAATGGACACAGTATGGAAGAATTTTTAAATGGACTTTTTTTCATGGTTTCAGAAATTTTGCAGCCTTTCCATCTTGTCAGCACCTCCAGATGCATGAAGAGTATTCTGCTCTGTACTATTGTCCATTCTTGCTCCTATTTGGTCACTGCTCACACCTTTCCCAGCCCCTCCTGGGTCCTGAGCTCCCATCTCCCACACCATTTTCCATTTCTGTCCCTGATCCCTCCACCACTAAAGCTCAAACCCTTCCCTGTATCAAAAGAATGGAGAGGCCATTGCTACGGATCAGACAATGCCTGTTTACAAAATTAATATGCATCTAATTATCATGTTTAAATCCTCTGTGTTTAAAGGCAGAATTTGCATACATTTGCATGTCTTGTTAATTCCACAGGGCCTTTGATGAGACACAGTCCAGGGTTGCTCTCAATCCATGATCCCCCCTTTGCAAATCAAAACAAAGCACTTGCCCCCTCCTGCAGGCAGCTGCCCTTCATGACCACACACAGCCCTCAGTGGAATATTTTGCATAAACACCATGTCCAGAAAAGATTCCTCAGCCCACTCTGCAGTTTGGTGCTCATTTCTCATTATATCCAGTTGAATTTATACTGGTGGGGATTTCAGAACCGTCCCTGCTGCCTTGGTCTGGGCGTCCATGCTGCCCCTCTTCCCCAAGGAAGGTGCTGTGCTGCACCTTCCACCAGAAACCTTCTTCCCTCATCCACTGACATCAGAGAGCCAAATAAAAGGTCAGATACAGAACTGGAGCAAGCAGATTCCATTAACCCTGATGGTACAACAAATCCACAATTTTCAGCATCCTTCAGGCCCAGTGGGGGCATTTAGAGCAGATTTCCTGTGTTCACTCTGTCATATCCTAATTACACAGAGCAGCAGAGTGAGCTGGGCGTGTTATGAGCACCTGCAGTGTTCACATTAGGAGCTTGGTTTTTTTCAGCTCATAATGCCCAGATACAGCCTAAATTGTCCAGACCTCACTTTCAAAGAATGTTAAACAAGCATGGTGAGGCAAGTACGTGTTCTGGTCCCTCCTCTGCACAGGGTCAGAGCTGGACATTGTGTTTTCCTCTCAGAGGACATGGAGAGCCCCCCCGATCCAGACTGCTGCTGCAATTGCTCTCCTCCCTTGTCTGTGCCATGCCTCCTCACCCAAGGGTGTCAGACGTAACCAAGTGCTGTCAGCAGCACAAGACTCTCTTCTGGGAGAATGGACCCAAGGTAATGATGAGCAGGAAAATCCTGTGATGGCTGATAAAAGCCTTGGCTATCTGTCCCTGCCATCCAGGCAGGACACAGCTGAGTGGGCTCTGCTCCCACAGCACCACTGGCTTTGATGGCACCAGGCTGCTCATGTGCCCTGCAGTGACAATTCAAACACCATTTCACATTTATGAGCTTATTTTTCGCTGCTCATAATGGCCAGATCCAGCCCAAATTGGCCAGATCCCACTTTCAAAGCATGTTAAATGTGCAAATTGTATCTGCACATGAAACACTGCAGAAAGGCTGCAGGAAATGCCTTGCCTTTCCTTTCCCTTTCCCTTTCCCATCAGGGCTGGGACAGGCCCTGATGTGAAATCTCTCAGTCACCACTTTGCACAAACAGGGATGTCTGTCCAAGCACAGCCTTGGCTTTTGGCTGATGTTGAGGGATGAAAACCTGAAGAACTGTGGCTTTGTCTCAGGTTTTATTCTGAAATGAGACTCAGCATCCTCCTACATCAGATCAGTTATGATGTAATAGAACAATTTTTCCCTATCACGCTATTTCTTGGACTAAATTCAACACATAAATACTGCAAAGTTTCTTTTTCATGTTTTGCTCCTGACATTTCTTCTGTCATCCCATTCTTTCAAAGAACACCAAGTATTCAGAGTAATTAAAATTCCACAGGAATGGTCTTTTAACACACAGAGATGGAAAGCAAGAGATTTCACAGGGAAAATATTTATCACATTCAGAAGTAATGGAAACAATATCTGCTTTTGACCCCAGTAAGGCCTCTGAAATCCAATTCTCATAAGAAAACCACAATCAGAAAAAGAAAAGCCTTAATTCAGAAACATGAGTCTTCTGAACTAGGCACCAGAGCCCTCTGCTCATGCCATAACCATAGGTCAATGCCACTTAAAACAGACTCAGGAACTATTTAGAGGCAGGCAAAGGATGGATTTGGTCCATCTGTCATTTTAATCAGTCTTTCTTTGCTATTGATGGAATCCCTGCTCCCAACCCCCAGCCCCCAGAGAGCCATCAACACTGGCTGTCCCCACAGGTGAGGCTGTGGTGCCAGGCTGGCCTGTCCCTGGGCTCACACAGCCTCCAAATGACACCAAACCCCTCTGGCTGGTGGCAGGGTGGGTGGGTTTAGTCTTCATTCTAATTGCAGAGAGGACTGGCTCATCCATTGGAAATTTCTCTGGAGACACAATTTAGAGTCAAAAGTATTTTGTGTCAGATCTTTTAGACTTCTTCAAAATACTTCAATTTCCCTGCCAAAAAAAAAAAAAACCAACCAAAAGACACAGGAGAATGATCCTAGTTTTTGATGAAATATTTCTCAGAGCCCACTGTGCATGTGAGGATGAGGGAAGGCAGCCACAGAGAACCCTGAGCTTCCCCACTTTGATTTGAGCTCTGGCTCTATGGGGTCAATGAGCTCCTCTCCCTTCTTCCCTCATTTCCTCTTGCTTCCACTAATGGTTTCTCTGCTCAAGCACTGGAGGCTGTTGCTGCTTTGCAGATTTCTGAATATTTCTCTGTCATTTGAGCTGCACCAGTCGGTTTTTGCTCAGACCTTGAAGTTCTCCAGCATGTCATCTTGCCAGGCTCATTGATCTCACCCATTCCCTTTCTTTCTCATAGTCTTTCATTGGCAGCCCAAGAAAGTTTTCATCTAATTCCTGAACTGTGGGTTTATCTGACAGAAAGGACCAAGACACCATCCTTTATCCACCTCAGGTGTGAATATATAGCAAGTTCCAAGGAATAAGCAGCATATAAAGCCAGGTCTGAGTTCAGCCTGGTTCTTGTTTCCTTGCTGATTTCCTCTGGTTTAGAGAGCAGAGGAGGGTGAGCAGCAAGAACAGCCCAACTATTACTGGATGAACAAGCAGCAGTGTCAGGGTGCAGCCTGAGCACAGCTGTGGTTCCACTCCCCAAACCCAGCCCAGGGAACAATCCCAGCTGCAGGAAGGTGAGATAAACCAGGCAGGAAAGGAGAGGTCACTGGACTGTATCTTGAAGGTGGAAAACAGAAGCAAAAAGTGGCACAGCTGTGCCCAGGGTAATCTTTTTCAAGATGGGCTGTGCCTTGTCCATCCTCAGGGATGGTTTTGCCCATGGAGCCCTCCCAGGCTTGGAGCACTGACATGTGCACTGGTTTCAGTGCCAGGAGGTTCCTGGCAGAGAGCTGGGGCCTTTCTCCAAACAAATCCAACTGTCTGAGTGAGAGGAATGAGCCACAAACCATCTCCTTGGGTGGTGGGTCTGGTGGGGAATGACAGAGGGAAATATCTGATACAGGCTGGGGGCTGGGCTTTGAGAAGGGGCTGTTGTGAATTTCCAAGGATTCCAGAAGGAAGCAGAGATGATAATTAATGCTTGGTTCAAAAGCAATTATACCAATCATGTTTTTAATTTAATCTCTGCAAAATTTGGGACTCTTGGAAGATGTAAATAAACAGCTCTAAAAATATTAACATCTCTCCTGTTGAGCATCCTCCCCCGATCCTGGCTAAACGAGCTCCTTCCTGGCGGTGCTTGGCTGCCAGTCTTGGGCAGAATTTGCAAAGATATTCCTGGGAAATCCCCTAAGTCTTGCTCAAGACCTGCAGAGCTGTCCATGGAAATGCATCCCCACAGGGAATAAGTTTCTCCCACTGCCCAGCATAGGGCCAAGTGAGGCAGCAATCCACAGTGAACTGTCACCACATCCCAGTGTTCTGCCAGTGCCCTGACTGGGCCAAATTCCTGTTTGTCAAGATGGTGGGAGATTCTACCTCTCAGTGACCTAAATCCCACCCTGATTCCCATGTGCATTGATGGGAGAATCTCCTGAAATACCAGTTTGTCCCTGCTCTTGCTGCAGAATCACCGAGGCTTCTCCCCTCAGTCAATCAAAAATGCCATTTTCCCCCATGTTCTTGAAGTTTTACATACGAAAGGTTTTGTTTCATGAATCCCATCCCATCCCATCCTCACGTGCTCCAGGTCCTGTTGTAGGACACAATATTGAAGAGATGATCCAAAGGCTCTGGGGAAGGCACCTGAGACACCTTAGGAGGACTTGGCTTCCCAGGTCTCTGCTTTCCAGAATGCAGGACACAGAATTACAGCTCTGTGGGTGACTTGGGCAGAATTTGCGTCTTTCTCTACAAAGCTGTGCACCAGGGGGTCAGCAGCCCCTGCACAGCAGCACCAGAGGCACTGAGACTCCTTTTTTCCAGTTCCCTTAGGGTCATGTCCTGCCACATCCCAATTAACTGATGCCTTGAGATTTTAGCCATTACATTTTTCAAATCCTGTACTGCAGTAGTGCATGATTCTAAATTCCATATAAAGTGTGAGTTACTGTCTTCATATTTTGGTCAGAGAAAACAATCCCTCTAGACCTGAGATCCAGGACACCCTACAGCCCCAGGTCCCAAAAAGTGTAAACAAAAGTGAGTTGGGGGGAGCAAACTGGGGGTGTATTACTTCATTACCTGAAGCTGTAATTGGAGGATTAACCCCTGATATGCAAGTGGAGCAAACTTATATCTGTCTGAAAAATTCGTGACCACCGCTCATCTTGGGTGTAGCCTCTGACTTTTGGCTGCCCAAGGTCTATCTGTTGATAAATAAATAAATACCCACTTTTATTCTCTTAATCTTGTCCAGGCTGTTTTAGGCAGCCACTCCAAGGCATCCTAACAAGCTTCTGTTTCCCTGTGTGCCCCAGGTTCAGCCCATATGAGTGGTACGATGCCCACCCCTGCAACCCGGGCTCAGACATTGTGGAGAACAACTTCACTCTCCTGAACAGCTTCTGGTTCGGGATGGGAGCACTGATGCAGCAAGGTAGGGTGGCACCCACCTGCTCTAAGGGCTTCTTTAATTTAGAATTTGTTTTGGTTGCAGCCTCCCAGCACCTTCTGGCCCCTGAGCACACACCCAGGGTGATCTGAGGAGGAGAAGTGCCTTCATCTCCCTCAGCTGCTTCATTCACCCACACCCCACTGACTGCAAATTCCTGTTTCTGTTAATTCCAACCACCTGCTCAGTTTCAGGATCTCTGACCTGGCTCTCTCTCTCTTCTAAATCCAGGGTGTCTTGTCCCCATTTTTCCCCTCCCCTGGTCATTCTGAGATGCCCTGAAGCTCCCCCAGCCCAGCACAAATACAAGGAGCTGCCCTGGGAGCCTCTGGCCAGCAGAGCTGTCAGTGGCACTGGTGTGAGCCACCATGGTCACAGGGACCTCAGAAATGGGATATGGATGGGATTACATTCCTGTGTGTGAATGGAATAGAGAGATGGAATGAATAGAGCAAATCTGTTCAGAAGGCAGCAGGGGGGGAGCT
Organism: Luscinia megarhynchos; assembly: GCA_034336665.1. Lineage (NCBI taxonomy): Eukaryota > Metazoa > Chordata > Aves > Passeriformes > Muscicapidae > Luscinia > Luscinia megarhynchos. The sequence continues at coordinate 3,679,290 of CM067585.1, forward strand.
TGGGAGCAGCTCTGACTAAGGAACAAAATTCAGCTGTGATCTAATTGCAGAAAATCCAGGAATAGAACTAAGTGGAAAATGTCAAACATTTGTCACACTTTAATTTACCGTGTATCAGTGGTTATAGCCAGACAGCAAAAGAGGCACAGCCTGGGCTCAGTGGCAGCACAGAGCTCCTGGTCCAGCTCCACTGCTGCCTGGAACAGAGATTCCTCCTGGATCCTGGCTGCCCTCATGGACAGTGACAGTTCCCAGCAAGAGGGTTTAGCAGGATGAATCATCCCTCTTATCAGATGCTGATAAATGAAAAGAACTATAATCTTTTTAACTCAATTCTGCATCTGAGAAGAAAAATATTTCAAAGCCAGGCTGATGTCACAGCATCCAATGCATCAAAGAGCCGGAGATGGAAGAGGGAAGAGGCAGAATCTTGAGGAGAACCAAAGCACCCTCAATATCCAGGACTCTTCCTCTTCCTGGAGTCTCCTTGCTGCACTCTGAAGGGAGGAAAACTACATCCCATGCTCTGCTTTGATGCCACTGCTGCCTAAAATTGCTTTGCAAAGCCCAATCTTTGTTGCACATTCCAGGCTGATAAATCCTCTGAGCACAGCTGTTTCAAACCTAAAGCTCTTGCCCGGCTTTAAAAGGTGTTTTGGGTGATTACAAAAATAGCAGAACCCATTTAGCCCTTCATGTCTGCTCAATAAAAGTGATTCCAGACCCACTACACCTTTTATGCTGCAACATCTCCTGCTTCCCCACTTCTGACTGGCATTCAAAGCCCTGGACCCTGATAGTTCCTTTCTCTCAGTGTTTGATTTTTTTAAAACCTTGTGTATTTGAACACACTCCCCAGAGTGAGTCTTTTGAAAATAATCTGTATAAAAGCAAAGCCCTTTTTAAATGGCAGAACAAAACACTCATAAAAGTTCATAAATAACTTGCTATTTAAATCTCATAAAAGCCCAGTTAATTACTTCAGTTTGGATGTTTCCTGTAAATTGGGCACTGTACCAGAGGTCAGTAATCAAGGAAGAAGGTTTTTCTGCAAATGCTACAAAACCCCCACTGATGTCCTGGCATGCAAGATGTCTGGATAATTTGCCTCAAAAACCAGTTGGCTTTAATTGCTTAGCTGTAACAGTTTTGACAGTAAAACCCGATGACATATATAAATGCATATAAAATGTACATATGGATGCATTAAATGGGTTCTTTCCCTGTATTTTCTCTCACTTCCTTCCCTCTCCCACCCCAGGCTCAGAGTTGATGCCTAAAGCCCTGTCTACACGGATCATTGGTGGCATATGGTGGTTCTTCACCCTAATTATCATCTCGTCCTACACGGCCAACCTTGCAGCCTTCCTAACAGTGGAGAGGATGGAGTCCCCCATCGACTCTGCAGATGACTTGGCAAAGCAGACAAAAATAGAGTATGGAGCAGTGAAGGATGGAGCTACCATGACCTTCTTCAAGGTGAGACCAGGCAGAGGCTTTCTACATTCCAGGCAGAGATGCCAGTGGGAGCCAGGACAAAGATCCAAAGGCAGAAAACTCCCAAGCTGCCCTGCTGCTCCTTCCACAGCTTCTTTCATCTTACATCCTGCCCAGACTGAGATTGTCCCTCACCTGAGCCCCACCAAGCCTAAGTCCCCCTCCCTGTTGTTAACTGAAGTCACAGTGACAAAATTTAACTGATTTTACTGTTTTGCAGGCTCTACCTGATCTTGGCTCACACACCCTAAAACATAGCATGTGCCAAGGTGCAGCTTGTATTAAAGCCCTGCAGAAAAATCTTATATTCCCTAAAGAATCTTCCCAATTTCCACATCTGACCCATCCAGCTTCTTCCTTGCCTCTGCCAGCACAGGCCCACAGAGCCCCCAGGCTGATCCTGCCATCCTTCAGGGACAGAGGAGAGCCCAAATTAACCCACAGCTGGACCGATGTTGCAAAGTGCCCTCCCTGACCAGTATTTTTTACAGCTGAAATATCTTTCTTGTCCTTCAGGTATTCATATCAATGTAATCCAGTTTTATTAACCTCTGAGATCCAGGGCAAGTGCATCACAATCCAATTGCATTAATTTCTTCTATTTAAAGTATAATTAAATTCAGAAGTCAGTCAGATTCCACCGTGGCTTCAAAAATAGAAAGAAGCTGAGAGATGTAAAATGACCTTTAAAACCACTGCTGGCCTGCAAAAACCCAGTTTAAAAAGAGAGAGAATAAAGGGATAGAAATGAGGGGCGATTAAGGAATTATCACCCTGGCAAGGAAAGAGGCCCAAAAGAAGATTTCAGGCTCTGGGTCAGGAATGGGAGCTGGCTCCCCCCACCTCTGGCTCCTTCCTCTTCCACCACCCAAAATGCAGAAGGAAATACACAACTAACACAGCTCAGGCTTTACCAGGCAGGTTGTGGCTGGTGCTGCAAGATTTGAGCAGGCACAGGGTGATGGCAGCTTGACAAGGCCTCAGTGGTTTAATTGGCAAGACTCATTAAAGGAATCCAATATGCTGGATTTTCATAATAGAGAGAGCATTGCTCCTGTGAAACTTCTCTTGGCTCTGATCTGGCTGAGGAGCCACTGTCCTCCCCAAATCTGTGTCCTGCCTCTGACAGGCAGCAGCAGAGGTTGATAAAGAGCCACACAGGGGTTGGTTTGCTCTTTAATGATGCTGGGGATTCCCAGTTTGCCTCCTGCCATGGAACTGGTCCATGCATTCTGTCCATGGCACAGCCAGATGCAGGGTGGTGTCTTGCAAAGCTTTATAAACCTGGAGCAGCCAGCAGGGAAAGGCAGGCTGTAACTGTGTGCTTTAACTGCTCTTTCCAATACGACTTTTATATGGGAATAAAAGGAAACTGTCTCTTTTAACAATCATCAGGACACAGTATATTTATTGCTTCATATCATTATCCATCAGAATCATACTTCAGGCTCCTAACGGCCTTGGCATGGTTTATTGATGCAGAGTATTTTCCTTTTCCTTTTTATTATCACTGTTGTATGGAGATGAATTCTCAGGAATGTCCCCTTTGACAAGGGTTTCCATTACTGCAGCACCCACGTGGGATGCTCTGCTCACTTGTTCTTTGTGTACAGAGGGATGTTGCAGAGACAGGATTTGTCCCAGCCCCCTGCAAGGTCCTTGCAGGGTAATTCCTGGGTGATTTTGGTTCATCTGCTCTGTCCATGGGGATACCTGTAACAGCACAGACCTCCAGGTGTCAGCTGAGGAGCCACACTCCCTCAGATGGGTGGCACTGGAAGAACAGCACATGGCTGCTCTCCCCTTCCTCTGCTCTGCTCCAGGGGCACCAGGAGAGACAGCCCAAGGCTCCAGAAGCATTCCTGCATCTCTGAACACACTGCCACTGCTGGGACAAAAGGCTGATGGCAGCACACGCACCAGGATCTTACCTGCTCTGTGGATTACCTGCTGTGCTTGGCCCAAATTGCTGCTTGGCTCCTTGTATGGCTGTTCCCAAAGCCATTCCCTCACAGCAGGGTCTCACTCCTCCATCTCTCCCTGTTAAATCAGCTGCAAGCTGCACACGCCAAACAAAGCTGAGCACACCCTGCAGCCTCTCTGCCAGAGCCCATCCTAGTCCAGGCTGGATCCCCCAGGGAATGCAGGAGGAGAGCAGCACCCCAGGCTGATCTTAGGGAGCAGTGGACAATGGGAGGAAGAGGAGGAGGAAGGCTACACGCTGTTCCATGAGGTTGTTCCCAAAGCAATGACCAGTTCTGCCTGAGAGCTTGTGCAGAGCTCACCAGGGACACTGCAGAAGATCCAAATGGAACCAAGACCTCTCTGGGACAGCCCCACAGCAATGGATGCTCTCCCACAAATTTTGGCCCCATGCAGCAAAGCAAACCAGCCATAGCAAATGGGAAGAAGAGAGAGTTTTACCAACCATACTGGCAGATTTTGAATTTATGAAAAGAACTTTGGAAAAGTTGTTTACTCCCTGGCAATGCAGATTGAGTTACAGGAATAAACACGGATCAATTAATTTAAGAACAGCATCCAGAGTTCATTATAAATCATAAATCCTTCCCATCCTGCAGAGGATGCTGCCTCTCTGAATAGAAGGCCAGGTCTTTGGAGTCTGGGTGTGAGTGTGTGTATGTGTGTACACAGATACCCACTCTTACAGAAATGTTAAATCCTCAAGACTAAGTATCTTCAGTTGGTGGAAATCAATTTATTTTTTCATACAGGCTGGAATCAAAAAATCTTAAGCCTGAAAGTTCCTTTCTTGCCAATTTGGCTGATAAAAAAGCAAGTATGTCTTGGCAAGATGCCTCGTAGGGGCTCCTCTAAACGATTCCATTAATTGATTTGGGTGACTGGCCCTGCAGAGCTGCTTATTAAAGGTGCCTTCTGAGCTGTGACTCTGAAGAATGAACTCGGAGGCGTTCTCGGTGTCGCTGTGTTTGGAGGGGCTGGCACTCAGCTTTCACATACACATCTCATTTAGCACTAACTCAGAGTGATTAACATGCAGAGCACAGCAGACCAGATTCTGGTGCTATTTATCCTGAACAAATCAAGCTCCACTCTCGTGAGTTGGAGGGAGAGACATGGGCAGGAGTGGGGCTCGACCCCTCCTTGGCACCAGCCCTTGATAATCAGCAATATCTCCATCATTCCTGGTGTCTCGGAGCTCCTGACATGGAACATTCTCTGCCAGAAGAAGCCAGTGTCAGACCATTCATCTTCATGCTTCAGAGCACCCAAGCAGCTCCTCCTCACCTACCTTTGGCAGCAAAGTTGTCACTGAGGGGAACCTGGGGATCCTCTGGAGGATGTGGGGGCACAGGGGGTCCCTTTACCCACAAACAACTGAGATTGCTTCTTCTAAGAAGCCCATAAAAGTAAATGGTGAATCTCTTGAGAAGAAATTTACACCCAGCCACAGCAAATACCAGATCAGACCAGTAACCAACCCCAGCAAGGATTTTTTAAGGTAAACTATGGTAAAATCAGGGGCTCAGCAGAATAAAACGTACACACAAATAGAGAACACAAAAATATCAACAAAATAAAAACAATATAAGGCATTCTTTATTACTAAATCACTACCAAGATGGTTTTGCTTATTTCTATGGTGTGGTCCTGGCTGGTGACATCTAAATTCCCATCAATAAGCAAAGCCTTTGCAGTGTGGCCCAAGTATTTGAGAGGAGGAAAAGGAGAAATGAACTTCTTCTTCAACTACAAAACATGTTGTGTGGCTTAATTGGGTGTGAGCCGGAGCAGGGACGCTCCTGCCCTCGCTGCTGCTGCTGCTGTGATTTGGGATCATGACTGACATGGCTCTCACAGCTGCTTCCAGGTTTTTAGCAAATGATCTGCCTGTGAGGGCTGTGCTGGGAATTACAGCTGGGGAATTTTCCCTTGGAAAAGCAGTTCTTATTAGGTTGTAGAGCCTGGGACTGCCCTGACCTGGGCTGGGTGTGAGCTGCCCTGGCAGCACCAATGCCCTGCCCTCCCTCCTGGAGGTACTCTCAGCTCATATTCCCTGCTGGGTCTCACCCTGTGCCCTGATCTCTGTTCCTGCTGCTCATCAGGCACAAGTGAGCAGTGACCGCCAGCCCCATCCTCCTGGCCAGCCCTTGCCCAGGTGTGCCCTAGCTGGAGCAGTGCTGGACCCCTGGAAGGGCTCAGCACAGCCAGCACTGACAAATCTGGGCTCTTCCTGGCACCCCAAACACAATCAAGTGCCTTCAAGCTGGTCAGGAGCAGTGATTTAAGAGAAGAAGAGAAATGTGGTTTTTCTTTTGCATGGAGCCCTGTCTCATGTAATTTCAGTTGTCTGAAGAGGCCCAGTGCCTCATGCAAGTCCCATTTGCTTCACTAAATGCAGCCTATTGATTTTTTGCCAGTTTATTTTGCTCTGTACTCTAAACTGGGATAGCACTGATGTTAAAAACTCTGTGTCAACACCCAAGGAGCATTAAATGCAGAAAGAGAAGAAGAGAGAGGGAGAGCCAAGGAAACCAGTGGCCTCTGATGTGAGCTATATAAATGTTAAACAAGTCCTTATCAGCCAGCTGAGCACACGATTCATTTCAATTACCCATTGTAATGTACAGATATTTAATAATCCTTTTGGAGGCTACAGTTCTTGCTGCTCTTTGAGGTTTGATAGATGCCACAAATCTACCTTACAGGCACTGGTCCAGATTTTCAAGCAAGGGAGATAATCTTGCCTCTTGAATGAAGTTTGCTCCAACACATCCACTGCTGAGCATTCATCAAGTGGATTATAACGAGCACAAGGTTTAATGGAGAAGAAATGAATCCCTGAGTATTTCAGTGAGGAGAAGGGGCCCACAGGGTTAAAGGCGGAAGGAATAGCCTTTGTTTGAACAGCACTTCATTACCCAGCTTTGGGGTGATGAGCTTTTGTTTAACTTTTGCTAAACATACTGGAATAAAGGAGGTGGATGGGCAAAGCATTTGGAATATGAAGCATTACAAGGGACTTCCAGCTACCTCACCATAATTCATGAAGGTTTTTATCAGAAGAAGCTGTGCTGGCACATTTTGGGTGATACTGAAAAAATGAGGGGGAGCTGTGGCAGCAGCAGTTGCGCTGGGCTGGGGCTCCATCTCCTGCTTCCTCCTGGAAGGACAGAGACCTGTGGAGAGATAAACAACAGAGTGAAGGCACAGCTCTGCTGCAGCGACTCCTGGTGCAGCTGCTGAGAGGCCACACTTGTTCCAGGCACAGCACAGGGACTCACCTGCCCTCTGACTTAGCCACCTCCAGGCTCACTGAGGAGAACAGTGGAGGAGGAGGTTTGGCTGGCTAAGCTGCCTCTTACAAAATAAGAAGGCAAAGACAGATCTAGGAAAAACAAGAAATTGGGCAGAAAAGAAGAATGCATAGAGGAGCTGGCAGCAGTGGGAGCACAAGCCTCAATATCAAAGTGTTCAATATCAAATAATAAAGCCTCAATACCAAAGTGCTGTTCCAGGGCTGGTCTGAGGGAGAAGCACTGACCCACAGGAGTGCTGGGACCAGCAAAGGGGCAGGAGGACACTGCTCTGCCTGTCTGAGAAATCTTCCTAAACTAAAGCCACTTCTGACCAGCAGTCCCTTCCCATGGCTGGAGGACGAACAGGATGAACTTCAAGGTCTTTCCCAAGGCAAACCATTCTGGGATTCTGTGATTCTGTGACTTTTGTGATGACTGAGACAGCTCAGAAGGTGCTTGTAGATAAATGGCACTTTTCAAATGTTATGGCAAGACGTAAAATAACCATATTTCCTCTCGCTCAACACATTTTCCAGAAGAAAAAAAACCATTCACATGAATAGCAAGCTAGAAAACATATTCTTTCCTTTTCAACAGAATGTCTGCTGATAGTGAAAGAATATCCATGTTTATTTTTAGCCGTAAGACAATCTTCTTGAATATCTCTGTGCTTCTGTTTACGTGGGTACGTTAAATCTGTTTGGCAATTGCACATATCTCAGAGGAGACATGTTTCCTTGCCATGCTTGAGGAAAGACAAAAATGTAATAGTGTGTAGAGAAAACCACATCCTCCAAAACTCTCTTTGTTCTCTCTGCACGCAGAAACATTACAGGGTAAACAAATCCTGGTTAGGAAGCGAACACATTTTAGCAGATCTGCCAATGGCTTGGGATATAAGGGGGCCTGCAAGGCTTTGGGCAGGGTCTCAGCTCCACCTCAGGACCTGAAGCACGTGCACAGTGTGAAGTTTGCTTGTCTCTCTTTAAGGCAACATAAATGCAAAAAATGTTGGACAGTGAAGACATTTAAGACATAGTCAAATTCATGGCTGCTCCATTGTGTGATCTGTTCTCAACTATTATTGTTATTTTTAACTAAAAAGATACCAGCTTTCAGCAAATGGAGAATTCATTCTTATTTTGGGGCTGGGCGGGGGGTATCGTTTTTCCAGAAATCCAAAATTTCCACATTTGAAAAAATGTGGGCTTTCATGAGCAGCAAACCCACGGCACTGGTTAAGAACAACGAGGAGGGGATCCAGCGAACGCTGACAGCGGATTACGCACTGCTGATGGAGTCCACCACCATCGAGTACATCACCCAGAGGAACTGCAACCTCACCCAGATCGGGGGGCTCATCGACACCAAAGGCTACGGCATTGGGACACCCATGGGTGAGTGACAGCTCTGCACTGGGGACCCTGAGCGGGACTGGTTACCACAAACTCAACAGTGAGGACACTGCTGAAGGCTCATGGGGAACCTAATCTGGCTTTTTCCCAGGCTGTTGACTTTTCTCAGCTCCAGCTTGGATCTTTCCCAGGCTGGGGATTTTTCTGAGAGACAAAACAAGGGAAGGTAGAAAGAAAACACAGACAGACACCTGGTGTTGACTACCAAGCCATGTGAGTGTCTCGTGATGCTTTGAAGAGAGCATGTTTTCAAAGAGGTGTTGCCTTCTTGGACCAATGAGTCCTTTCTACTTTGTTTTTCACAATCTCCCTTATATAAATGCCATGGCTTTTCAATAAATCGCTCCTTCTTGCTGCTTGGAAGGGGAGTTGTGTTGCTGTATTCTTTTGCCACTTCCACAGCGACACAACAGAGCAGCAAATCTCCAAACACCAAACTTTACACTCTCTGCGTTGAAGAGAGGTCTGAACTGCTCAGCCCAACACAGGCACCTTCCCTGCTTGGTCGGATTTTTGTCCCTCTGTGTATAACAGTGTTCCCATCCCCAGGGTCACCGTACAGGGACAAGATCACCATCGCCATCCTGCAGCTGCAGGAGGAGGACAAGCTCCACGTCATGAAGGAGAAGTGGTGGCGGGGGAATGGCTGCCCTGAGGATGAGAACAAAGAGGCCAGTGCTCTGGGCATCCAGAACATCGGGGGGATCTTCATAGTGCTGGCAGCAGGCCTGGTGCTGTCTGTCTTCGTGGCCATGGTGGAGTTCATCTACAAGCTGCGCAAAACAGCAGAGCGCGAGCAGGTACTGAGTGATTCCCTCTGGTTCTCTGCACTCCCCTTAGCCCAGCCATGGAGGGCTTTGCAGGCTGACCCTACAAACAGGAAGGGGTGTGAGGGATCCAGCCTGGCAGCCCTAAAACTCCATCCCCAGAGGATCACTAGTCTGTCCCTCTGACAGACTCCACTCGGGGGAAAGTCACGTCTGCTCTGATCAGGGTCGTCTGCAGCAGCAGCCAGACCAGGACACATTGGTAAAGTACTTTAGAGCAAGCTGACAAATAAATCACTAAAATATAGACAGAAATCCTTAGGATCCTACATCCACTTGCAATCACCTTGCACGTTCCAGGTGTGGCTATCCATGCCTTTTCCCCAGTCCTATTCAAACAGGAACAAGTCAGGGCACTCCAGGAAGCCTCTCACTGTCTTGTCAACTCTGCCACACTCACAAACACTGCCCATCAGCGGCTCATCAACGTTCAGGAAACAACAGAACTACTTTTATGTTCTTCCTCTTCCGTGGGTGTCCCGCTGCAGTAAGTAGAACATGCACTTGTATGCATGACCAGAAATCAAAGTGAGCTTCTCTCATGATGGACCAGACAGAGAAAGGAAAGCTGCCCAGTGGCAGGAGGGTCAGACCCATCCAAGCCCCCTGCAGGGATCACACAGCACAGACCTCCAGCTCTGCCTTTGTGCAGGATTTAGCATGTTACAGGTACAGCCCCTGCCCAGGGAGAGGGGTCAGCCAGGTGCCCACACAGCCCAGCAGAGCACAGTCAACGCCTGAAACAGCCCCAAACCCCGTGCTCACTCTCTGCTGAGCCCTTCCAGCCCCACTGCTCCCGCCTGGGCAGCAGAACACTACAGCAGTAACACAGCATTCCTGCTGATGCCATGGAGTGGCTGCCTAAAATAGAGGCTAGACAAGATTAAGAGAATAAAAGCAGGTATTTATTGAAGGCCTTCTATAGATACACCCTGGGCAGTCAGAAGCATCTGAGGGGCTGCACCCAAGATGTAAGATGATCACAAGTTTTTCAGACAGATGTAAGTCTGGACCATTTATATATCAGGGGTTAATCCTCTAATTACAGCTTCAGGTAATGAAGAAACATACCCCCAGTTTGCTCCCCACCCAACTCACTTTTGTTTATACTTTTTGGGGCCTGAAACAGTGAGGTGTCCTCAAGTCCCAGGCCTGGAGAGGAATGGTTTTGTCTGAATAAAATGGGAGAAGAGCAGCTGATAGGCTATGGAGCCTTACAGTTGCACACTAAAGAATTGTAGGATTGTGACTGCTTGGGCTTGGGGTTTGCCCCGAGCTGCTACAACAAGCCTGGATAAGATGCCCTGTAAGGAACAGCTTATCCTGGTGTCTCGGGCAGATTTCAGCCACAAGGTACTTGGGTGCAAGCAATGCCTAGAGTTTTGGCCATCAGCTCTTATTGTGATTTCTGCTCAGCTTGCAAAGTTCCTTCTTGGCCAGCAGAGAAAGAGACCAAGAAAGCTGCACGGAGGTTCCACAGACACTATTTCTTCCACAAAGGGGTCCAGGCAGCAGTCCAAACACATAAAGTACTGAGGGGGCTTTTGTAAGGTCAGGGTGCCTTAGAAACAGACCAATAGCACAGGGGATTGTGAAGCTGACCAACTACTAGGGATTTTAGGTAAAAAGTGACCTATCACCTAAGGGATGGAAAATGGACCAAATAAATCACAAAGAGATAAAGGGAGGGTCTGCAGAGGGGGTGAAATATTTCTAGCATTAATCATTCTAAGGAGCACTTTCTTATCTAAGGGATGATTTCCAGGGAGGCCTGTCAGGGTTTACAAATAGGATTACAAATAGATGAAAAATACAAAAGCTAAAACCCTAAGGCATCATCCCCTCTGTCCCCAGCGCTCCTTCTGCAGCGCCATGGCTGACGAGATCCGGCTGTCCCTCACCTGCCAGCGCCGGGTCAAGCACAAGCCCCAGCCCCCCGTGATGGTGAAGACGGACGCCGTGATCAACATGCACACCTTCAACGACCGCCGGCTGCCCGGCAAGGACAACATGACCTGCAGCACTGGATTGGCGCCTGTGTTCCCCTAGGGAATGCCAGCGGGGGGGTGGAAGGGAAGGAATTGCTGCAGACAAGGCTGGATGCACCCTTAACTAGGGAAGAATAGATTAAAAAACAAGAGAAAAATAACCAAGAAAATACAAGCCTGGTTTGTTCATTTCAAGAACAAGGCCTTTGCAATGCAGCTGCATCCGTCACCGCAGAGAAGCCAGAACTTCCAAGCACGGAGAGTAAAGTGGGTCTTGGGGTTTTTTGCGTTTGTTTTGTTACTTTTCATTCCTTTTTTTTTTAATGCTTCGATCCTCCAGGCCTCATGGAGTCCAACCACCACCCAGGAGTGTGATGTTTACACACTGAGACCACGCGGAGGTGAAGCAGGATTGAGCGGGTGAGGAGGAGCCCTGAGCGCGGCTCCATCAGCACGGCAATAAACAGGAACCCTCAGCCAGGGGCGAGCACCTGCCCCTCACAACACACACAGCACATTTCGGATACACTGGGAAAGGGAGAGGCACTGGGATGGCTGGGGCCATGCCTGCCCCCACAGCAGCTCGCGGTGGCCTGCGCCTCGCGGCTGTGCTGGCCGCAGCCCCCCGCAGCGAGACATCCCCCTGGGAGCCTGGTGGCAGGAGGGGACACACCTTCCTCAGCAGATCCAGAGCAGCCAGCTGGGCAGGGGGTGGTGAGCCTGAAATGGACCCAAGCTCCAGGTCAAGGAGGGCACAGCATGGCATGCACAGGACCTTCTGCACCTCTGAGTGACAGCATGCACCAAACTCCCGCCCAAGCCCAGGGTGACACCGTGATCTCCAGGTCCTCAGCTCTGTCTCTGCTCTTCCTGCAAAGCTCAGTCTCTCCTGCAGAGAAGCATGAGAAGCAACCAGGTCCACAGGCTCCAGCAGCAGCAGGAGCAGAGCTGCTTCCAAGAGCCAAAAATACTGATTTCCATGAAATTCAGCAGTGCTGAACTGCAGCTCCACACTGGGAGGGGACTGTGGTTTAGGACTAACTGGTTTAGAGACACTGGTTTAGGACTAACTGCTCTCCATGGCATCTAGGACCTGAAAGATGAATCTCAGCCAGGGCTGACGTGGGAGGAGCAGAGCCAAGCCTGGGATTCCTCCTGCTCTGGCCACGAACTGCCACTCCTCAGGCAGCCTCTCCATGGGATTTAAGCAAACACACACTAAAGGTGTTTTTAGGAAATCTTCCATGAATCGTCTTCTTATTTTCAGGTTGCTTAATGCAGAAGGTGGTCCTGCAGATGAATTTAGGCAGAATTACCAAAGACCCAGCAGAGTGCTACCTAAGGTAACACTTGAGTAACATCCCGCAAGCAGCCAGTGGGACACTGTGGATTCATTCACAAAATTAAACAAATGGAAATTCCTCTGCCCACTGTAACCCACAATATCACACACGTGATGCAAAGGTGCTTAAAATCTCTGATTTAAACACTAGTGGTGTAGAAAACAACAACGCTCTTCCCCTGCAGGGTAAGAGGGACAGTGACCTGCTGCAGGACCCCACCTGTGTGGAGGGCAGGTGGGGCAGGGATGGAGCAGCCAGAGCCCCAGCTCTGCACCCAGAGCCTCTCTCTGTGCCATGGGTGCAGCAGGAGCTGAGGCCACCACAGGAACTGAACTGACCCCCTTCACCCTCCCAAGCTGCACAGCCATTCTGGAAAGTTTATACTCACCCAAAGGAACAAACCTGTCTGTAGCTGATTTTGGATTTTCACCCACCTGTTCCTCTCTGTGCTCAGCTGGGAAGGTTGTCTTGAGCTGAGCAGAATCAGCAGATTCGCTCAAGGGGGAAGAGCTGCTCCCCCACCCCATCCTGGAACACAGTTTGTCCTTATTTTGCTTTTTCTATGATATAAAGAAACAACAGAGTGACCCCAAACAAAATCAGGTGATTTGTCATACTTGGACTCAAGTAAAGATATGCAAAGAATTTACATTCATTTTCACCTTTTCATAAAAACCATGAAAAAATAGGGATGAAAGCTGCCAATGCAATGGGCACCAGATTCTTAATAGTTTGCTGCTTGAATACCTCGAGCAGAGGACTAAAGTGTGGGGCAGCTTTCCAAAGCTAATGATATGCTTTCTGTATTCCTTCACAAATCCTTAGGCTTGTCAGAGTAGTAGATTTTATGTTTTCCTTGCAGATTTCTAAGCTCTAAAAAGAAATAGCAGAGATGAAAACAAAGCCTGAAACTGGTTTTAAATGTCCAGAGAGTAAAATAACACAGAAATCAGCATTCATTTTGCTTCTTGGCAGAGTTTTAAAAAATAAATAAATATTGCTAATGCCACAAACCCAATTAATTTATTGACACCAGCCTGGTTTGATTTTACTCACAAATGTGAACAGCTGAGCATCTGGAACTACTGGTGTACTGACAGCCAGATCAAACCCTGCAGATGAACCTTTTCCTTCCATCCCTACACCCCTAAATCAGCCACGAGCTGCAGCCAAATTCCTACATCTATTTGATGGCTTTGTGTCGAAGGTTTTGATCATTGGAAAGCTTGACATCCAATAAGGGGATGTTCTGCAGAGCCCAAAGCAAGGCAGAGGAGCTGCTGGGACCCAGCCTGGGGCAGACCCTTCCCCCTGGCCCCGCTCACTGTGACCTGAGAGGACAATCTCAGCCCTCAGCCCTTCCTGGGGACCAGGGCAGCACCCAGGAGCGCTCCCAGAGCCTCCCCGTGTGCTCCTGGTGCCACAGCCCAAAGCCATGTGTGTTCATGCCAGAGGAGGAGCAGCCAGCCCACTGCCTCAAAGCCACGTGTTGGGACACTTGGGGAGGGACAGACCAAGACTCAAAGCCTTCTGTGAGCATCCACGACCTGATTGGGAATAGCAACAACACACGTCTGGAATCATCTGGCTTCCAATGCTGTTTAACTCAGTTCCTTTTTTCACCTGGGCAAAGGGACAGGAAAACTGAGAAGGAAATACAGAAAAAGCAGGTTTGGGTTGTTAAATTGTTAAATCTAAACTGTTGTCACCGTGGCTCACTGCCCCCTCATCACTTGCTTTTTTGCTCCAACTCTCCTGTGACACAGAGCAGGGACAGCCTGCAGTTTCCCTGGGGAGGATTTTCTGTTTGGAGTCACCCAACAGCACATGCCAGATGTGATGTGGAGGGCACACACTCACAGAGATGGAATATGCAAAGGGGAGCCAGCTCCAGCTCTGGGCACTCACTGCTCCACCTGGGTGCTGGCACAGAGGCTCTCTGGCAGGTCACAGCAAAGGGACTTGGTGGATCCTGGTGGCTTCACCCAGTGTTCACCCCAGCACCAAGTGACTGTGAGGTGTGACAGTCCCCAGAGTGCTTGGGGCTGGCAGGGCAGGGGCATCCCCAGGCATTGGCATCATGAGCCCTCTGCTCTGTACCTTACTTTGACATGTTTCTCAACGAAAAGTGTGGGAAAAAGGAAAAAGTAGTCTCCGTGACATTCAGGGGATTTTCCTTTGTGGACATGCAGAATTTCTATGAATATAGTTTTTTGTAAACATTTTGTAACAATTTTGGTTTCATAGTAACTGTGTTACTTGCTGATCATTCTCGGCCGATGTAAATACAATTTCCAAAAAATAAAAAAAAAGAAAAAAAAAGAAAAAATTCTGATTATTTTCCTTTTTAAGACACTGTGATATATCAAAGTGCACAGTTTGCTGTATGAAGTAATATGGTTTTAAATTTTAAATAAATAATTTCTAGAAAATAATGAAGTTTATGCCTGTTTATACTCAATATATCCCTTCCTCCTTGCTCAGATTGTGTCCCAAACTCACCTTGTTTAACAACATCCCAACTTTATCAGCCATACAGCCAGTGATGATAAAACCAGTGATGATAAACTGAACCCAAACGCCTGGGAAGTGCTGCTGGTGCTGCTCACCAAGGGGGCTGTGGCCCTTTTGGGGCAGAGGTGATGATCTCGAGCACAAGACATGGAGAGGAAGGAAAGACAATGAAGCTCAGACAGTGCAGCTCCACCACAGCTTGATATCAGACAGGTAATTAAGCCTGGATATTCCATGAGGAGAATCCACAGGAGCTCTCTCCCATCGTGGTTTGCCCGGGGGCTGCCTGAGCTTTTCATCAGAGAGAAGAGCTGGAGCCCCGACAAGGCCGGGTTCATAAAAGCTCTGCTTGCCTCTTCCCTCCCGTGTAAGTCAGAAATCTTATTAGCCCTAAAAGCTGAGAGCACCCTAAAGGCCAGTGTTGATTAGTCTAAACCTTTATGACTCTGCTTTATTCTGTTGAGGCAGGGAGGAGAGCTCTGCTGTTCCTGGGGTGGGAGCAGCGAGCACAGATGGAGTTGAGCCCTTCCTTCAGTAATAAAACAAACCCCAAATGTGGAGGCACAGCCCGGGGAGTGGCTCTGGGTTTCAGGGGCACAGCCCAGCCTGCACATTGAGAAATAAAGACAATTCCTCCCCATTCAAATTCTTTTTAAGGGTCACCCTCAAAAATCTTTCACATCTCTATCTGCTTGAGCCCCCAGAAAACCAAAGCTTTGACGCTGGCGCCAAGGGGGGATCAGCAGAGCTGAGCCCAGCCTCACTTTTATGCTCTGAGCCCTGATCAATATGCAGAGAACATAGCAAAAAAGAAGAAGGAAAAAAGTAAAAGCAACGGATGCCTTTGCAAAGCTGCTTTTGCATCACTTAGCATGGGAGACCTTCTCTGGGAGCAAAATCCCTCCCCACGTGCCGAGGGAGCGGCTGCTCCCAGCTGGAGGATAGCAGGGGCAGGACAGGGCAGCACCGGCTGACCCGGCATGACAAACCCCCGGCTGAGGCAGGAACGCCAGGAATTGTCAACATAAATCGTTATCAGCAATAACGCCAGGCAGCAATTAACCTTGTCAGTCACAGCTCACCCTTTACTGGCTGTGACCCACCGCCTCGGAGCTGCCAATCACCTCCCGATGAATAATGAATGAGACAACAGATTTCACTCATAAAGCAGCAGTTCGGTTTCTTTTGAGCACCAATTAATCCCTCTGGGCAAAATATGGAGGAAATTGGGAAATGGTGGGAGGTGTCTGCACACCCTTCCACCTCCCAGTCCCAGCCAGGCACCTTCAGACATTTTAGGCTTTCAGCTCAGCAGAGAGCAATTTTTAACTTGGATTTCTTCCAGCAAAATCCCATTTCAAAGCAGTAATTGTACATCTGCAAGCAAGTGTTTTGCTGACCCTGGGTGTCAGTGCTCTGATACATCCCTGTGCCCTCTCACAGGGACAGCAGCTGACATGGGCCACCCTGACCCCTCTGTGTGCACTCTGGCTCTCCATGAACACCAACCCCTTCCTTCTCCCCAAACAAAAAATATCTCTGCCACTCAGGGAGGACTCAGGCAAGTTTAGACCTGAATGTTTTTATGGGTAAAATACAGTTGATTTCTTTAATGGGAATTTGGGGGTGGAACAGAGGGTGTGATGGCAGCAGGAAATCCATTGTCTCTTCTAGTGCCTGCCAGAATGGGTTGGGCAGGACAGTCCCTGCACAGGACAAGAACGGTGTTTGCATCACTATTATGAGGCCCAAATAACCATGGAAATGGGGAGCAGTACCTGCATATAATAACTTTTTATTTAATAGCATTCTTGCCTGTCCAGCATCCTTTCAGGATCTTCCTGAGATTTTCACAAGTGGCATTATCTCATCCCAACCCAGTTACTGAGCATGACAGGTTGATCCCAGCTCATGTCACCTCCATCTCTGCATCCACAGATGAGGAATTGAAGTGACTCACAGCACAACCAGGAGCTGTGGAACCTCCTCCAGAGACCCCTCCATTATTCCACTTTACAGGAGAAACAGAATGGGAGCAGGGTCAGCTGAGCCCTGCAGAACCAGGGGGTGATGCCAGTGAGAAGTGGAGCCCAGCAGAAAGGTGAATAGAACAAAAAGAAACCTGCCCTGAGCCTCCAGACACACAGCCTGGATCCAAACTGGATTGTGACATTTGGAAGAATTTGGTGACATTTCCCTTCAAGAATTTCTGTGCAACTTCTGCATCTGATATTTTCCACCAGAAACTGAAATATTTGACCAACCGTGGGATGGGAGTTGTGCCCTAATTTTATGTTTTTACTAGAAAAAAACAGAGCCTCTGGCTTAGACAGCTGTGCTTGGGTAAGCAGGGAAAGAAACAAAGCAGAAAACACCAAAATTATGAAAAATGGGCAGAGGGGCAAGGAAAAGGAGGAGAGCAGGAGCCTGGTCCATCAGCAGAAGGGCCCTGTGAGCTCAGAGCTGTGCTGGAACATCCCAGGGATGCAGCTACACTGGGACAGGCTCCCCGTGGGCTCTGCACATCTCAGGAGCTGGGCAGCACCAGCAGCTGGCCCTGGCTTCCCCTGAGAAGTCCAGGCATTAAAACACTAAAAGTGTCTCATCCTGCCTCAAACCTTTCTGCCAGAGTGGTTTGAAGGACAGATGTCTGCCAATAAAGGCAGAAGCTTCTCTTTGAAATGGAGAATGTAAACTCCTTTGCTCTAAATTATCATCATAATTTTGAAATTAAGGGGCTCTCAGTCAAAAATATGGGAATTTGGAATAACAGTTCTCTACTAGGAAAATTAAAATAGAAATACAGTATTACAAAGAACAATCCCAAACCACTGCCAGAGTCAGAATCCAAGCTGACACCCGTCAGTCAGTCAGGGTGTTGGCAGCAGTCCCATTCATCCTGCATCCTCCTGCAGTGGCAGATGGGGTTCAGCTGGAGCAGTGCTCCTGTAGAAGGTGCAGTTTTCCTCTGAAGGTCCAGGGATGATGTGGAAAGGTCTGGCTTTCTTCTGGAATCCAGTTTGGTGTCCAAAATCTCAGTTTTTATCTAGGTAGGAAATGTTTGGCTCCTCCCCCTGGGTGGAGCATCCCCCAGTGGGATGATGCAATTTTATCAGTCATGCACTGGGACTCAATGGCCATTAACAGGAGATATCTCCTGGAGGGAGATGGGCTGTGGAAAAGATAAAGATGATTGCCCCAGCTGGTTTAAAGATGGCCCATTAGCAGACAATATATGCCACAGAGATAAGGGTCACTGTCCCACTTGGCTTTAGCAGATAGTGATAGAATAGACATTTCTGGCCACATCAACCTAACACACAGAGCCCCAAGAAGTGCTCGTGGGGAGCTGGGGCACAGGAGAGCTGCAGGGATGGTCGGGAGCAGAGCAGCATCAGGCAGGAGCTGTTGGTGCTCAGGGACATCTCAGAGCTGAGAGCCTGAGCAATCTGCAGGGGCAGACAAGGTGCTGACACCTTTTATTTTAAGTAGTATCGATGGTGCTATTTAGCACACTCTGAACACGCTGAAAGCATCAGCTTAGTAAACAAGAACTCTTTTGGCAGCAGGGAGGTGACATATGGGCTCTGGATATAATGTGCCTTGAAATGCTTTGTCGTAAATTAGCCAAGTGACTGTGACACAGGTAACACCTCAGAGCCCAGAGACTGCAGGGCAGAGGGAAGGAGCAGTTTTGGAGTGGTTTCTTTTCATGGGCTTGAAAGGGAGGCAGGAGGGACCAGAGCACAGTCTCCAGCAGAAGGGAAAAGGGCACCATTAGAGGAGGGAAGGGGGCATAGAGCAGAGCAGAGGGCTGGAAAATCACTGCAGAAAATACAAAAACATGCTGCAGAAAATACAAAAACACGCTGCAGAAAGATTTCTGTCACAGACCATCCCAGTCTCTCCAGCTTTTTACCCTTCAGCACTAGTTGTCTTATTTTCATCCTCCCCTGCTGCCCAGAATCTCTCTCCCTGTTCTCCATGCATGCTGTGTGCTCACATAATGGCTTTTTATTCCATTAATGTGTTTATCTTGCTCCCTTTGCTTTGTTGGATGCACCATTTGCTGTTCCTTTATGGCAAAGTGTCTGCAGCACCTCGGGAGCCAGTTTTGCTCGGGGAAGTTGAGGCTGGTACTGGCACTGTGTCACTGAGGGGTTGTGAACCATGGAGATTGGCACCATTTTTGAAATTACAGCACAAGGAAATGCAGTTTCCAAGATCCCAGGGCCCACAGCCCATACCACCCCACTTCGGGGAGGGTGACCTACTTGGGAGGACTCACCTGTCCCCTCTCAGGACCTGAAACAGGTAAGCCCCAAGCCAGAAAAAAGCCAAATACTTTCATTTGAACAAAGGGGGAAAGTTTTTGCTCAGAGATGTTGTGGAAAGGGAATGAGTTTTATTCCAGGTATTTCAGGAATACTGCTCTCCCTTTCCGTGGCCTTGCTAAAAGAGCTCTGAGAGATATAATTGAAGTGTTTAAGAAGCATCTGTCATTATTAAAACAAAGTTGCTTTGCAATTTTACTATTTCACTGCAGTTTCATTATCTCATGTAAATGAGCTGCTCTTCCTCTGTGTGGCTGGGCTGGAGGAGAGGAGCTCCAGTGAGGGAATTTATTACCAGTTCTCACTCTTGAGATTATCAATTGCAAATGAAGGAGCATAAATACATCTTCTTTAGCTGCTTATGCCACATTAAGGAATGTGCTCCAAGCTAATGGCTTCGCCACTCTTGTCTCCTCAGACAGGAGAAGAGCATGGGGACACACACCACTCCTTTGGCTCGC
This sequence comes from Luscinia megarhynchos, assembly GCA_034336665.1. NCBI lineage: Eukaryota > Metazoa > Chordata > Aves > Passeriformes > Muscicapidae > Luscinia > Luscinia megarhynchos. The sequence goes on from CM067585.1 coordinate 3,698,951, forward strand.
AGCAGCATAAGAGAGGCTGGAGGAGCCAGGGGTTGTTACTACAACACTAATCCAAATCCATTCTGCAGATCATGCAGCTACAATAGGTAATTCAACTGGGATATTTTGTTTTTTAGCAGGAATTTTGGCCCCCTGATGATCAGCAGCACAACCATCCCTCCAGCCCTGCTCACACTTCAGGCTTCAGAGTCTGTCCCTGCACATGTGGCTAATTTCCAGTTTCCCTTCTTGTACCAGTGCTTCCATGAAACAGAACTCTACCCCCAAACCTCCCTGAGGCTGTTCCTGGATGGGGAGAGACTCACAAGCCCATGGAGCCAGCCCTGCTCCCCTCCTGTCTGGAAATCCAGCAGCAGTGTCCGTGGGGCTGGCAGAGTCCAGCAGCTCTGGCCAGGGCTCCTGGGACCCCTGACCCCAGGGATCATCACCCAGCTGCTTCTGGGGAGGCTGGGACAGAGAGGAGTGGCTGCTGCAGTTTTTGTCCCACACAGAGCTACACAAGAGCACCAATCACCCAGTTTAGGGATCCTTCAACAGGACTGGGCTCAGGGACGTGGCTGAGCCACCAGCTGCACTCACAACTACAAACCACAGCTACTGTTTGTCATTCCCTCAGCCTCTCCCCGAGAACCGGGGGGGGAAAAGCCTGTGAGGTGCCTCACAAGCCATCACAGGTGCATCTGTTCCTGCCACCATAGCCAAGAGGCAATTCCTGGCACAGTGAAACACTGTCACCAGTGGGTGTTTGGCCAGGCTGCCACTGCTCAGGGCCCACAGGCACTGAGGGGGTGCCAGGCTGTCCCTGTCCCCAGCATTGCTGTCTATGTGCGCAGGTCTCCCCCAATGCTGGAACTGCATTTTTTTCGGAGCATTTCCATCAGAGGGGAGTAGTGGCTGATCCTGTGCAATCCCAAGCTGGCAGCCTGCACTCAGCCATCCATCAGGAGTGGGTAATTGATGCTATCAAGGGCCAGTTTATTCCAATCCAGGCAGCACTCGGCACATCGGCATTCACTGCAGCCCACTCCCCTGCCAGAGGGTGAGAAAACCTCATTATCTGCACAAACCCCTAATTCCAACAAATTCGATTACCCAGGCAAATGGAATAACACAAACAAAACCCGCTGACGTTCTGACGGCTGAATCACTGGTTTGTGGGCTCAGTTATTTATTTCCAACAGGATTTACAGCACTGGGTTAGGGGCAGTTTGGACAGGGCAGCCTTTGGCACCTGCTCACACAAACACAAACCCTAATTATCCTAAAGCGTGAGCTCCAAATGCTCCTCAGAGGACCTGTCCCTTCCAGACTGGCTGCATGAGGATTTTCCTCTCACTCTCATCTCCTCCAGCTCAGCTGCAGACAGGACAGTTCTGCAGGTCTGAGTGCACCAGCTGGGACCTAAAGAACTATTAAAATGGTCATGAATGTTAAATACGAGATTTGGAAACCTTTTGAGTTTATTCTTACTCCTTGGAGGCTTTTTTCTCAGGAGATGCTGATCATAGAAAGGCCCTGTAAACAAGTGCAATCCTGAATGTTTTCTATCACCGTGTGATTGAGGTGGATGCTGCAGAACAGTCTCAGAAAATAAAGCTGGAATTTTTATTCCCCTGAAAGCTGAGGCCTGATGAGACAGTCTGGACCAGCTCATTGATGGGCACAGGCCAGGTGACTTCTGTAGACAAGGACAAGAACTGAAATTTCAATTTTCACACCCAACCAAGCTGTCAGGACACTCCTATGAATTGAGCTCCCGAGCAAGGATGATGGATGAAGTAAACAATAGAGCTGTGTGGAAAGGGCAATGTTCTTGCTTGGGGGGGGAATCACTTTCATTACAAACCCTCCAAAGAAAATTTAAAAACAATCTCAAATTGTTTAGATTTTCTCCAAATGTAGTAGCGAGAGAAGTGCCACTTTCACTGGCAGGGCTGCAGGGACCCACAGATCCACATCTCAACCTCTCAAAGCAATTTCCTACCCCAAAAAGACAAAGATCCCACAAGAAACTGTGGAACAGCATTCCTACTAGCCAGCTGGGGCTCAACACGTTGCCTCTGCCCTCTGGCTTTCCCTGCACTCCCAGTTCCATCTCCCCAGGCTCCCTGTCTGAGCTTCTGCAATCCCAGCTGTCAATCCCAGCCATTGGGGCTCCCAGCCTCCAAGCAGAATCATCTGGAAATGCCCAGTTTATGTTCCACACTGGGGTATGTACAAAGTCCCTCCTGGGCCAGTGGCAGTGCTCTAATGAGCCCATCAATAAACCAGAGCAGCTGCTCTGAAAGAATTCAGCTGTTCCACGATGGAAAAGTCCATTAAGTTTATTACATGAAATGCTGGACAGGGTTTAGACAGAGGATCTCTGCCAGATTATATAAACTTCCAAAAACCTGCCAAATTAAGGAAGTGGAGGCAGGAGAGGGAGTTTCAAACCATCATTACCCCTGGAGGGAAGGGAAGGGAACACCCATTTACCCCCACTTGCTACCAAGAAGGAATAAACTGGGTGATATTTGTGGAGCCAGCGCTGCTATTCTTTGGCTGGGTTAGAAGAATGGAGCTTTGAGAGGAGAAGGGCTGGAGTAAAGACTTCTTAAAAGGTCACTCATGTGGGCAAAGGGACCTCAGAGAGCAGCCTCACAGGGACCATGGCCCTGAAAGTGTTTAGAGAAAAATATGGAAATTGGAGCTAATTTACCATATGACATGAAAATACATGAAGTAAAGCAGGACTAGAAAACCAACATACAGTTACCTCGTACCACAGGGATACCAATTAATTACTGACTGCTTTGGTAACTGGGAAGTTTGAAATGTGATGATTTAACAAGCCACACAAAAGGCTTAAATGTTCTCAAAGCGTCGATGAGGAAAAGTTCTACTTCATCTGCTCATAAACACAAGAAACCATACAGAGGATTAATTAGCAGCAATTAGGAAATAATGAGTTCCTCTGTTAATGCTTCAGGAAAGGAGCACGTGCATTTAAAGGATCTCAGCCCATAGCTGTGTTGGAAAAGCCCAAACCACTGTCCCAGGAATAATTCCCACGACCTGCAAAAATGCCTCATTGCTTCAGGAGACCAGTGAGCAGGAGACATGCTGAGGGATGCTCAATTAAATAAAAAACAAGTGGAAAACTCAGTGGGGAAAGTTGATGCACACTCCAAGCTTGGAGACAGGGCCCAGCATGGAGCTGACCCAGCAGTGGAGCACCCAGACACCATAAAATGGGTCCTGGAGCAGGAGCCCAGCACGCCCTGGACAATGTCTGCTCACACCTCCAACCTCCCCAGCCTCACCCAGGCATGGGTGGCAATTCCTAGAGACCACCTGCTCTCTGAAATCATAGGGAATAGGAAGCAGTCAGCCAAAAAGCACTTGAGGCAAGGAAGAGGAGGAGGAAGAGGGCAAAAAGGAGGAGTGTGAAGAGGAGATTGTTCCAGCCACTGGGGCACATCATCCATCTGCAGGAGCAGAGGAGCAGGAGATGCTGCAGGGATCCAAGGCGAGGCAACTGCGGGGAAGAACCCAAATACACGACTTGGCATAAAGGCAGCAAAAACCCAAAAAACTTAAAATGCATCAAAGAAGTCCATTTTTAGGAAAAACTGAGCACTCGCCCTTGGAGCCACTTGGCTGGTGATGCTGGTGGTGCTGGTGGCTGGGCACTCAGACCACTGGGTGTTTCTCCTCCAGAACAGCCTTTCCTGTCCTGGGAAACTCTGCTCTGGCAGCTCCAGCACCACTGCAGGAAGAGCTGAGCTGGGCATTTTCAGCAACTAGTTTTTATAACTAGCAAGATTCATCCATGGGGTAAAGATTCCCATCAAAACTAATAAATAAAAATCAAGCCTACATCTGTGGGCCTGTAAATTCCCACAACGCCAAGAAAAGAGAGAGCAATTTTTAAATGCTGCTCTGGCAATAAAATCCTGATCTCTCGCAAATGGAATTCGGAACACACAACATGGGGCCATACATTATCCTGCCCGAAAGTTCCCTCAGGGGAAATGAGGTTATCAAAATTTGGAGAACCTAATGTAAACGCTGATCCTTCTCCAGTGCAAATGAACACCACAGCAGGTATTGGAACGGTATTTTCCTCTGCTGCAAGGAGGTTGGTTGGAATTTGAACTTGCTGAAATAACCCCATCGCCTCTGATTTTTCATTCCTGCTGCAGGTGCTCCCCAGCACTCAGCATTTATTTATGGAAAGGTTCTTTCCATGCTGTGCTGCCCTTCCCATTACAATACAAATTACTGCAGAGTTCATGGGCAAGGTTCACAGAAACACTCGAGTTAAATTTGAAAATAATTCATAATACTGCAGGGGATTGGGAAGGATAATCAAAAACCTGGAGATTTGCAAATGAAACTCCCTCTCAAGGGGTATATGTTTTTAGGAGTGTGGTGGGGAGGGCAAGAGGCAGCGTGGGGAGCCCTGGATCCAGATCCAGTGGAGGATGAGCTGGCACTGCACAGGCAAGATGCTCTCGAGAGCCACAGTGCAAAGTGACAACTTCATAAATTTTAGGATGAAAATTTAGAATTATGCTTCTTCTGCAGGTTTTTATGTGGTTTCCCACTGGAGGCTTGTCTTGGGTTGCAATACAGGATGTGGCCAAAAATGTGGATTCTATCACCATTTGTTGAAGCCAAGTGGGGCAGTGACCCTTATCTCCTGGCACATATTATCTGCTAATGGGCCATCTTTAAACCAGCTGGGGCAATCATCTTTATCTTTCCCACAGCCCATCCTCCCTCCAGGAGATATCTCCTGTTCATGGCCATTGAGTCCCAGGGCATGACTGATAAAATTACATCATCCCACTGGGAGATGCACCACCCAGGGGGAGGAGCCAAACATTTCCTACCTAGATGAAAACTGAGATTTTGGACACCAAAGCAGCCTTTTTTCCACTGGATTCCAGAGGAAAGCCAGACTTTTCCACATCATCCCTGGACCTTCAGAGGAAAACTACACCTTCTACAGGAGCACTGCTCCAGCTGAACCCCATCTGCCACTGCATTGAGTGGGACTGCTGCCAACACCCTGAACACCCTGACTGACTGACGGGGTGTCCGCTTGGATTCTGACTCTGGCAGTGTTTTTGGGATTGTTCTTTGCAATACTGTATTTGTATTTTCATTTTCCTAGTAAAGAACTGTTATTCCTAATTCCCATATTTTTGCCTGAGAGCCCCTTAATTTCAAAATTGTAACAATTTGGAGGAAGGGGGTTTACACTATCCATTTCAAAGAGAAGCTTCTGCCTTTATTGGCAGACACCTGTCCTTCAAACCAGGACAAGGCTGACCTTGGCCTGACCAGAATCTCTCCAAGCCCTGTCCTGTACCATCACTGCCCATGCAGCCTCTGCATTTCCACGTCTCCAGTGCTGCCGGGACCACATCAGGACCATCCTTACCCAGCTGTATTTTTAATTAGGGTCTGTTTTGCTTCTCCCTGCTCAAATGCCTGCTGGAAATGCCATGTCTCCCTCCGGGGTGCCACAGCAGACTGACACAGCGCTGCACTGTTTATTTTCATCAGCCCAGACATGATTTACCATGTTCAGCAAAAGGAAATTCGGAGAAACGCAACTGGATGAGCAGAACCCGAGCTGTAATTCCAGATGGAGGTTTCACCTCACAATCCAGCTGGGTGCACCAAGGGTTTCAGTGACAGGAGCTGCTGGATTTGCACTAAATCACCCAGAACCTCCCTGAACTCTGCCTTGTGCAAAGGGAAAGACCCAGCAATCAGAAGTGCTTATTCTCAGATAATTGTCATGGAAAACATCACTTACAAAACACTCAAATTATTTTTTTCTTTTTCCACTAAAAAACGCTGAGGAGAAAATTGTAGAATGCAGGAAACACTAGAAAAATGAGAAAGAATGAAAAATACTTATCAAAGGAAATTATTCAACCCTTGTGTTCTGCAGCAAAAGGAGACCCAAGAATTGTCTGATGTGACTTTTTTAGACTGAAACATTATCAGGATGTTTCCCAGGCTCAAAGACTGATTTCAGCAGTAAGCCTGTCTGGATTTAATCAGAGGAAACTGAGAACCCCCACCCATAAAGAGATTCCCATAAGCAAAGGGGTTCAGAAACTTCTCCACCCCCAGGAATGACTTATTTTGTGGATCTACTTGTCAGCAGCTTGAAATTCAAACAAAAACCTGGAAAGTATTTACCTTCCATCCCCCAGAACCTCGTGAAAGAGATTTTATAGACATACTAAATATCTCCTTTAAAGTATTATGAAGTGCAGTGAAGTGCAGTAAAGCACCATAAAACCATCAGTCACCAGTGGGAAATGAACTAAATTAAAGCTGGTTATGATTTACAGTGCAAGTTCCTGTCCAGCTGTTTAGGGTTCGTTATATTCCAAAATTAACTGTGCAGGAAAGCCAAATTTCTGGTGTAAGAGAAGGAATACCAGTAGCACCGATTTCTTGAGCAACAGAAACAGCACAGGGGAGTCCCCATGATAGTGCCAGGGGGGAAAAAAATGCAGATGAGGGAGGCTTTTAAGGATCCTGGTTAAAAGCCAGTCCATTCCTAAATCTTTCTTGAATTTATTTTAGCCAGGAAACATACACAGATTTTTTTAGGAGCCTCATGAAAACACTCATGAAAATCTGTGTATCAGAGGAAATTAGTAACAAATTACATTTGTCAGGCTTTACTTCTTCTCCTTGTTCACAATTAACGAGGCTTCATGTTAGTCCTAAAATATGGAATGATTTCTTCTGAAATCTCATAAGACACGTGAGACTTTTGGAACATCAATCCAATTCCTGCCTTCCTGAGACTTTAAATTAATCACACTGATTACAGCTTTATTTGCTCACCAAGGCCTGCTTAGTCTCTTCTTTGTTGCTGTAAAAAGCTGGTTACTCTCTTTAATTGAGCTGCTTTAGTAAACCACAAGCATTCACACTAATTATTTGCCTTGATGAGAGTGGAGTTCCTAATTACTAAAGCTCCCTGAAATCTGTCATCTGACAAGGAACATTACAGTGGCACATGGGACAGTTCTGGGTAGGAGACATGGAGCAGATGGTGGAGAAGGGAATGAGGAGCCAGCCCAGGGCTACATGGAACCAGGAACAAGAATTCCACCAAACTCTGCATTTCCAGAAAACACAAATGTCAATGTTACTATATTTATAGTCTTCAAATGACAGATTAATTTCATAAAGTGTTTCATGCACATCAAAATTATTTAATCGTTTGCGTTGCTTTGTTGAAGACATTTGCCTTTTAAATTTAAATTTGGAGGAAAAAGTTTTTCAATTAACATTTTTTATTGCAATGAGCTAATTTCTCTCCATCCAATTCTAATGTAGCATTTAAAGTAAAAACAGAAACATTTGTTTTAACTAACAGAAAGTAAAGTGCCATTTGGTCAAAAAGTCTGGGTTGCCATTTGGGCTAAAAAATAAGTGGTTTCAGTGGAACATTCCAAGTGGATACACATCATTTTTAAGTTCAACCAGTAAAATAGAAACGCTTATTTGCATGAAAATAATTGTATTAAAAACAGAATAAACAGAAATCTATTTTCTGTTGGACATCTCCCAGCCCAAGAAGGAGGTAGGGGACAGACAGAAGGACATCAGGAAAAAGCCTGGGCATGGAGGCACAAAAAACATTCCCCGATTGTTTGCAAATCAAACTGGGAACAACTAAATCCAGGGAGCAGAGGGAAGGCTCACTGGGGCCTGAAATGACAGCGATACAGGCAGGGCAAAAATCAGGAGTTCCAGGAACTCCTGGATTTCTCATCCAGGTACAGACTCAGCCCAGTCTTGTTTAACTCAGGAGAACAGGCAAGTTCCCAGGTTGCAGCGACTCTTAGGCACTGTCAGGAGCTGGAAATATGTTGTACTTACTTGTTCACATTATTTGTGTGTTTATTCTTCTTCCTGGTTGTTACACAGGTTTTGGGTCAGTCAGAGTGCTGTAAGTGCTTGGTGATGGGATAGAACAGCCTCTGTCGCTAGTCACACGCATAAAATACCAGCATCTCATCTGTAGCTGAACACATTAGCCAGGTCTCTTGCAGAATGGATCTGCTAACCAGATTAGATGCCATTTGAAATCTCTGGAGAGCACTCCTAAATACATTACGGGATTTGCATAACAACAGCTAGCTTAAGTAGCACACAGAAGGAACAGATGATGATCCACAAAACAAATCTGCATGTCTGAAAACTCCCTGCTCGCTGGTATTCATCCTGCACAGCATCACCCTCTGGTGTGTGTTCTGCACGACACCATCCCACATCCCAGCAGGCCAACAGCATCCTCTGACTTCATCTCCATGGCGCAACAATAATCTTAAATGTTGTCTCTTCCGGATTAATCAGCAGAGATGGGAGCCCACAGCTCCTCTGCACAGCCCAGGCAGAGTCAAGTGTGGACACCATGTGCAGTGTTAAATGATGGACAAGGGGATGGGATCCATCATGACACACTGCTCTGTGTTGATGGAGAGGGCAGGGGAGCAGCCACAGCAGAACAGCATAGCTGGTGGGTGGTTCTGGAGAGCTGATGGCTTTGGAGGATCCTAGGACAGCTGCCATGACCAGGCTGTGACAGACAGAGGAACTCATCATGCCTTGTGCAAGAGGTGCAGAGATCCATCAGGTCCATTCTGCATCTCAGTGTTGAATGTTTTTAAGAGATTTACAGAGGGTTCATTTTGTTGGTTCAAACGCTGTGATTGCCTGACAGTCACTTAAATAAACCTTGTGTTGGCCCTGGAGGCAACCCTGAGCAATGTGCCATGGACAAGTGCCAAGGTGAAGAAGGTCTCGAGCCAGCAGCAGGTCCCAGCACGGAGCAGCACAGCTGGGCACAGCTGGAAAACGCATGGGGAGGCAAGGGTCAGGCATGAGACAAGGGCAAGGGGCCCCAGAGAAGCTGCAGCGTGTGCCAGGCTGAGAACGAGCAGAATTTGAATAGAGCACAGGAAAGTGCCCCAGATTTTACCTGACTGTCACTCAGTTCCACAAACACTGCAATTATCTCCTCATCCTAAGGTGCAGCCTTCTTTTCAAGGATAATCCAACTAGAAAAGACAGTTTCGCCGTGACAAATGACCATTTACATGCAATTACATATCTGCCCTTTTCCAGATGTGGCTGGAAAATTACACACTTAGCTCAGGGGCACAGCAGGGTGGCATTTCCAGCCCCACATCCTCCAGGACTAACAAAGAGTGAGGCTTTGACTGTCATGGGATGCTGCTGGGAGCCAGGGAAAAAGCAGCTTTGAAGCCTTGAGTTTCTGAGGCTCCACAAGGATAAGAAATTATAACAATGATCATGCACCCCAGGATGTGTGAGAGATGTGAGTGTCTCGTGATATTTTGCAGAAAGCATGTTTTCAAAGAGGTGTTGCTTTCTGGGACCAATGAGTCTTTTCTATTTTGTTTTTCACATACCATCCTATATAAAGTGTAATGTTTCTTTAATAAAGCTCTCTCTTGCTTCTCCATTGCACAAGAACTATTATCCTTTTCCCTGCTCTCCTATAGCCTAAAATGCAACATTTGATAGCTCAGCACATCGCACAGAGAGGCTCAGGTCTTGCCTGCAGCCAGGAACATTTAAATGAGACTGCTCCCGTTCCAGTACATGGCTGCCTAAGTGCAGAGCTGCTATTTTGGGTAGACCCAGAGGAGTCCCTGGTGTATTGAGAGCTTTAAGAGCACTGTGGTGATGGGCAGTTCTGAGGAAGCCTCAGCTGCAGAGCTCTTTGCACAGATGTTTGAGCAGCACACAGAGCTGCAGGCTCCACATCAGGACCTTCTGATGGATCCAGGCCCAATTATTTGCCGAATGTTCTTCAGCTTTCCTCTGACCAGCGCTAATGGACCCACTTATGGCTACACATAAAAACTGGTCAGCGTTAAATTGGAAAAAATACTTCTCGCTGCATTCGTGGGTGGGGGGCAGGGCTGGGCTGGAACAGCAGAGGGACAAAAGGAGCAGCAGGACTCGGCTGGATTGGCAGAGTATAAAGTAATGAAATGTGAGAACACTGCAAAAGCCACACTTGAAGTGACTATGAAACCGTGTTTACCAGGAAAACTGTTCAAGGGCTCCAGAACGCCCTTCCCCAACAAACACCCATGCAGCACTGCATGTGAACAAAGCAGAGACACAAAACAGATGGAGGAATCAGCAATGAAAGGGAACGTTTCCATCTCCCCTCCCAGCCAGAATAAGCACGTACAGGGGACACGGTTCTTTGTGCCAAGCAGCCCAAACCGAAGCGAATGCCTGCTAGTGCTTTCTGTGGTGATTCTAGCGCTGCCTGGGGCTGGAACAGCGAGCAGAGTTGTTGGATGACGTGGGATGCATCCACAGCCCTCTGCTGTGGAAGGTTCCTGCTGGCAGCTTGCATCTCTCGGCTCACAGGTATCTGCATTCGTGGCCAGGGCTGGCCAGGAGAACTCCACACCTGCCCACACATCACAGTCCGGAGTGCAGGCCCCTGACTGAACCTTCATTTTTCTTTCTCTGAATTGTGTTTGGGATCCTCTTTGCAAATGTTTTGTTCAGATCTGATTTTACATAAGCTGGCCCAGTGTTTTCTGTTCCACCTCTGCTCCTCTGGCTTTGCCATTCCCTTTCTGCTGCTGCACTTCTTCACACCCAACCCCTTGCTCTTGCACGACGCCCCGAAGTTTCAGATTTCCCTGTTTGCCTCCTCATTCACATGACTGGAACACTTCCACCACAGTATGTCAAACTCTACAAAATCATCAGGATTTTGTGCACGTTGTTCCTCTAGTGCTGGGCCCAAAGGGGCCAAGTCTGTACCAGCCCCTGCAGGAGCTGTAATGGTGAGGAAAGAGGCTGCTACAGAGAAAGTGCTTGTTCTGACAGTGCTTTAGACAACTGCCTCCTGCCAAATAATCCCACGTTGTTTTCCTGAAGTGCTTTTAAAACTGAAATAGCATTGAGTTAGAAAGCTCACAAATGGTATTTGAGACGTAAAGGGATGGAAATTAGCAGCTGATATGAATTTCCTGTGAGCAGTTCACGGAATCAGGTTTGACCGAACTTCTAATTCGTAAGATAAGTGTGTTCATGAACATTTCAGCTGCCAGATCATGTCACAGCACAGAAATAGGAATGCCGCAGAGTTTGAAACGAGCCAACTTTTGTTCAGGAGTCGAGGCAAGTGCAATAGGCAGACAGAGCTGAGTGAATAATGTATCTTTAGTCGGGAACTGTCAGTTCGCTTTCTTCTCCAAATTGTCCTGGCTTCCTCCAGTTTATTCCTTACCAGAATAATGTGTGTGATGAAATATCAGCTGTAACTCACTGGAGAGCAGTCCCCTGACATCACAAACAGCTGCAGCTGGGTCCAGAGGCCATGAGATCCATCATGTCTCTGGCTCAATGAACACAACCTCATGTTCCCTTTCAAGAACAAGAATCATTCTCTGCTCTGTGTGGGAGGAGGATCTCACTCATTGGACTCTCCATCACATGTCTGGGGCCCAAACCCCAGGGGCAGGGGGAGCAGAGGAACCACCTCCTCAAAAAGCTAATTCACCATCACTGTGTTCATGGCAACCACAGAATCCCGGGAGCACTGAGGTTGGAGGAGACCTCCAGGGTCGTCAAGTCCAACCTGTGCCCAGTGCCCACCTTGTCACTCAGACCAGAGCGCTGAGTGCCATGTGCAGTCATTCCTTGGTCAGCTCTAGGGATGGGAGACTCCAAACCTTCCTGGATAGTCCATTCCAATGCCTGACAACCTTTTCTGTGAAGAAATGCTGCTGGGACAGGGACTGTCCCAGTGTAAGTGATTTCCCAGTAACAGCCTTGGTTCAGCACTCAACCACAGCTTGGAGCCCAGAGGAGCTGACCTGCCATTAATAGCAAAAGCTCTCTCCCACCATTGCTGCTGTGCCCAAGGTGCTCACTGATCTGATCACTTTATTATCATCTCCGGGTGCCCTACCAGTGCAATACACCCCATGTATTTATAGCTGGCTAATCACAGCTTAATTACCAAGGCTCAGCAGGCTCTTGTATGAACACCGAGGCTGAGGCATTCCACCAGGAAACTTTTTATGAGATAAGCAGAAACATCAAATTATTCAAGATGTGTGAGAAAAACCTATTTAGTGTTAATTGGGACCATTACCTTTTTTTCCCTAATTTGCATGTGTCATGAATATTAAAACTATGATAAAAAGAAACCCCTGGCACTGGTTAACTGCTGCCCAAAGAGGCTGTGAGGAGGAGGGCATGGTGCCAGGCTGAGGAAAGGGCAGAGGGGTAGTGATGGCCTTACTTCAGCAGCCTCAAGGCATCACTGCTGGGCAGGTAAAGGGAAAAACTCATGAGAAAAGAAAAAAAAGCAAGGGAAAACAGCAGCACTCACAACGTGTAACCAGAGGGTCTCTACTGGATCAACTGGTCTAGTGGAAGGGCATTAGAACAAGCTGGCTTTTAAGTCCCTTCCAAGCCAAGCCATTCTATGATTCTATCCTGTGCATCCTCTGTGCCAGATGGAGCTCCATGAACCCCAGCAGCTCACACAGAAAGGGACAGATGCCTTGAGAAGCTGCTGCTCGAGCTGCAGCCCTGCCTGGTGACTGTGCTGTGCACCAGTGACAGGCTCATCCCCTGAAATCCAGCTCCCTGCTCCCTGCATAGCCCAGTAACCCATTCTGGATTAGCAGCCCTGGCTGGTGGAGAGGAGCAGGAGCCCCTCACAGCCCTCACTGTGAGCAGAGCTGGGGTGCTTCCTCACCACTCTGGCTGCTCAGCCAGGAACCCCTCCACAGAACCAGGCAGCTCCTGCAAGAACTTGCCTGACATTCGGCAGATATTAAGTTCTGTTAAGCCAAACATCAAGCTGTATTGACCCAGAGTTAAATATTGACAGAGGTGATGCCAGCACGATCCCACTGGCTGCAGCAGGACTTGAGGGAAAACTCTTTATCAGCTTCTGTGAGCCCTCAGATGATGGAGTTTGCACATGTGATTGGACTGAGCAATGCCTGCCTGACCTTCAAGGAGCGATGCAGAGCAGGATTTCCTAATTCCTTCTGACTTCCAAGCAAAGAATTCTGCAATATTATTTTCTTCTCACCACTAGTGATTTCTGTTGCTGCTGGAAACACAGCTGGGTTACTCCAGTAACCCCAGCCCAGACCTCAGGCCTTTCCAGAAAGGGAGGGAAATACCAGTGTTTTCCAAATTACCTGAATACATGCTAGAAAGAGCTTCTCCTGCAGATAATTGCTTTCAATGACATGGAAATAAACCATAAATATGACAGGTATTTAAACGGTTTTTAAAGCCTCATTTATAAGCCTCAGTGATGTTTTTAAAAACATGTCTTACAAAAGGAGAAGGGGAGAAGACACATGTGAGGCACTGCCACAGGTTGTCCAGAAAAGTTATGGATGCCACAGGCCTTGGGCATCTCTGCTCCCATCCCTGTTCCAGTCTGGGCTGAATAGGGCTTGGAACAGCCTGGTCCAGTGAAAAGTGTCCCTGCACGTGGCCTCTGTGATTCTACTGAACTCATTCCCATGAACTAAGATATCACAGAATCACAGAATGGCTTGGGTTGGAAGACACCTTAGGGCCCATCCCATTCCATCCCCTGCCATGGGCAGAGACCTTCCACTATTCCAGGTTGCTCCAAGCCCTGCCCAACCTAGCCTTGGGCATCCAGGGACAGTGTCCTGGTTTGAAGGACAGGTGTCTGCCAATAAAGGCAGAAGTTTCTTTTTGAAATGGAGAATGTAAACCCCCTCCCTCCAAATTATTATTATAATTCTGAAATTACTGGGCTCTCAGGCAGAGATATAGGAATTAAGAATAACAGTTCTTTACTAGGAAAATTAAAATACAAATACAGTATCAAAAAGAACAATCCCAAAACACTGCCAGAGTCAGAATCCAAGCTGACACCCCATCAGTCAGTCAGGGTGTTGGCAGCAGTCCCATTAAATGGTGGCTGCATCCTCCTGCAGTGGCAGATGGGGTTCAGCTGGAGCAGTGCTCCTGTAGAAGGTGCAGTTTTCCTCTGAAGGTCCAGGGATGATGTGGAAAGGTCCAGTTTTCCTCTGGAATCCAGTGGAATGAAGGTATCTTGTCCAAAATCTCAGGTTTCATCTAGGTAGGAAATGTTTGGCTCCTCCCCCTGGGTGGAGCATCTCCCAGTGGGATGATGTAATTTTATTAGTCATGCCCTGGGACTCAATGGCCATGAACAGGAGATATCTCCTGGAGGGAGGATGGGCTGTGGGAAAGATAAAGATGATTGCCCCAGCTGGTTTAAAGATGGCCCATTAGCAGATAATATGTGCCAGGAGATAAGGGTCACTGCCCCACCCGGCTGCAGCAGATGGTGATAGAATCCACATTTCTGGCCACATCAACCCAACACATGCAGCCACAGCTTCTCTGAGCACTCTGTGCCAGGGCCTCCCCACCCTCACAGGGAGCAATTTCTACCCAATATCCCATTTAAGCCCGCCCGCAGTGAAAATCCATTCCCCCTTTCTGTGACAGCCTCCTGTCAGCTCCCCCAGGTCCAGGTGGGGCTCATGGGGCTCTGAGCCCTCCCCACTTGCCCCCCCACCCCGTGCCATAATTCACTGCTACTAAAGAATCATAACCCGAGCTACTTACAGCAGCCATTAAGTAAGACAATATTTCAGCATTGATTTTGTGCCCTTCCCACTAGTGCATACGGCTTTTGATAACTCAAACCGTATGGATTTTTCTATAAACAAAAAATTATCCCCTGCAGCGGGCGGGAGTGTTGGGCTGGTTACAGCAGGGACAGGCCCTGCCCCATGGGGCAGCACAGGCACAGCTCCTGCACTTGTGGCTTTTCTGTCTGGGGATTGAAAAAAAATCCAGAAATTGATGTCTGAGAGTCAGCAATGACACGGTGTGACCCTGCTGACCTTTCAGCCACCCATGAAACACTCTTTGTTTATGTTATTTATTTCTATTATTTTTTTTACAAGAGACTGCAGTGACAGGACAAGGGGAAATGGCTTCACACTGACAAAGAGCAGGTTTAGATGGGATATTAGGGAGAAAATCTTCCGTATGAGGGTGGGGAGGCCCTGTTTGCCCAGAGAAGCTGTGGCTGCCTCATCCCTGGAAATGTTCCAGGCCAGGTTCATGGGGCTTGGAGCAACCTGGGACAGTGGAAGGTGTCCCTGCCATGAACAAAATGAGCTTTGAGGTCCTTCCAACCCAAGCCATTCCATGATTCTGTGGTTCTATGAAATTCTAACTCTACACAGGAGACAGCAGCTCAGTGTCCAAGGGCCCAGGCATTCCAAGGGGAGGTTTTGCAGGAGCAGCCTGTGGATGAAGAGGGAAGCAAAGATCCTCTTTTAACAGAAAATGTCCTCCCTTCCTGCATCCCTCCCCTGCTGTGAGCCACAATGTGCCAACATCTATTTTCAGAGTGCAAGAGTTGCAGCAGCCTTGTTCTGGCTCCCTACACAAAACACCTCAAGAGTCCCCACAAATACACTATCAGAGCACGAAAAAGGGGGTGCAAAATCAAAAACTCAAGTACAGCCAAGAGGGGGGAGGCTGTGGTTTGTAGGGGGGTCTCTGGGGCTCAGCTTTGCCATGACTCCATGTGGTGACAGAACAAAAATCTGGTGGCACCTGAAGTCATCCTCCACACCTCTGCATCAACCCACAACCCCTCAACTTTTTGCTGCATTACACCAAGATCACACATGAGAAAATGCCCTTTCCTGTGCCTAGCTGGAGTCTGCCCATTTTAATCACCTGAGCTCCTGAATAGCATCATTCACTGCAGGGGGGACAGAAACCAGCTCCCAGTCCATGGGCACTGGTGCAGGAAATTAAGACGAATTCTGTGGCTGCACACAGGGAGTGGGAAGAAAATTATACAGCTTGGTCTCATCTCATGTGTCCGTGGAATATCAAATAAATAATGAAATCTGAACACACAAACCCTCCAGCCAGAAATGTTAGAGAAACTCTCGATTCACAGAGTGAGGGCAGGATTGGCAGGAGGGGCAGCAATTTTGTTATGCTGGCAGTGAGTTCCTTCCCTCTCATCCCAAAGCAGCATTCCCTGACTCATGGGATCCTTCATGTCTCACTCACAGTAAATCAGAGGCTCTGAGGGGAAACTGAGCCACATCCAGCCCTGCAGGACCCTCAGCATCCAAGGATGTTCCCCTACCATGGGGCTGGCAGCAGTGTTGAGACACCAAAAATGCACGTACAGCACTGAGCTCTGGCCTCTTCATGTTCCTGTTTTGGTTTTCGCAAACTGGTTTGGGTTTTTGGCTGGCTGGTTTGGATCACAAATCCCTGACTGTGACAGGAATGATTGCTGAAAGAACAGTGAGATAAAATCAATAAAACAATAGTAAATTATAAAGCAGCCTTGCTGAGTGATTTTATAGAGACAAACGGATCAGGGAAGTGATTGTGCTGGTCACAGTAAATATTTTTCTGGGTGATTACACTTGTGTACTGAATTTATTCTAAAACAAAAATTATGTTTTTTTTCAGCAAAGAAACCAGCTCATGAATCAATCACTGGAATAACAAACCTTGAAACCTGCTCAGACTTCCTGTTCCTTTACAAGGCCCAGTACAGGTAATACAGGCTTGTACAGCCCCCCAAATTCAGTGTCAGTTTGTCTGATTATTTGTCATTTTGTGTTAGTCCAATTCCATTAGAAGGAGTTTCAGGAGAAGCAGGACACAGCTGCAACAGCCCCCTATTTCAGGTAGTTTGGAAGGAAAGTTTCATACCAGGAAACCTCTCCAGAGAAGCAAATGTCCCCCCCAATTTCAGCTGCACTCTCGATCCAAATAATCAGATAATTCAAATTTCCTTTTCAACATGGAAAGGAATCTGGGAAACTGCTCAGAGATCTGCAAGACCTGTGCAGCACTTGGATTAGTAGTTCATGCCTTTGTGAAAGGATTAGCAGGATTGCACTGAGCTGAGGGTTAATATGAAAATAAATTTGCATTTCTGAGAATGTGAAGTCCGTGATGCACATCCCGCAGCTTCCTGGCTCCCTCTGTCAGGGGTGTGCTTCAAGCACTGCAAAACATCAGGGATTACCTCCACCAGGGCCTTGTTCCAACAATACAGAGCTCTCAAAACTACAGATTTCAATCTTCACATCACTGCAGGCTCCAGGAAACAAAGGGATCCAGCCCAGACAGCATCAGCTGGAAAAGCTCTTTTCTCATCTCTCTCTGTGGAGCCCAGTCCTTGCCAGCTGTGACAATACACAGTGAAAACCACCCAAAAGTTGCCCTGAGCAAAGCCCTATGCAGCAGCAGTGGCAGGATGCTGTTCCTCCTGCTCACACCCACATGCAGACCCAGCAAAGTGTATAAATAAATAGCCAGTGTCACACAATTTATCTCCATTTGTCAGGAGTGACAGGATAACTCACTCGTGACTCCCCTGCTCCATCCTCTCCTCATTCACCAAGATTGATGCTCCTACAGATATTCCCCATCATGGATTTTATGGCCTGCAGGATGCAGGAGTTCCGTGTTTGCTGGGGCTGTGGCAGCTGCTGGGGGACTCAGGGCAGCCACAGGAGAGGCACCCACAGGGTGCACCCCACCTGCACCTCTCAGGGCTTGGTTTATTTTCTCTCTGCATTACAGTGATTTTGTCCCACATATCAGTACGTGTTCTCCATCCTGGTGTTCAATCTGCCTCCTGATCAGGGGGCTGGGATAGAACTGCCAGGGATTGCTCAGGGCAGGCAGGTTCCACCCAGAGCTCCTGTCCCAGCCAGGGGCACAAACTCTGTCCCAGTCCTCCCAGTTAACATACACAACTTCACTGGATCAAGAATCAGCATTCCCAATGAGTTCCTCCAGCTGTTCTGGCTCTGCAGGGCCTCACCCAGACCTTGCTTGGTCCAGTGGGTTTGGAAATTACTCACAAGAGCTCCTTATTTCAAACACAGCCAGTGGTAAAGAAGCACATTTATGGCCTGACCATATCCCTGGGGTTTTCTGTGCCCTGAGCTGTGATTGTCAGGGACACAAAGGAATTAACTGTGAGGTTATGAGTGAGGTACCAGACACAGGGCACCAAATGTGAGGTTACAACCTCCGGTGCTCTGGGCACCAACTTTGTCAGGTTATCTTCTAAAATGAGAGAAGCAGCTAATAGCTGCTAAAAGGTTATTTATTGCAGAAGCGCATCAGTCTCAAAAGGCACAGTCACAGACATCAAAGTCTATGCTAAGTTTTGGTTTAGAGTCCCAAATGGAAGCAGAAGCTGTTCCCTGAGGTCCTGGTGGGGCCGATGTTGCTGTAGCAGCTCCTGTCTTCTTCTCGGGTGATGATGGTGAGCAAAAGCAAAAAACCAATGACAGAAAAAGCAGAAAAAGCCATGGCAAAAAGCAAATGGAAAAAGCACCAACTCTTCCCAATACATACTCTTATATAGAATCTTCCCAACAAGCTAAGATGCAAACTCAGACCACCACTCCTTAACCTATTAGAACTCCGGTTTCTTAACACACCAGGTTACGTATAGACTACACATACACCCTATCTTGTTCTATCTGAAAAACGTAACCAATATTCTTACTAGAGCTCTATTATGTCTAAGGACTGTCTACAGCTGTGGACCTGGAGTCTCTACTGAAAACATTAATATGTTTTTCAGCCTTCACTAGAGCTCGCACTTCTACTTTGGTATCTAAACCCTTTTACTTATTAAAAGCATTAGAGCTCATACTAAAACTTACTGACTTACTTATCTTAAAACTTAAACTTACACCTCTATCTTATGTGTGAGTGGCTTAATATACTTCAATCCATCCAAAGGCTTTAATTCAATCCCTGCACCCTGATTTCTCTCTGAAAAATTCAGAGAACCCCAACTCATTGACTCCAACAATTAACAACCAGCCTGATCTAACACACACCTGTGGAACACCAGGAGCAGCTGCTGGGTGGCACAAGGGGCACAGCACCTCCCCCAGCATCTTAGGGGCTCTCTGGGCTCTGAATTCCCCCTGATTTCCCCCAGGGCTCTGTGCCAGATGAGAACACAGAGTTCCAGCACTGCTACCTGGCAAGAAACATCTGAAACTCCCTGGAGAACAGAATGATCTTAAGGCTGGCATAAAGGATAATGACAAGACTACAAGTCATGTAGTGAAAATAATAATGAATTAAGGTGATGATATTTCCCTATCTTATTTCCAGCCTGAATAAACTGAGTTGGTGCTGATTTCTTTCCCTGCTGCTGGTTTGGTAGATGGGATTCTGCTGGAGATGGAGAGAGCTGCCTGCAGCTCTGAAATGGGACAAGGTGGCAATATTTATTTTACTAAGTTGGATACAGGATCCTTGGAATTATAAATAAACCAAGAGTTCATATGTCAGAGTTGTAAATACCACCAGGAAACGCACCTAAATATTGATTTATTCATTACATTAAAAAAACCAACAAACAGAACTTTCTTTTGCTGCCTTGAAAATTTTCTCCAGGCTTCAAAACATGGCATCATCTCTTATTGGGTTTTTTTGGGTTTTTTTTAAGGAGATAAATATTTTTAATGCCACATAAATAGGGATTGGCACATTCATCTGGCTCTTGTCAGGTCTGGTTCATGAGCTGCTCCCACTGCTCAATCTGGAATTATACCCATTCTCTGTTTCACCTTTCCCCTCCTCCTCAATATTTTAGGTTCAGATTTTCTCCATTGCTAGATCTGTATATACAGCACACTCACACTTTTTTGGAGATGATGGATTTGGATGACAGTGATGGGTACAAAGTCAGAACAACCCTCACCAAGGGAAAACCAGGACTGGGAAAATTATCATTTCCAGTAAGAGTGCTGGAACCTATGTAATAAACATCCCAAGTGCAAATGTTGGGTGTTAATTTGGCAGTGAGGTTTGATGGACATTAACTCAGGCTAAAGTGCTGTGAGTAGCTGGAGCTGCTACCCTGAGCTGGCTCACCCAGGCCTGGCTTCACACTCCTGCTAACAGCAAAATATCTTACAGCTACTTTTATTTAAAGACCACTGTGGATTAATTCAGAATCAATCCTAAACCCATGTAACAAAACAGATGATAACTATTGATTTATCTTTACCACAAACTTGGAGACACCCATTTCAAACCAAAAAAAACAACATCCCAGTGATGCCTTTTTTGGGCTTACCAAAAAGAGAGGCCAGACAAAATTAAGAGAATAAAAAGCAGTTATATTTATTGAAGGGACTTCAGGTACATTTAGGGCAGACAAAGTCCCCCCAGGGGCTGCACCCAAAAAATGGATGACAAGTGTCCTGGTTTTGGACAAATTTATGGGAGATATCTCGCAAAGGCGTCCCCCTAGAAAAATAAACCCCCAGAACTCCTTCCCCCGCCCACTACCGGGTTCGGGAAGAACTTCCTCCGAGGGAAAAAAGTGGAAAAAACTTGTTTATTTTAACAAACACACAGAAAAAAAACCACTTCCCAGCACCAGGAAAGAACAATCCCCAGATGACACAAAACGTTTTCACCAAGGTGAGCGAGGATGGACGAGCTCGGTCAGTCCCTGCTGGGAAGGGTGCAAAGCTTCTTTGGCAGGCTTCCAGAGGCAGTCTCTGATGTTCAGATCCCTCCGTCCGGAGCCGGTGCAGATCTTCGGGATGAGGGGAAGAAGGGAGAGAGAAAGAGGGAGCAGCTGGGGGCAGGAGAAGCTGGGGCAAAAGCTAGGGGCAAAAGCGGCAGCCAAAGCGACAAAAGCAGCAGCAAAAGCAGCAGCAGCAGGCCAGCAACAGCAGCAGCCAAAGCAGCCGGGGGCAGCCGGGGCGGGGCAGGAACGGCCACGGCGGCAGCAGCTCCGTGCAGACGGGGGGGGGGCAGGTAGAGGAGTTGTCATAACACTAACCCAGGACAACAAGTCATGGGTTTTCACACTTTTATAAATTTGGTCCATTTGCATATTGGGGGTTAATCTTCCAATTACAGCTTCAGGTAATGAAGTCATTTACCCCAAGTTTCCTCCCCCCAACTCACTTTTGTTTCCATCTCTCAGGGCCTGAGGCAGTGAGGCGTTCTTGATTCCCAGCCTGGAAGGGAATTGTTGTGTCTGCCCAAAATGGGAGAGCAGCAGCTCACACTGGATATGGAGCTTAGAGTTTACACTAAAGAATTGAAGAGTTACAAATAGATGAAAAATACAAAAGCTAAAATCCTAAGGCATCACCACGACAGGATCATGTGTGGTTAAATTTCAGCATGAACCCTCAGTAACTGTGGGCATAATGAGCTATCAGATCTCCCCAGAGCCACTGACCTGAACTGTGGGAGAATTTTCCCAGCTCCTGGGCCAGGGATTCAATCCAAGCCTCCACGATGTCAAGGAGGACAAGCTGCTCCCCTGAGCCCCCACACAGCCTCCCCTCACAGGGTCTGCACTGTGATACTTTTGTAAATGACGTAATTCTCTGAACAACCATATAATAACATTGTTCTTTATTGCCAACAGCCACCCACAAATGGAAAAGAC
Source organism: Luscinia megarhynchos (assembly GCA_034336665.1). NCBI lineage: Eukaryota > Metazoa > Chordata > Aves > Passeriformes > Muscicapidae > Luscinia > Luscinia megarhynchos. The sequence goes on from CM067585.1 coordinate 3,720,534, forward strand.
CTTGAGCTGTGAGAGGTGGGAGGCAGCCAGAGCTCCCTCCTAAAGAAAATAAGGCATTTAGCTTATAAATATTAAATGATCAAATAAAGCAATTAGTGCAGAATTGCACATATAGAGAGTGATTCACCTCTAATTGGGTTGTTCTCAAAGCAAATTAACTTTGAAATGAGGAATGTTAAAAAGATTTTTTAAAAAATATGGAATCCTAATTACTGCAGGGGAAGGAGCTGGGGGAAGTTTAGCTCAACAGCAGCACAAAAGAGCAAAGAAACAGTGACACAAGACACACACCTTCACTGCTTTATGGTTAAAAACAAGGTGAGCAGAGGGCTGGAGCATCTCTGCCATGAGGAAAGGCTGAGAGAGTTGGGGTTGATCAGCCTGGAGAAGAGAAGCTTTGGGGTGATCCAATTGTGGCTGAAGGGAGCTGCAGGAAAGATGGAGAGGGAATGTTTCCAAGAGCCTGGACAAGGGGCAGTGGCTTCCCAGGGTTAGATGGGGTACTGGGGTGAAATTCTTCCTTGTGAGGATGGGGAGACGCTGGCATAGGCTGCCCTGAGAAGCTGTGGCTGCCCCTGGATCCCTGAAAGTGTTCAAGACCAGGCTGGAGAGGGCTTGGAACAGCCTGGGACAGTGGAAGTATCCCTGCCCATGGCAGAGGGTGACACTGGATGACCTTTAAGGTGCCTTTCAAACCAAACCATTCCATGATTCTGCAGATCTAAGAATGACTCAAAACCAGCAGCTGCTCCTTCCTGCATGTGCCTCATTCCCAGCAATTTCTGGCACACAGTTTGAGGTTTTTAGCTGGACACCCCTTCTGCCTGTGGGGTCCCTGTGGTGTGTCACAGCCCCCAGGTGACCCAGCACAGCCCTCAGAGGGCACCAGGAGGAGGACACAGCTGGGACACAACACAGAGCAGGGCTAGGGGCCCCAAACCCCCAGTGCCACCTCCATTCACATTCCCCAGCACCAGTGCCAGGTATTGGGTTTGATCCAATCCATACCTGCAGCAATTCTGTTCCCGTTGCAGTTTATACCTCTGCTCGCTGCTGAAATTACGTTGCCTACGGCCCTTTATTGATGGACTGGAGAGGTAATTAAAAAGAAGGCTTTTCAGAAAAATCCTGTCTAAACATTGGGAAAAAAAATCCATATGAATACTCTTTCAGCTCGGGGAAGGACAGAGGAGAACATCCTCACAGTTACAATGATGTTCTAAAAAAATATATTAAACCAGGTAGTGCCACATATCTGATGTATTATGAATGTATTAATATGGAATTGGTTTTTTATAAATATTAATAAGACCTAACATCTAAAGAAGGAGCCTGGGACTTACATTCTTAATTAATCCAAAATTCACATCACCTCTAAAAATACATAAGCATTTCATTATGTTAGACTAATGCCTAGGAGCAGACAGCTGTAAAAACACCCACCAGAATGAAGGCACAGAGACTCCCCCCAAATTCCTTTAGTCCCTGTCTTAACCTTTGCCATGGTCCAAAGCAGCATCATTGCTCCAAGGAAAGAGCAGGTTTGGCTCTGGAGGAAAATTATTCTTGGTGAGGACAATTATTCTGCTTTTGTTTTAATCCTTGTCCCAATTCCTGTTCATTCCTTCCACTAAAGTTTTCTTCAGGTAGCTCATCCCCTAATGAAGCTTGGAGAAGGTTCAAATCTCCCTTTCCAAACATTTTTCTGCCAGTTGAATGCTGGCCATTGTCTAGAATTTGTGCTCATTTCTCAAGGATGCTTTTAAAAACCTCGTGAGGATGAGTTGCTCTAGGAGCCCAAGCACAATGGTAAAAATTCCACCTTTAGTCACCAGCTGCAATTTAGAATTCTGCAGCTCAGGAGAGCTATTCTCATTAAATCAGGGCATGGCTTCATGTGGATATTTTATGCTCTCTTTAAAATGGGATGATGTGGGCTTAACTCGGCTCAGTTGGGACCAAAAAATAAAAAGGCACTTGGTGTGTGACCAAAAGTGGAGTATCCTGCCTCCAGTGCACTGTTTTGGAACAGCTCACCCTGACAAAGGGCTCTGGGCACTCCCCAGCCTCCCCTTCCCTAGTCCAAGGGGCTGCTTCAGACCCTCTGCAAACCAGAAAATACAGCCAGTAAAATTAAAAAGAACACTATTGAAAACATTTTGCTCTACAGAAAATTCACGTGCATGAAACAGGATATTTTTCCACTAACACAAAAGGATAGCAGATAAAAGAAGACAGAAGGGCTAAATATTATAAATTAGTGGTTTATCAGCATTTATTAAACTCTCTGAGCCTTGGCTGCACACAGCTCAGCTGCTCAGGTCTGGGATTCCAAACCTGCAGGCTGTGACCACACTGATCCACAAGGAATTTCCCTCTCATTAACATAAATCCAGTGTGGACACCTGAGAAGAAATAATAACTTCTTTGTGTCATTATTAAAGGCATTACAGAGACACTATTATTGCCCAGTGTTATACTGCTAAATGATTTTAAGACTGGTCTTATAGATCTTTCTCCATTAATCAATAAGATAAAATACTAATTACAACAGGAAGGGGCTCAAGTGAATGTGGAGCTGCTCTTGGAGGAACAGCAAGGTGTTAAATTATGGGCTGCTCATGGAGAGCAAATATTCTGGGAAAGCCTTGGTCTGAATTTTGTCACTTTACTCACACTTTAGACAGACCTGGAGTTATGTAAAGGTTACAGCAACAGCAAGGTTTGGTATCTCATGCTTTTCATACCCACACATGCTTTTTTACATTATTTCTGTGAACAGACAGTGGACAAAGAACTTGAATTTATCAACTTCCCCTAGCATAAGTGCAAATAATGCACAGCTTTATCCCTGCACCACCCCAACAACTCCTGATTCATGAGAGTCCTGAGCTGCAGGAACAGCAGCAACACAAAGGAGTCACATCTAATCAAGACTTAAACCTTAAAAGTTATTCAATCCCTATATAAGTAAATTTAATAAAAACTGAACGCAGCAGAATGAAACAGAATTTATTTTCTTTTTCTTATCCGGCCAGCTGCTAAATTTCTAGATACGTTTTATTTCAGTAAAATGCAGGGTTTGGTGTTTAAAAATTAAATTCTCCCCCTGCGTGAGCAGTGCCTCGTTAACGGGTGACCTACTTTGCCGGCAGCCCCGCATTGTTTCGCTCCGTGCTCCCCATTGATCACATTTTTGCTGCAAGCACAATCTTCAAGACCTTCCTCCTGGGTTCACATTTAACTCATCTCCTGCACTTTTCACGGGTTACTCTAAAAGGCACTTTCACACTCTCACCCCACACAGAAGCTGATGCCTTTTAGATGCCAATTGAAACGTTCTCCCCGTGCTGTCCCTGTCCTATTATGCCTAATCCAGTCCCTTGTTAGAAGTACATTCAAAGCCATTTATGAGGCAGGAATACATAAAGATCAGTTCATCAAACCGGATGCTCGGAATTTACAGACACTTAAATATTGTTCTTTCTATCAAAACCTGTCACATAATTAAACATCACATCAGAGGTGGAACGAGTTCCATGGCAGCGTTTTAATTCATTATCTCCACAGATCCTGGCACTTCCTGAGCACTTGAAGGTGCATTTGCCTTCATATCAGATTGCCCACATCAAAAAAGGCAACGAGGAAAGCTGGAGGAACTGGGGAAAAATCCTCTTAACAAGCCTTCCTCCCAGCCAGTCAGAGCATCAGCACCAGGGAAAAATCCCCTCTGGACAGAGAGCCTGGACTCAGTATGGGATGGGGGGGTATTCATGCTAAAATTCTAATTTAAAAAAAAATCAGACCAAAAACCCAACTAAATTCCTTTTAATACCTGTTTGGCTTCTTTACAAAAAGTTCAACAGTGAGATTATTCTGAAAGCAAATAAGCAAAACCCCAGAGCCATCAAATCTCCATTCTTCCAGGACCATCCCCATGATCATTTAAGGCAGGCTGGAGGGGGCTGTCAGCATCCTGTTCTAGTGGAAGGTGTCCCTGCCCACATCATGGGCATGGAATTACATGAACTTTAATTTCCCTTCACACCCAGGCCATTCTACAATTCAGCGATTCCACTGCAGGCAATGTCCAGCTGTTCACTCTTTCAGGTCAGGGCTCCACATTCCCACTGGGACTGTCCAAAAATGAGCTGGGACATACAATATGTTGGTGTTTGCAATTCCTGTTGTAACTTCAAGGGGGTCATTTATTCCATCCTCTGTTGCTTTCAGTTCTACTCCACCAACAGCCAGTTTGTCTATTGACAAACTAGGCTGAGACCATTTCTCTGAGATTCCTCTGAAAACCCTTCCTGGTGATTTTTCTGAGCCACAATTAGTGTGAAGGCTGGCATTGCAGCCATCATTACATCTGTTAAATGCCACTTTCTTAAACTTTTCTAACAACCTTTTTACATTTTTCTACCTTTCTCTCCTTGGTATTTCAACAGGATGCCCAGAGTCTCTTAGGAGAAAAGAGAACTGAATACTTATTCTGTAGCACTTCAGAGAAGTGGTCTCTAGAACCCCTCACCTCTCCACCTCTGGACACAGAACTAAATGTCACCAAGGAATCTCTCATCTCTTGAGGCAAATTAAACAGAGGTTGGCCTCAGCTGCACATTTGACAGCTGCCATTCAAACTTCTAAGGGATCTTTTATCCCCAAATTCATCTGACAGTTCTCACTCTGCTGAGCTCCCTACAGGTCAATGCCACCCACGGCTGTGGCACCAACAGCACAGGAGAGGAAAGGTCCCAAATCCCAAAGGAATGTCACAGTCATGCCAGGACCAGACTCTGCATGGGCAGGGCTGAGGGAAGGAAGCCCTGGACCTGCTGCTGCCCAGTTCATCAAATCACAGCTGCTGATTCTTGTACAAAATTCTGTTTCCATTACCACACAATAACTTTAGCTTCTCTTAAATGTTCATTTCCAAAAAAATCACTTTCCAAAGCCACCCTTTCCAAAACACATCCTTTTAAAGTTATAATTGCTATTTACAATTTCCTAACTTTGCATGTGTTAAAACTGTTGTTTAACTCTTACTGAGCTCTTTTTCCTTCTCTTTTTTCTGCATGGAGAGATTGCAAGGCAGAACAAGAGACTCCCTCTGCCCCACTGAATGCATCCTGTTCACTCTGTACTGTGCCTGTTCTTACCAAAGGAAGTTACTTCACACTTAAAGCCCTTGAAATTCAGGAAGCTCAGCCCTAGGGGTGACACGAGGGGCTTTTTCCTGCTTGACTTTTGCACAAGACAGCACCAAGAACACGAAGCTCCTCCAACAGCTCCTCCAGCAAAACCAAGGAGGCAGCTTCATCTCCTGCCCGCATTTACTCTGGAACAGAAGCTACACTTAGCACCTGATTGGCACTAATTGATAGGGCCTTGCTCTCCTGCCTACTGTCATTAGGAATTACCTGTGTCCTGAATAAAGTGATTGAATTTGCCATGCTCTGTCTCACTTCTGCAAAGTATTTTCATCTTTTTTTTGCATTCATTTCCAATAATTATTTTAAAGAAAAATTATGAAACACAGCTCATATCACATGCCTCATATCCTTCCTATATGTCCTTACAGATCTGTTGAAATCCTATCAGCAGAGGGTTTTAACCAGCTGGTTGGTAGCACCTCTGAAAAGTTAATGCTCACTGAAGATGTTAAGTGAAGTGAGTGAGGCTGGAAGCTGCAGGAATATGTTCTCTGGGCTCTGTGCTTGTCCTTGAAACCGATTTCTGTTGGGGACATTCTGTGCTTGTTAGTATACAAACCAAATTCATATATTTGCAAATGATGCAAAGGTTTCTTCTGGTGATTACTCCATCCTAGGAGTGTCCTTGGCAATCTCCCCTTGCAGAATATATAGCTCAGCCTGCAAGTGCCAGGGTGACAAAGCTGGAGCTCACACTAATGTGGCAGATCAATCACTTGACTGAAAGATACACAGACACAGAAAAGGTGGTTTGTATCTGTCATATTCAAGGGTAAACTTGCAGCACTTGAGAAGACTGCTCAGATAACTCTGCACAGCAGACAGTGTTGCTGGCCTCGGTGTCTAATCAAAAGAAAAATATGTTGTCTGTTTAACAATACCAATAGTTTTGAGACTCCTCAGAGCAGTTAACCCATGGGCAGCGATCAAAGGCATTTGAAGTTTGGCTAAGAGCTAACTCAGATGATTGAAACCGCACCATGTAAATTTTAGTCATTGAAAAGTCAAGCTAAGCCATCAAACAAAAAATAGTGTCTCTATCCTGACATATCAGGGAACAGACATTCTACTTTCCAGGTGATAAACTACTGGAGAACACAAGCTTCTGAGCAGGAGAAACCTCCAGGCTTTATCCTGCAGCCTGCATACATCAATGGAAAAGTTCAGACAAGCTTTATTTTAGGGTTTTCAGAGTTGAAGGTCATGCTGCATATCACCAAGATGAAAAATCATTATTTCTCCTGGAAAGTTCCCAAATAACATCTTGTGAGTGATGCTGCAATTGTCTACCCTGAAATAAAGACACAACACAGGGTGTGAAATGGCTGATATGAGCACCGAGCTCTACCAGCAAGGACTAAGAACCTGTTGGACAGAAACCAATGGAAATGTCTCCATCAGCATCTTTCTATCAAGCAAAAGATGTTTTAAATGGTAACACTAACAGAAACTGCCTTTGTATGGATATTTCTATTTTTTCCCCAAACTTCAGGCCGTTTGCAGAGTCATCAGCAGAGACATGAGAGCCAGGGCTGGGTGGCTTCTTGCAGGGTCCTCTGTGCTATTTTTTTCTGCTATGGGAAAAAGGGAGCAAGGTAACACTGCGTCATGGGAGTCTGTTTTTATTCCCTCTTCCTGCATAACCCCTTCATTTCCTGGCCTGTTTCTGCCACATCCAGCAGAGTGCAGATGTCAAACTCTTGTCACAACCAATTCCTCGAGAAGGGTCAGGAGAGAGAGGAGAGTGAGCAGCAGTTCTACAGGGCGGGATCCTTCAGCTTGAGCTCTGAGCTTCCAGCAAACATCAGAGAACCCCCAGGGGACAGGGAGTGGGTGAGGAGGGATGGGGGCCAGGTTAGGAGGGATGCGGGATGGGGTAAGGAGGAATGTGGGATGGAGTGAGAAGGAATGTGGGATGGAATGAGGAGGAATGTGGGTGGCTCCTACTCCTCTGCTGTTGAAGCTCTTTTTGACCACTTGCAGTTTACAGAAACAGAATTCTGAGAGTATTGGGTCCTTTATTGGTTTGATGCATATCACAAAAAAAGACAATTAGCAGCTGTTAAATTCCACTGCAGTTTGTCACCTTTATTATTCATTATGTAATAAAGCTTTCTGCTTATTTAAGAAGGACCAGATGATACCCCAGTGGTGAAATGTGACCTACTGGACATGTGATTAGGTGTTGCTTGAGTTAATTTGCCTTAAAACTATTCTCATTTAAAACTATGTCTCTTAAGAAGCCCATGTTGCAGTGCTGGCATCACTGTGAAAAACAGCAAATTACATCAAACCCTCCTCACACCTCAGGGAAAGCCCAGAGTTTTGGGGGGTCCACACAGATTAGCAGGATGTGGAGTGTCAGGTTAGGTCTTCCATTTCTGACCAGTGAGAAAGTCTTCAAACTGGGAAGGCACAGCAGTCAAAGACTGCTGTAGGTAACAGGACAGATTAATCAAAATCTTGCAGGATTAAGAACTTTCCACAGAGAAATTAATCAAATTTATTTATTTATTTATTTAAACACACGCATTAATTGATCAGATTTCACACATGCTCTTGCTGTAACATAAAAAAATTAACTTTGAGAGAAAACAGTCAAATAAAAACCTTAAAAACCTCTTCCTGTGTCTGTATTTTTCTTTGTTATAGTGACCTCCAGAGGTACCAGGTAACAACTGAACTTTCTCGAACAAGAGTTCACTCCCGCAGTTTCATCACTGCAGCTCTGGGCTGTAGGAGATTATGGTTTATATCAAAGATGGAAATTCCATTGGGGAGCAGGCAGAGAGAACCATTAGAACCTGCAATTTGTGCTGGCTTTAATCAGTTCCCGAAGGTTCCTCCCAGCAGAGCTCTGCTCATCCTGTGACTCTCTCTCCCCACAGCAGCATCAGTGCCTTGTGAGCCATTTTCACTGCTCCTCAAACAAAAACAAAAACAAAAACCACAAAAAAAAAATAAAATAAAATAAAATAAAATAAAATAAAATAAAATAAAATCCTCAGCAGTTACACAGGCAGTTACAGCAGGCTGCCAGGAGCCCAACCCCTGAGTGTGGTGGGCACTTGTAGGAGACAACAACAACAGACCAGGCTCTGTCTCTGCCTCACCCTCTGTTGCGGGTTGAGTGTTTTTCTATTACTGTGTCAAGTTAAAGAATTTTTCCCATTCTCATGCCAATGGAGCTGGCCGGGTCACACCCAGGACCCTTGACGGCTCTGGACAAAAGGGGTAGGTGGGAGCTGGGCGGGCGGAGGGGCTCTCGTGCTTCCGGAGGGGACTCGTGTTTCGGGGAGCTCGGAGGAGGACGCCCCGTCTGCAGCCCCGCGGCCGAACGCAGGAGAGCCAGACCCTGTGCGATCACCTGTCCTGCACCTGCCCCGCTGCAGCTCCTGCCCCTGCGGACACAGCTGATCACCCGGACACAGCGGTGAGCGAGGAGCTGCCGCTCCAGCCGCTCTACCCGAGACCGGCGTGGCCGCTGCCGCGCCTCCCGCCTCCGCTCCCGCCTGCTCTCTCTGGGGCAGAGACAGAGTGTGCCCGCAGCTAAAGAAAGGACTGGGACCGAGTTATCTGTTCTGTGTTGTTGGTAATTTTAACAACTGCTGTTGTTTCTGCTTGTACGGTTAGATATATTAGTAAAAGAGCTGTTATTCCTACCCCCTTATCTCTGCCTCAGAGTCTTGGATTCAGACATTTAATACTTGGGGGGAGTGGAATTAAGGTCTCTATTTCAAAGGAAAACTTCTGCCTTTATCGGAAGACACCTGTCCTTCAAACCAGGACACCCTCCCAGCCAAAACCCTTTCCCTGACAATTCTGCACAAATTTCTTGTGGTGTTTTAGGACAAACTTTCCAGACCCCACAAGGGATGAAGTTATCTGTGAGGATTTCCTCCTGTCAAGGAGCTGGCCTGATTCCACAGGATCACTGCCACTCCCAGCCACGGGAGACATGCTCCAGTGATGCAGAGGTGGGATAACAAGCACGAGGGATCCTCACTCCGGCTCCTCTCATAGCCACACAATTCCATCCACGTTGACTGAGTGGCATTAACAGCCTCCATGGGCAGGAGAGCATGGCAGGCTGGGTTTGGGTGCACTTACTAACCCAGTTTTATTTCCTAATCAATTTTCCCATCCAGGATGGTGTTTATGCAACAACTCATTAAATCCTTCCTAACTGCATTACTTTATTCCAGTTTAAATTGCAGACATAGCCTGGTTTTATGCAAACAAATACTTTCTGAGTAACTTTGAGCTCCCAAGTACACTAATTAAATCTGTCACATTCACAGTGGAATTTAAAATTATATTTGCTCAATCCTTTAGCAGTAAATGGTACTTTGAACTGAGTATAAAATGAATGAAATCACATTCCTTGGTCTGTTCAGGGGAAAGGAAGTGGGAATTCTGAATCATCTTCAGTTCAATTCTCTGCTGTTTTTTGTCGAATCATAGTCAATATGCTGGACGAGCACCACCCAGGCTGAGTGTTTGCAGAGAATGTTCTACTGCATGTGGGAATTCCAGAGCATGTTGGCAACAGAAGGAGGCTGGAAAGGATAGAAATTGTGCAGGACATGCATTGTCTTCTTCTGCTCAGGGTGGGCAGAGGGCTCAGCAGGTATTTGTTGCTGTCTGATGAGGAACAGGTGAATAATGCCGCAACACACACACCCAACTTCTTCCAAGCAGCAAGAAGAAGTGATTTATTGAAAAGCCGTGGCATTTATATAAGATAGATCATGCAAAACAAAGTAGAAAAGATTCATTGGTCCAAGAAGGCAACACCTCTTAGAAAACACGCTTATTGCAAAATATCATAAGACACTCACACAGCTCTATGGTCAATACCAGGTGTTTATCTCTGTTTTCTTTCTACCTCCCATTGTTTTGTCTCTGAGAAAAATCCCCAGTCTGGGGAAGGTCTGAGCTGGAGTTGAGAAAGCCAACAGCCTGGGAAAAACCAGAGTTGGATTTTTCCACGAGCCTTCAGCAGTGCCCACAAGTATTCCTGCAGCAATCCCACTATTTCTATTTCCAAGATGCCACTTCTCCAACATCCATGCAGGCCTGTTCCACGTGCTTCAGCTGCCTGAAAAGCTACATCGTGTTGGATTTTGTCTCAGAGGCTACAAAATCAGGGAATCACAGAACCATTTAGGTTGGAAAAGACCTCCAAAATCACCAAATTTTGTTGGACTTTGACACAGACCAAAACAAGAAAAGTGAAACAGAGGCAGAGAGAGGTGATGCAGCCCCTGAGCTCGCCCCCCCAGGCTGTGGCACCTGCACCTGGGGCACACACAGATCCTCCTCTGGGATAGATCCCCACTCCCTGCCAGCCTGGCTGAGCATGGGCGACCCAGGGCACAGGGAGTTCCTTGGTTGTGCAGTTAATTTGTGAATGAACCCCCATGGGAGGAACCAGGGAAGCCCACCAGCTCTCTGTAGTGGCTCCAAACCCTGCAGCCTGTGAAAAACCATCCCACCGTCTGAGCCAGCAGCCTTTCCTCTGCGTGCAGGAGCTCTCACTCTCTCTAAACACTTTATTAGTGCTTGGGGAGTAGCAAAGCATTGGAGTTAAAGTGGTGGCTGAGTGGGAAAACACTGCACATTTCTTAGCTTTAATATTAAGAGTGGCTGGGAATGGTCTTTAGCTCTATTACAGCAACATGCATCGTGTTTACCACGGGCACGGTGTATTCCTGATTACCCCGTGTTTCTAGGAGGCCAGCATGCATAATTCATGGAGGAGACTGACTCAGGACAGAAATATCCCTTCAGTTTATCACTGAGCTGCAAGAGACTTTTCCCTCCTGGTGCTTGCTCTGCTGTTTAAACCCCTCACATGCTTGCCTGTGTGCTCTCTGCAAAGCATTTGGCACGGTTTGCTCAAAATAAATAATAAATAGCAGTACTTGTGTTGGACAGGACCTCCCTCCGTCCTCTTCCCCACCATGTGTTATCTCCTCCTGGCAGGGAGGAGACAAGGCCAGCTCCTCTCCTCTCCTCCCCCTCCTTCCCAGCCTGAGCACAAGGACCATCCCCACCCTGGAGAGCAGGAGAGATGTGAAACAGCAGCACTGAGTTTGCTTCAGAGAGGGTGCAACAGGCACAACCAGGCCTTAATTTCTGATTGTTTGGTATTTCCTCCCTCAGAATTCCATTCCTGCACTCAGGGGATCAGCAGAGCTGGTCAGGTGTGAACTGCTTGGCTTTTCCTGCACCAGCAGGGTACCCACAGCTCCTGATTCTTCTCCAGGGGAGCCGGGGGAAATCTATCTCCTTGCTGAGGAGCTATCAATCTCTGCCAGGACTTATTTCCTTCAGTGCATTATGGAAGGAGCTGAAAGATCAAAAATCCCAGAATGGTTTGGGTTGAAAGGTCCTTAAAGCCCATCCCATTCCACCTCTGCCATGGCAGGGACACCTTCCAAGCGCCATCCAACCTGGCCTGGAACATTTCCAGGGATCCAGGGCCTTCTCTGGGAACCTCCCCACCCTCTCAGGGGATTTCTCCCACAGCCCAGCTCTGCACACAGCCCTGGGCTCTCCAGACCCCATTCCTGCTGAGAGGACACAGTCAGAGCTGCCCAATCAGGCAGCAATCCCAAGGAGCTGCTGATGCTCAAACACAGCTTTCCCCTCTAGGCCTCAGAACTCCACAATCCCGTATCCAAATAATCATTTCAGCTCATACCATATTTTTAGACATGCCATTAATATTTAACGAGGCAGCCCACAGCAAGTTAGATAGCACAGCAATTAATTTTTAAATGCTGACATTTATTACAGCATGTAAGCACTACCTAACTTGCTGTGGGCTATCTGGATAAATGTCAGTTAAATATCTAATAATTCCTTACAATTTAATCTGAACTTTTTTTTTTAAAAAAAAGGCCCTGTAATTATCCATTATTTTTAAAATTTGATCGAGATTTTAATTTCGGCATTTGGGTTTCTCTCTCTCACCCATCCTTGCTTCAGCCTCTAAGGCAAAGTAATTTTTGGTAATTAATTTATACATTGATTAATTTAGTTTCATCTAATGTTTAAATCCAAGCTTAGAAGGCCCAAGATACAGCAGAATAAAAACTGATTTATGTTGCAACAGACTGACAGGACACTCAGCATCCCGGGAGATGGACCCAAAGGGAAGGGACAGAAAGGATCAATTATTCAGGAATGAGCTTTGGGAACCACCGGAGCATGGACAGGCTGAGCCTGCCCCACATCCAGGTAAATCCAGCTGCCATTCCAGCTGAATTCCTCTCACCTTCACAACAGAGGTGCTGAGAATTCATTAGCAGCTCTGACAATCAAAGGAATTCTGAACAAAAGATTTTTGCTTTGACAGAATGATTTGAAGTTATTTAAAGTAGAAGGGAGAAAAACTCCAAATTTGTAACTCTGAAAACCTCCCTTCACAGTAGTTCAGGCAGCCTCTGTACAAAGGAGTTTCCCTGTCACAATATCACAGAAAAGATCATTTCTGCACAGAAATTACAGCTCATGAGCAGCATCTTTTCCTCCCTGGATGGTTCTCTGAGCAATAGATGCTCCCTGATCCTGATCCTGCACAGCACCTTGTCCCACCACAGCCCAGGGTGTGAGGAGCCACTGTGGGAAACACACGGCTCTGGAAACAGCTCTGCTTGTACCTCATACATTTTCCTGTCATTTTTATTCCCTGGGTATTTTATTACTGAGGGATATTTGCATGAAAATAGAATCTTTGTTTCATAAGGATTCATCTGCTCTTGTAATGCGGTCCTGGAGGAACTGACAGTGAATGAACACGCTGCATTTCTCATGTTCTCACACACACAAAATTGCCAATAACTTAAATTATTGTATCTTGTGGAGGCTTAATTTTCCTCCATGAATTTCCTGTTCAATCAATGCCACAGTAATCCTGAGCCCTGAATGGGAGGAAGGTGCCAAGCATTGGCTGCATGAACCTGACAGATTTTCCAGGGGCTCTGGGGTTGGGGAATTGCTGTGTTTACATTCTGCACAGCAGCTGTGACATGACAGGGGTCACAGGAACAGCCGGAGCTTTAAGATGGGACAAAAAGAAGAGAGATTCAGGGGTTGAGTTTTCTCTCTGTATCAAAACCTCTGGAAACATTCTTCCCCCCCTCCCAAGAGAGGTCTGTGCCCTCAGGGCAATGGGTGTAAATGAGCACATTCCAGTTTTTCATAAAAATAGATTACTTTGGGGAGGCTGCCTGTAACAACACACTTCTCACATGCTTCAGTTTGCAGGGTTTTAATCAAAATTTTCTTTGAGATGCTTCCCAAAACCTTCACAGAAATATTGAGTTTTCCAAAGGCTGCAGGAAAAACACGTGTAATTGGAAAAAAAAGCAATACCAGCTTTGAAAATGAACCTGGTAAAGTTCCCAATTAAAATTTGTTTTAAAAACCAAAGAAAACTTTACAGAAAACAAACCAAGTCTCATAGAAAGGGGGAAGGTTCAGATTCACTAAAAACAACTTCTCAGAAGGGTTTTCCGTGTCACCTTGGTTTGCCATCACTTTCCTGCTCAAGGACATGTGAGGCTTTAACCAGCACCATGGGACTTTCCAGCCACAGAACCATTTCCATTAATTGTTCTTCCAGGAATCAGAGTAAATAAGATTAAAACCTCTGTCTGTGGTGCTCCTGAACAGGTATTCTGTTCCCTTACCCTCATTTAATTGGAACAAATGTACCCATTTAGATCTACATATCTTTGAAATTTCCAGTGTCTCCTGCAATTCACACCAGTCTTTTATCACCTGATAAACAACCAGGTTCTTTACTTGCCTAATTCTGCCTCACTTGCTCCCAGGTTTTCCAGCTCCTGATCCATCCAGCTTGTCCACAAGTTCATTAGCTCCATCCATCTCAGCTGTGCGACCTAATGGAGCTGAAAAAGCTGCAGGAGTGTTCCCTCCCAGTGCAGGCTGTGGAGAGGGAACCTGCCGGATTCCCTGCTGCAGACACAGCTCACCGGGGATGTAGTGACAGAGCCCAGCTCACCTCCCTGGATGAGGCTGCAAATTCTGGGTTTTCCTGTTCAGGTTTCCCCTTCTCCTTGTGTCAGCTGCTGGGAGGTTTCAGTTCTCCTGATTTGAAAGAAAAGCAAGTACATGGAAACAGGAACAAACAGAATTAATCCAAAAACACCGACTGAAAGCACTTTTGCAGTTGTGGTGTAATGGAGGCACTTGGGAGCAGCAATAATGAAGATATTAAGTGTACAATGCTGGAGTATAAAATTTCAATAGCTAAATATCAGCTCCTGTTCTCATTCCTTCCAGTTGCCCAAAATGTGTCTATGCCTTGTTTTACCTTCAAATGCAAAATTATGCATATCCAGGAAGATTTTTTCCATGGAAAGGGTGGTAGGGCATTGAAATGGGCTGCCCAGGGTGAAATCCCTACCCCTGGAGGTGTCCAAGGAAGGGCTGAACATGCACTCAGTGTTTTGAGAATTGGCCAGCAGTTGGACTCCCTTGGAGGCCTTTTCCAACCTCAGTGATTTGGTGATTTTCTGCATTAAAAAAACCAGCCATGAAACCAAGCACAGCCACGGGCATGAGCAGATCATTTGGCTGGTTGGTTACCAACAGGGCAGAGCCAAAATCAGCAGCATCCCATTGGTGCTGGGGATGCTGGAGAAGCTCCTGTCAAGATGATGTTGCATCCCCTCACAGGACACTGATGAGAGCTGAAATGCAGCAGGGACAGTGGCAGGGTTGATCTGATCCCACTCAACCTGATGCCTTTTCTGGCTACCTAAAAATAGAGTCCAGACAAAATTAGGGGAATAAAAAGCAGTTATATTTATTGAAGGGCCTTCAGGTACATTTAGGGCAGACAAAGCCCCCCGGGGGCCACACCCAAAATGGACAATGGGTCACGAGTTTTCACACTTTTATAAATTTGGGGCATTTGCATATTGGGAATTAATCTTCCAATTACAGCTTCAGGTAATGAAGTCATTTACCCAAATTTGCTCCCCCCAACTCACTTTTGTTTCCATCTCTCAGGGCCTGAGGCAGTGAGGTGATTCCCAGCCTAGAGAGGAATTGTTGTGTCTGCCCAAAATGGGAGAGCAGCAGCTCACACTGGATATGGAGTTTGGAGTTACACACTAAAGAATTGCAGGATTGCAAATAGATGAAAAGTAAAAAAGCCAAAATCCTGAAGCATCTATCCAAATTCCATACATGCACCTCCCGTGCCTGGGCTCTCTCCTGGCAGCAGAGCTCCTCTGCCTCCCTCTGATTTCCCTGATTTCCCATCGGCTCCTCTCTGCTCAAAGGCTTAACCTTTTCCAAAGGGCATCCCCCTCATCATGCACCATTTCCACCACTTCACAGAGCACGTTCCAGAGGGTTGGGAGGCTGTGTGAGCAATAACCTTTGAAAGCCTCTGAGTCTGTCGGGCCCACAAATTACTAAATTAATGGTTTGCCTTACCTTTGGAAAAGGCAAACAGAGGAAGCAAGGAATGTGAGCAGGGAATAAGAGCCATTTCCTGCATCTCTCCTGTCACTGCACTGTTTAATTTAAGCAAAGCATTCTCTGAGCTCTGATGAAGAGCAGCAGCTGACTTGGGATTCACAAAATGGATCTGACACAAGAAAACATGTTTTCTGCTGTAATCCAGATTAATCACCCTGTCCATGTCTGAGGTCCCCTCTGCCACTTGCTGACAAAGACTCCACAGTTGTGCAGCTGCTGCTGCCTCCTCCTGGGAGAGCTCCAGAGGGGACCAGTAACAACAGGTACATGTTGGTATGCACTGATAATGAAATTATCAATGAAATAATAAAACCCCAGCCTAACAGATATTACTGCACATGCTGCCACATCCTGCACGTGCTCACCCACTACCTTTGGGAAACAGGAAACACGTGGAATAGGAAGAGGAAACAGTCTGGAGTCTCTGTATCTTACTTGCTTCAAGCTCCTCAAAGAGGGTGCAACAGGCACGACCAGACCTTAACTTTTAAGTTTTTCGATATTTCCTCCCTGAGAATCTCATTCCTGCACTCGCAGCAAGGCAGAGCTGGGTCAGGTGTGAAGTGCTTGGCTCTTCCTGCACCAGCAGGGTCCTGCACAGCTCCTGATTCTGGGAGCAGGCAGAGCATGACCAGGAAAAGCCTCCTCCCACCTTGGCCACCTAGAGGGGAAAACCTCTGGTGAAATATCAAGGAATTCCAGGGAACAGTCACCCCCAGCCAGCAATGCTTCAGCAGAGAGTGGGCTGCAGGTACAAGAGGAAATGGCCCTGATTTGAGGAGAAGGAGGGGTTTAGATTTGATATTAGAAAACTTTTTTCACAGAAGGTGTCATAAAATATTGGAACAGGCTGCTCGGGGCAGTGGTAGAGTCTCCATCTCTGGAAGAGTTCAAAAAACATGGATGTGTCACTTTAGGATTTGGGTTTGTGGTGAATATGGGTTGATTGTTGGATTTGATGTCATAAAGGTCTTTTCTAGGATTCTATGATTCCACCTCTGCATGTTCACTGACAGACCCCTCTGCTGCCAGCCCAGCTTTGGGAACATGTTAAAAAGCTTAATGGTGGCACAGGGTAAGAAAATAAGCACAGATGAAGGTATTTATAATTGTTTTCAAGTTGTTCTGTTATTTTCAGGGATTCTGAAGCCTGCCCACATCACTTGGCTCAAAGGAAACCTGTCCCTCTCCACTGCCTGCAATGGTAATTCATCAGTATGTATCTCCAAAGGAAACAGAGCACCATGGGAATGGATAAATCCATGAACATCTGAGAAATGGATATTGTAATTCACCAACATTCAAATCATTGCCAGGAGCCTCTTGGTTCTGACAGTAGTTCCCTGAGGCTGTTCAATCACACACCCTGAGCTACAACCACGAAAATCCTGAACCTGAGTAGCACAGAAACAGACCCAGAGCTGCAACTCAAACCCTGCACATGCACACTGTGGCTGCAGCAGGAATTCTGTCCTGGTTTGGAGGACAGGTGTCTGCCAATAAAGGCAGAAGCTTCTCTTTGAAAGCGAGAATGTAAAACCCCTCCCCCCAAATTGTTATAATTTTGAAATTAAGGGGCTCTCAGGCAAAGAGATGGGAATTAGGAATAACAGTTCTTTACTAGGAAAATTAAAATAGAAATGCAGTATTACAAAGAACAATCCCAAAACACCGACAGAGTCAGAATCCAAGCTGATACCCATCAGTCAGTCAGGGTGTTGGCAGCAGTCCCATTCAATGGTGGCTGCATCCTCCTGCAGTGGCAGATGTGGTTCAGCTGGAGCAGTACTCCTGTAGAAGGTGCAGTTTTCCTCTGAAGGTCCAGGGATTGTGTGGAAAGGTCCAGTTTTCCTCTGGAATCCAGTGGGAAAAGGCTGCCTTGGTGTTCAAAATCTCAGTTTTTATCTAGGTAGGAAATGTTTGGCTCCTCCCCCTGGGTGGAGCATCTCCCAGTGGGATGATGTAATTTAGCAGTCATGCACTGGGACTCAATGGCCATTAACAGGAGATATCTCCTGGAGGGAGGATGGGTTGTGGAAAAGATAAAGATGATTGCCCCAGCTGGTTTTGAAGATGGCCCATTAGCAGATAATATGTGCCATGGAGATAAGGGTCACTGCCCCACCCGGCTGCAGCAGATGCTGAAAGAATCCACATTTCTGGCCACATCCTGTATTGCAACCCAAGACAAATTCTGAAGGTGATGACAGGACAGGAGCTGTGGCACTAAGGCAGAGCTGCGTGGGAGGGGTTGTCACATCACCTGGCACAGCAGTGACAGGTACAACCAGCTTCTTCAGGGCTCTGCAGAGCAGCTGATGCAAGCTGAGCCACATGAAAAATTCACCAGTGTGTTAGAGTCTTCTAGTCAAAGAGCAGGTAATGGAAAGCTGATATAAACAGGAAAAAGAGGAGAAGTATCTTTAAAGGTTATATTTTTAGGAAGTATTTTGGGACTTGTGGAACTTTCTGGGTTTTTCCCACAGGTACATGCAAAGAGTAGCTCATATGAGTCATTTGGCCACCCCAGATTCCCTGAGTGATGGATCTGCTGCCATATTTGGGGTATTTTTTCCCCAATGTACTTTATTCTACCCTTGTCCCCAGCACTGATCCCCCAATCTGGGGGACAACCAAGTGCCGAGGCTCTTCTCACACCACACACAGGAAACTCTTTGGTTTCAAACTAAACTTTCTCTGCCCGTATCCAATGCCAGTCCTTCCCTGCACTTGATTAATTGTGCTCATCACTTCACCTGGTGCTAATCAGAGCAGTGGAATGTTCCTCATTGTTAAACAGAGTGATTAATTACCAGGATTGCCAGGGAAGTCTGCCACCAGCAGCATAAATTCACAGAGCATGTTTGGAAGCATTTGCCAGTGGCAGAGCCTGAGGAGTAAAATACTGCCTTGTTATTTGTCTTCCCCCATCACATGGCAAGAGCAGCAGCCACTGGAGAGGGAACCCAGGCCTTTGTTGATTTAAATTATTGTGAAACCAGCAGTCTAACACAAGGATTTATTTTTATAGATTTGATTAAATGAGAACATGCCAAAAGCTGTCCCCAAGGCCACAGTAACCTGTGGTGACTCCTCAGGCCCAGCACTGTGTGATGGAGCACTTGGAGCAGCCAAGTGTGCAAAAGATTTGAAACACAAGTAGGCCTCAGAGGGCAGCTACAACACAGTCTCCAATGAGAAAAACCCTGGAAAAGCTGATGTTTGAGCCCATTACTTTGCCCTGGTTTGGGAATCAAGTAAAGAAATTACTGAGGAAATTACTGTTTCACATCTCTACCTAACAGAAACATTTCCTTAAATTTGAATTCTGTTATTTCATTTGAAGTGGCAAATTTGCCTTTGCTCATCCTTGGTTACTTTTTACCTATATATGCACATAGCAAGGTAAAATCCTTGTTTCATGAGCAGACACCCTGAGAGGAGGAGGAGGTGGTGTCTGCTGGCAGCTGTTGGAGCATCTGGTTCTTTTTAACCAACAGGTACCTTCTTGTTCTGTGAGAAGATGGAGGGAACAACACATGTCTCTGGCTGCTGCCTCTGAACTTCTGCATAAAACCATCAAAGCAACTTTCTCATCTACCTGGAGCAGGTGTGTGAGATCCTCCAGCCATGCTCCCATCCTGGCTTGACCCACAGCATCCCCAGAGGTGACTTTGTCCTTCACAACCACTCAGGCCTGAGCACAAACTGATAAATAGAGAATCCCAGAGTGGCTTGGGTTGGGAGGGACCTTAAAGATCATCCAGTGCCACCCCTGCCATGGCCAGGGACATCTTCCACTGGCCCAGGCTGCTCCAAACCCCATCCAGCCTGGCCTTGAACATTTCACAGTGAAAAATTTCTTCCTAATATTTAATCTAAGCCTGCTCTCTGTCAGTTTGAAATGCCTGCTTTTCCATGGAGTCCAAAACCTGTCACCAGCAGTGCCCACCATGGCAATTCTTGGGCACAGCAGTGAAGCTGAGCCCCCACTGTGACAGTCTCGGAAGCACCAGGCAATCACCAGATGGTATTCCCACTAAAAACCAGTGTCAGGAAAGACTAACCCTGCCTGTAAGAGCAGGCTCACAGTTCCCCAAGAAAAGCTCAATTCCAGCATTCTCCCTGGGGGAACAGTGTCCAGCAAACACATTTCTGAGGCTGAGCGTGTTCTGAGCAAACAGCTGCCTCGTGCCCAGCTGTCTCTGCCTGCTGAGATGATGCACTGCTGCTTGCACACCTGAGGGAACACTGCTCATCCATCACCTGCCTGTCCCCACCAGAGCTGTGTCTGGATTAAAAAAAAAAAAAAAGCCAGCAGGCTCTGAGAGCCTTCTTGGGGAAATGACAGGTCCCACAGGCTGGGAGAAGCCAGCCAAGGTTGTTTTGCTGCCTGTGTCAGGAAAATTACGAAAGGCACTGCAGTCTGAGCAGCTGGAGTCCAGCAGAGCTGCCAAGCATCCAGCTAGGCAGAAGTAATGGGTTTATTAAAACCCAGGCAGAAAAGCTGAAGTCCAGAGACCCAGTAAGATCTTCAGAAACTTCCTGGGACACTGCCAGAAAGGCATCTTCAGGACCAGCTTGAAACAGAAGATGACATCTGGTGTGAGATCAGCCTTTTGAGAGGCCCTGTGTGCCCAAGGATGCAGTGCCTGCTGTGCAGAGCTGCTGTGGCTGCTGGACAACTGCCCCAAGCCCCAGAACCTCCGAACCAGACCAGCCTGGAGCAGCCCAGGATCCAGCCCTGCTCCTTGGACAGCAAGGCAGCAGGCTGGAATTCACTGTGAAGCTTTAGGGAGGACCTGTCTTGCAGACAACTCGTTTGAGGATTTCAAGAATTCACAGATTAAATGGCTGTGACTATGAATAAACACAAAATATTGCTTTGTTGTGCAGTTAGATGGGAATTTGCTTGTACACCAGTGCCAGGATATTATGGTAATTAAGCGGTTTTCGGGCTGGAGCTCACCCAAGTCATGAGCAGGGTTGTTGGAGAGAACCTGCCCGTTTTCCCAAAGCACCCTAAGGATGTGAATAGGTCTTGTTTACAGCCCAAGACACAGAAGGAACCCCAGATTCTTCACAGGCTCCAGAGCTGCCCCACTGGGATGGGTCCAAGAGGAAGCAGGAACGGATGACACTGATGGCCTTGGAGGATCTGGGTTATTCAAATGCAGGATGGCAGGACTCCTACTTGTGAGAGTGAGGAGCCATTTAAATCTTGCCATGCTTCAACAGTAGAATGCAAAGTTCAAGCCATCTAAGTCTTTTCCAGAACATTCATTTTTATCTCATCTCAGAAAGCTGAGGAGCAGGGACATGCTACAGGGGCAGGCACAGCAGGAGGGACATCCCCAACCAGACTTTTAATGGGGAAGCACATCCCTTCCTGACTTTTCTCCAGCTCACCATTTACACAACACAATTCATGGTTGGATTCAATGATCCTCAAGGTCTTTGGTTCCATGAGAACTTCAGGCTTGGCACTTACAGTGGGGCTATGCCTTGGACAAGTGTCACAGTAAAAAGAAGGCTGGTGTCATAGATTACCAAGTAACAGTTAATTCAGGTTTGTCCAAGTCAGGCTTGTCAAATGTCCTGAGGTCTGTCTTTGGTTGCAATACAGGATGTGACTAGAAATGTGTATTCTATCACCATCTGTTAAACCAGCTGGGACAATCATCTTTATCTTTTCCACAACCCATCCTCCCTCCAGGAGATATCTCCTGTTAATGGCCATTGAGTCCCAGTGCATGACTGATAAAATTACATCATCCCACTGGGAGATGCTCCACCCAGGGGGAGGAGCCAAACATTTCCTACCTAGATAAAAACTGAGATTTTGAACACCAAGGCAGCCTTTTCCCACTGGATTCCAGAGGAAAACTGGACCTTTCCACGCAATCCCTGGACCTTCAGAGGAAAACTGCACCTTCTACAGGAGTACTGCTCCAGCTGAACCACATCTGCCACTGCAGGAGGATGCAGCCACCATTTAACGGGACTGCTACCAACACCCTGACTGACTAACGGGGATGTCAGCTTGGATTCTGACTCTGTCGGTGTTTTGGGATTGTTCTTTGTAATACTGTATTTCTATTTTAATTTTCCTAGTAAAGAACTGTTATTCCTAATTCCCATCTCTTTGCCTGAGAGCCCCTTAATTTCAAAATTGTAACAATTTGGAAGGACGGGGTTTACATTCTCCCTTTCAAAGAGAAGGTCTTTCCTTTATTGGCAGACACCTGTCCTTCAAACGAGGACAGGTCAGAAAAATCAGGATATGTTTTTTATTTCTCTCATCAGCAGGGATGCTGCTCTGGTTGAGCCAAGTCTGTTTCAGCAGACTGGGACACCCCTCATTCATCCCAGAGTCCAGTAAGTCCCCTGTAAGAAGGGTCAAAGCTTCCAGAAGTGGTCAGTCCCTCCCGCGGGACACGGCCTGATGTGATACAGATGGAACAAGTTTTAGATGACATTTGCATCTTTCTTTCTTTTGCTTGTGACAGCAAAAGGACTTCCTGCTGTCAAAAAGAATTTCAAGTCATTTAAATCCACAGAAGAATTGAGGATTAAAATATAGAAGTTGTCAGCCTGGTGTTTCAAGCTCATCCTGCCTCCCCCCTCCAGAACCTCCCGTGCAGTGCCTGAAATGCTTCCAGTGATTATGTTTGTAAGCACGGAAGACACAGCAAAAAAAAAAAAATTGATTACACAGTGATAATAGGAATAAGCTAGATGTTTAGGTGTCAAATGAAACATAATTCTGAAGAATATTTTTGTCTTTAGAATAATATATCATCTTCCCAAACCGCCACAAGCTCCACTGTTATTAATACTCTCCTGAACGACTACAATTGAAATGATAATGTGTTTCTAAATTAATATTGCATCTTCCCATTTCAGTATCTGATGAGCTGTATCAAAACTTCATTAAATCACTCCCTGTTTTGCCAGCTCCAGCTCGTACTCAGGCCTGTGGAACACATCTGCCTCCACATCAGCCCATGCTCCGAGCCCCAGCCACAAACACCGTGTGATCAACGGCGCTAATGGGACAAATAACAGAGCTAATGAGGTGGCTTCAAGGACGTGACAAAAACATTTTAGGTTGCTAAATAAATATCAGACTCGAAATTAGGAGGTGTATCAACAAATGAGTTCATGATTAGCTAAGAGTTCTCTTCTGGAAGCTCCGTGGTGTTCCCCCAACAATTTCATGTTAGGAGAAGGAAAACGAAATTGTTCTTGTGGCTTTGTCATTAGGGGTGTCATCTTCCCTTTCTTTTAGGGGTACAGTATTTAGAAACATTTCCAATATTCCAATGCACTTATTTTTATGCAGTGACTGCTCTGTCCCAGTCACTCCACCCTGCCCCATCACAGAGACAGCCATTCCCAGATCCCATCCTGCTTGAGGCTGCTGCCATCCCAGCCCTCCTGCCACCTTTCCCTGGGGGAAATGCCCACTCTTACACCCCAAAAACAGCACCAGGACAGCCTCCCCTACAGCAGCGAGTTCTGCAGCCTCCCAGAATCAGCCAGGTTGGAAAAGACTCCAAGATCGTGGAGTCCAACCTGTGACCAAACCCCACCTTGTCAACCAGAGCAGAAGGAGCTCCCTCAGCCCTGCCTTGATGGCTCAGATTTGGGTGGTAAATGACAACTTTGTGGCACCAAGTGAACATCCTTCAACAGGCAAACCATTAGCTCAGGGTTAATTAATTAGAGAGCAATTTCAATAGTTGTGAGAAACTTCAAACCCCAGCGCTGCCTCAGCCAGGCTCTGCTCTCCCCTTGGTTTTGTTTGTTGTTAGAAGTGACTGCAGTTAAGCTCTGTGTGCCAAGCCAGGACTATACTTGGAGTTTAAATTAAACCAACACCTGCCAAGAGATGCAGCTAATTCGTTTAAATTCTCATTTCAAGGAAGACATTTCATTTCAAGTTTGAAATTAATTACAAGTAATTACTGGGTCAGAACTCAGGAGACCGTGCCACCTTCAAGTGAAATGATTGTGATTTCCTACCTCCAGTTCAGGATTCTTGTCACCAATATAACCACGAGGCAACAGGGATGTAACCAAATCAGTCACTAACGTAAACATTTTTACTCTAACACTTCAAGGAAAGGATTGCAGAGTACTCAAACATGACCACCACAAATCCTTACCTGCTTTTTGCTCATCTAGGTATTTGGAAACATTTCTTCATCCAGGGCAGTGGTGGAGTCCCCATCCCTGAGGGGGGGAATTAAAAGGAGGGAATTAAAATTAAATTAAATTCCTTGGCGGGGGGGGGGCAGAATTAAAATCCATGTGGATGTGTCACTTGGGTCAATTGTGGCCTTGGCCGTGCTGGGGGAACAGTTGGACTCGATGGCCTTAGAGGGCTTCTCCCACCCTGTGATTCTGTAAAATTTTACACACCCTTTCAGAAAGAACTCTCAAGTCTAATTTTTCTTTTAGAGACACTTTCCCCATGTTAGTATCCCCCCCTGCCCCACAGGGGAACGTACAGCCTGGCTGATCAGGGCTCGAGGCCCCAGCAGCTCCAAGCGGAAAAAGCCATAAATCAATTTGTAGTAAGGACTAAAAATTGTTTTTTCTAAAGTTGCTGTGTAGTGTAAATTCAACTGATGGGACTGAGACTCTGCAAAAAATAGATCATCTAGTAATTTGCATTAATGAGGCTTAACAGTGTTTGTCAGAGAGTGATTAAGAAGCTGTGCACCAGTCCCCACCTCCAGCAGCAGCACTGATGTGTTATTGGGGTGCTCAAAGGCAGCAGAGCACCCACACAGCACCCACCCCCTCCAGCCTTCTGGGGGGCAGCACACAGTAATTGTGCCTGTCAAAATCCCACCCAAAGAGCCACAGCCATCCGTTTTCCATCCAAAATCCCTCTAAGGAGACATGGCCTTTGATTTTCCCATTCAAAATCTCTCCTGAGAGCCATGGACACCACATTCCCATGCACCTGTGCAAAGCTAAACCCATTCCTTTCAATAAAGAGGCTGTGGCAACTTTTATAGGCTTGTTGGGGAATTCTGTGCTGAATGTTTTCGTTTTGACAGTTTTCTTATTGCTCAGGTTCTCAGGGCTGGTAACAAACACTGCTTTTTATTTTCTGGGATGGAATTGCACTGCTAAAACCAGAACTTGCCTTCAAAAGAAATGAGACATTTCGTTTGCCCCTTATTAAGCTGTTGAACTGTGATTTTCCCTTTTATAAATTGAGAGGACAAAAAGAAGAATAATAAAATACATGAAACCATCGAAGGAAATGCACGGGGAAATCTTCAGCAATGTGTGGCTGCAGCAATGTTACATAAAGAGGTTTAATAGGCTCTGTGGGAACAACATCAGAACATCAGCAATTCCACTGTAGTGTATTTCAGCTCAGTTGCTCATTAAATGGGTTGCTCTGGGACTTTAACTTATTTTGGAAGTTATTATGAATTGTGGCCCTACATTCTCTGGGTTTTTTTCTCTCCATTTCACACACAGTCTGTGACTGCAGGGTCGGGGGTTGTGGTGGGTGATGAGACCTCTCAATGCAGATGTCAGACAATGTCAGAGCACCATCCCAAGAAGTTCCTGGATGGTTGGTCTTTAAACATTTTTAAGTGTTGTTCACATTTTGGCTCAAGCACCCCAGAGACGTCCAGCATTTTTTACACTGAGCATTCTAATATTCAGCAGTTGATACCAGTTCTTAACCACTGGAGCTAAACAACTTGGAAAACAACTTGGAAATCAACTGGAAATATATTAAGCAAAACTATACTTTTTTTAAACACTCATTTTTAAATGCCACTGAAATTAAAAGGAAAAATGTCGTAATATCATAATACACACATTTCTGAAATAAGAAATCTTGTTACAAAAATGCCAAAATTACTTGTTAAAAATAATTTTTCAAACAAAGCAAAACAGTTCGACCTATAAGGCAGTCTACACTTTCGAGGTCAACTTTTAGCCAAATTCAACTTGGTTTTCCTTTTGCCTGGAAAGTTAGCCTCATACTAACTGAAGACAGTGTATTGCTCAGCTCTGAACAGAGATTAGAAGATCCATTTTCCTCTTCTCTCCAATGAATAACAGCGATTTTACTGCTTTGGAGCATGTAACATCTGCTGAGATGACAAAGTTTTCACTTGGATAAAAATCTAAATTTAATCCTCGCCCTGAGCATTTCCCTCCATCTCTGTGGGTCGTGTATGGTGGAAGCAGAGCCAGCAGCAATGACCAGCACTGGAGCAGAGCTCAGACCTGCTGCAAGTGAGAAAGGAATTCTGATCACAAACACGAACCACTGCAGGGCTGTCAGGAGCAGAATCAAGGACAAGGGACAGAGGGACGTGGAGCCAGGCAATGCAAACCCCCTGAGGTCCAGCTGTCACAGCCCCACTGAGGCTGTGATCTGGGGACAAAGTGGGTGGCACTTTTCCCCCAAGGTATCCAGATTATAGTTTTTACACATCCAGAATAATCCTCCCCAGCTGCAGGGAGCCTGGTCAGGAAAACACTGCATTTGGATGGAAATGTGCCTGGGTTGAGCTGCTGCTCCTGCAGAGCCCAGCACAGTCCAGCTCTGTCCCAGGGCTGCTGCTCCTCCTCACCTGCCCAGGGACAGGGTTTAGGGGCAGGGCAGGAGCAGGGCACCCTGCAGCAGGGGCTGCCTGCTCTCCTTACCCATCCTGTGGCACCTCTGAGCCTCCAAAAATTCATAGTGAGTTTCCATGCCTGTGACATCAGAGCTGGGGTGTGGGTAGGAATTCCAAATCAAGTTCATGAGCAATAGAATTACAGGAATCTTAAAAAGATCATAAGAATGATGACACTGCCATAGAGTAAATAATTCTGAAAACATGGGCATAGCTCGAGGGGCTCAGCCTGGAGAAAAGAAGGCTCAGGAGGGACCTTCAGGCTCTGCACAGCTCCCTGACAGGAGGGGACTGCCAAGGGGAAGCTGGGACAAGGGACAGAACATGAGCAAATGGCCTCATGCTGGACCTTTGGCAGTTCAGATTGGGTATTGGGGACTATTATTGGGAAATTTCTGCACCCAGAGGATTGTTAAACCCTGGCATAGATTGCCCAGAATGGACTCCCCATCCCTTGAGGGATTTATGACATGTGGATGTGGCACCTGGGGATGTGTTAGTGGTGGCCTTGGCAGTGCAGGGGGAATGATTGGACCCAATCTTGGATGTTTTTTCCAACCAAGCAACCTTCTATCAGATCTACATTGTGGAGAGCTCTGGCTCAGGCTGCTGCACTGAGTTTTCCTGGGCAGCCAGCTGGGAGGTTCTGCTCCAGCAGCCACAAGCAATGGCCCAAAAGAGCTCCCTGGAATCACAGCTCCAGCACAGCCACACAGCAAGCTGCAGAGCTCCCACCCAGCAGCACTGGCCAGGATTGCTGCACCAGGCCCATGGGGCTGCACAGCCAGGCTTTGTTCAGTGATTCATTATTCTGAAATGCTGAATAATTCAGCACACAGGATTAACAGCATATGCCACTGAAAGAGTGCGTATGGAGCAGGGCTCCCTCGGGACCTGCTCTCTCCAAAGGCAGCAGCACATCTCCCCATGCCTGAGCTGTGGGCAGGGGCTGATTGGCAGCATCACAGCCCAGACACCAAGGGCTCTCTGGGCTCCTTTGCCATCCAGGGTGGAGTTCTAGAAACGTGTGAATACAAAGGGATGGAGGGAAAGAAATCTTCTCTTCCGTCCCTCCTGCCCAAAATGCCAGCCAGCAAAGCTCCAGCCTCACCACCCTGAAACTGGCCAGGGCAGCACTCACAGCCTCACACAAAACACACTCAGACAAGTTATTCTCCTCATGACTTCAGTTTTCTGCAGCCTTTTTGAGGAGGCGACTTTATTCTCCTCACTCCCTTCTACAGATTCCCGCCCACAAGCCAGAAAACTTTGTGTGAGCAGAGGCAGCTCTGGCCACAGTGTTTTCACAGCTGTCCAAAGGCAGCCACACATCAGTGACACACACACCAACCACAGCCCAAAAATGTCTGCGTGGGCAGCTCCTGTGAGAAGCTGAATGTTGCATCAGCCCTTCCTTGTCCTGGAGGAATTTTTGCCGTCAGTGGAGAGAAAAAGGAAGACAGAGAGTAAGAGCAGCACACAGCTCATGCTCCCAGGCACACTGAGCAGCCAGGGCTGCAGTGACCTATCAACTCAGACAGAACCAGCTCTGGCATTCTCCCATGTTTCAATCAATAACTGAACAGAATGTGATACCCAATCCAAAAGATAAAAATCTCAGTAGATTAAATTAACTTGTACAGTGTAATCAACATTCATTAAGCCAATTTAGTCAAGCAATGACCTCAGCAGCTTTCACTAAATCATATCCCTAAATGTCAAATCGACATGCAGATCTTGTATAAGTCCTTTCCAATTACATTTTATTAAAAATTTTGAATAAATTAATGTAGCTGGAGTGATCTGTGTGCAGTACCAACACTCAGAGCTGTGCCACACCCCCACCTGCACAGGGTAATTACAGGTACCCAGGTACCCAGTTCACAGACACACAACAAGGCTCATTTCTCCCTCTGGAATCACACAGAAGTGGTTGCAGGGATTCTCCATAACTTTTCCATTGTCACACCCCTGCCAGCTCTCCTTAGTGACACTTGTCACTGTGCTCAATATTGCACCATCCTGTTTCCTTCTGCATTTGCTGCCACACCTCCTGTGAATCTCATTCAGAGGGTGTTAAAACCCCTTATAGAAACAGAATTTATTGTCTGTGTAAGAAACATGGCTTTCAGCTGCATGAAGCCCAGTGCAGCTGGAGGTTCCCACTGGGTTCTCTCTGCAGAGCGTAATTCCACACCAAACTCTGCCCTGCCAGTGCCACAAGACAGGCACCCTCCTGCAAGGTCCATGCCAGCCCAGAGAGCACAAAACAGCCACTTTACTCCTCCTGACCCTTTATTTCAGCTGTTGCAAGGCTGAACAGGCTGACAGGTAAACACTGGTGCTGTCTCTATGGTTTCACACCAGAGATCAGCAGCACCAAATCTGAGATGGGCTTGGCCTGACCCTGACTGCTGGACACTGAACCCCTGTAACCCCCATCTGCACCAGGAGAAACCTGGCAAAGGGCACAAGGGCCCAGGGAGGCTGAGAGAGAGAAAAATTATAATCAAGAAGAAAATTTGTAATAACAGCAAGGGAAAGAATAAAACCAAAATAGTGGAAATGCAGAAAGCTCAGTGGGTTTTAGGAAGATGAGCAGAAATTCAATGTCACTAAACACTTTGCATTCTCTGCTGCCCCTTTGTGCCAGTCCTGGTGTCAAGTGTGCCTGGCTGTGATGCCTTAGGATTTTAGCTTTGTCATTTGTAACCCTGCAGTTCTTTAGTGTATAACTCTAAACTCCATATCCAGTGTGAGCTGCTGCTCTCCCATTTTGGGCAGACACAACAATTCCCTTCCAGGCTGGGAATCAAGAACGCCTCACTGCCTCAGGCCCTGAGAGATGGAAACAAAAGTGAGTTAGGGGGAGCAAACTTGGGGCAAATTACTTCATTATCTGAAGCTGTAATTGGAAGATGAACCCTCAATACGCAAATGGATCTAACTTATAAAAGTGTGAAAACATGATCCGTTTTCTATTTTTGAGTGTAGTACATTTGTACATTTTGTCTGCCCAAAATGTACCTGAAGGCCCTTCAGTAAATATAACCCCTTTTTATTCCCTTTATTTTGTCTGCCCTCTCTTTTTAGGCAGCCAGAAAAGGCATCAGTGTTCCCAGAGGAGCAGCAGCACGGGGCTGGCAGTGCGGACACAGTCACACATGGGCTGGCACTGCACCAGGACACCCACAGCAGCATCAGGGCAAGGTCACACCTGCTCCCTGCACCACAGCCCTGGCACACCTGGCACCTCCCCTGCCTCCACACAGGCTCCTGGAAGTAGGGGCAGGGCTGTGGAAGCGTCAGGGATCCAGAATGAATTGCTCTACCAGTGTCAAGCAGATGTTCCTGATGTCAGCAGGATGCTCCAGACCCCCATTTTCATTCCTGGAATGAGCACTGTGAACACATCCTTGCAGTTTCACCTTCTTACAACCTCACACATCTTCAAGAATAAATTCCCTGGCCTTGCCACTGCAGAAAAGTATTGGTAATGTTATGGCTAATTTTATTTGTGGAGCACTTCCTCAAACACAGCAAGCAGATGAAAAAGCCAAATGAGGGTAGTGGGTCAGCAGGTGAGCTGTGCTCTGTACCAGAAATCTCTGTGCTTAATTTATCAGATTTCTCATAAAAATCTCCCTCACGTGGGGAGTCAATCTGCTTTAATGTATCACACCTATTGCTAACTCACAGAACTGAAAATCTCATTTCATGGGCCCCAGGTTTACCCGATTACAATTCCACTGTGGAGAGTTTCTTAAAGTAATACAAGCTGATAATTAAATTCTTGCTGGTAGAACAGCATTGCTGTACCTGCCCCTGGCTGAGGGAATGGGACAATCCTGGCCCTGCAGAGCCCAGGGAAGGGGCACAGGGGCAGACACAGCCACCCTGCTGCAGCTCAGGCTGGGGAGATTTCCACATCTAAAGGGAAAAGCATTTCCTTCAATGATGGCTCTGAATTTATGATCAAGTCGAGATGTCAAGATTGCTGAGACACCCTTTTAAGGCAGCTGTAAATTGTTCAGGAAAGGACAGCTTCTGCTCCAGCTTCCAGGGGGAATCCAGGCTGGAGTGCAGATTTATGACTTTGCAGGTAGGAAACCACTGAATCCACATTCTTCACGGGGAAGTGAGCATCTCCAAAGCCACACATTTGGTTGTTCCTTGTACTCATACTTCAATTTACTTGAAAGCAGGAATTCAGGTCTCTGCTGTAGCAGGAATTCAGGTCTCTTCTGTATTGCCCTTGCTCCAGGGCTGCTCAGAGGCACTGATGGCCGAGTTACTGCTGGAGAGGGACCCAGAACATCCATGGAATTCACAGCCCCTCTCTCATGCTCACCTCTCTGCCTGAACCCTCTTGCTCCCAGCACTCTCATTCACTGCACAAGGTTTGTGCAGCATGAGGCTCTGCACAAAGAGGAAATTGTCCTGCCCAGAAACAGCTCTGGATGAGAGCCCTGATTCCCCCCTGTGGGACTGAACAGGAGCTGGAGTGCATTTTTTAATGTGTGGGTGTTGTCTAGAGCAGGGAAGCTTTACCCACTTGGGAATACAGGATCTGACATTCCAAAGGTAAATGCACCCAACTGAGCTGAAAGAAGTGGATCAAACACAATCACACAATAGCTGGGGTTGGAAGGAACCCCTGGAGCTCATCCAACCCAATCCAACCCAATCCAATCCAATCCAATCCAATCCAATCCAATCCAATCCAATCCAATCCAATCCAATCCAATCCAATCCAATCCAATCCAATCCAATCCAACCCAACCCAATCCAATCCAATCCCTTGCCAAGACACGACCAAAGGAACCCAGAGCAGTGTCCAGGTGGGGTTGGAATGCTCTGGAAAGGGACACTCCATGTCTTCCCTGGACACTGTTCCAGTGCTCAGCCACACTCCATGGAAAGAAGTTCTTATGTTGAGATGAAAAGTTGTGTTTTCATTTATGGCCATTGCTCCTCGTCCTGTCACTGGCACCACTGAAAAGAGCCTGGCACCATCCTCTTGGCACACCTTGGAGATGTTTTTGTGGATTGATGAGATTCCCTCTCTCCAGCACCAGCTCAGCATTTCTGAAAACACAACCCTGAGTGCACATTCTGAAACCCAACTGGGTTGTCTATAAACCTCCCTGTGCAATGTTGCTCACAGCCCAATTTTTCAATTTCTACTCACACACAAAACCTGAAGTCTCTGGCTTGCCTGTACCCAGACTTACTTTATTTAGAGCCAGGCAACCAAAACAAAATCAAATTTATCAACCCCATCTCATCATGTGGAAAGCAGAGTGATAAAGCCTCAATTGCAATCGACTGAATTTTGAATTAAGCAATCAACTGATTAATTACTTGACTTTTGTCTAATAAAGCAAAATGTAAATGACACTGGCATTAGAGTTACATTCCATCACTGTAGCTCCTGCTTTCCTTTGTTGCATGATATGGGAATTCACTGGAATTACAGATGACTGAAGAGATGTGCGAGTCTGTCAGAAAATGCCCAGTTGTCCCACACTGCCATTAGTTTTTCTTGCTGTTCAATATGTTGCAAAAGAGGGAAGAGATGTTTATGTATACAAGCAAGTATTCTGCATCCCTACACAATAAATAGCAAGTGCCAGGTTATTCTGTCAGTTCTGGCATCCTCTATCAACAGTTAAGTAGATACAATCCATTGTACCTTTCAGATTGATTTCACACTGATGAATGTCAGGTTGTCAGGTTGATCAGTCCTCCCAAATATATTAATCCACTCTGAGGTCATCCTGAGCCCATTTAAAATATTCTTTCTCTGTCCTCTGATACTTCTGATAAATGGCCAGTGGAAGACAGAGTCTCCTCTGCAGGATGTCAGGGCCAAATGTGAAGGCTGTCAAAAAATCAGCATTAAAACCTGCTCAATGTGCTGTTTTCCAAAAAGCCTTTAAATGGCACAGTGTGTTTGCTGACATTAATCACGGGTGACATTCTAGGGTGGGCTGAGTGTGCATGTCAAGAGAAACTTCTCCAGATCCCAAAGACATGAATCACCTGGAAAGCAACTGTGTTTTTATCTCTGGCTGCTAAACCACATCACTCCTGTGCCTTTTACTGCCTCCCAGCCCTTCAATCCTTCACTTCCCTGCAGTGACCTGGGAGAGTGAGCACCAGAGCACATTTCCAAGGATTCAGTAATTCTCTCTGCCAGGAAAAGCCCAAAGAGCAGCCCCTGCCATGGACAGCAGCCACAGCCAGAGGGGAAACACATCCCAACAATCCCATAAGAAAAAGGAGTTCTAATTTTAGCAATCAGAAAAATAAATGGCTGCGGGCCTCTATAATCTCCACATCAGCACAACAAGATGCTTAGTCAATAAAATAGTTCAGCTAAGTGATCTCAGCATGTAATTCCATACGGACTTTTTTTCAGGGGGAAATGCTATCATTTTCCATTTCAGTTTAATGAATCATGTGAATTATAGTAACATTACAAATGGTTCTCTCTGCAGCCTATTAGTTTGTTTCTGTGTGGTTCTAATGGAAGACATGCTTCATTTCCATCCTAGCTTGCCCTCAAGCCATTACGAGTAAATTGTATTATCATAAGCAGTTACCTTTTAAAATGATCTTATCAAAAGAAAGTCTTTTGCATTGTTGAGGAGTGTTTATTACCATTTTAGGCAAAGTGCTGCAGGTACTTCACTCTTTTTATAAATATAAATAATAGTAGCAAAGAGACCAAGGGGCTGGAACTGCCTGGGCAGCCTCCAGGCACAGGGATGAACATCTCCGGAGCACTGCTGCTCCCATCAGCAGCAAATTGAATCCTTCACAGGTTCACAGAGTTTAAGGCCATGAGACAGTTCAATTATTTACTCTGAGCTCCTACAGGCTGCTGCAGTTCACCCACCTGCATCCTCCCTGAGGATTCTGCCTGGACTCAGGCACTCAGAAGTGGGATTGACCCCTTCCAGATGGTGCTCACCCAAGTGAGGGATCACACTCCTTGTTTTCCAGACTTTCTTCTCAATGCAGCCTTGAAGCATCACAAGTTTTTTTTTCTATTTTTACTGACTCCTGTCACAATTTCACAGGAGGACAGACATTATGGCTATAAATAACTACACAGCTATACATATCCGTGTAGGAAAGAGTAACTACCCTCACAGGGAAGAATTTCAAGAAAATCCCTGTTCAGCTTTCTTAAAGAGCCCCCAGTGTCAGGCACTCTGTGTTCCCCAGCCATGACAAACCCATGCTTCACTTGGGTCATCATTAATCTTTTGCAGAAGACTAATTAAAGCTCCATCTTTGCTATTTAACCCCCTTTCTTCTACCCCAATCTAGAACACACAAGAGAATTTTTCCCCTCTGTAGTTTGAGGAGTTTTTTGGGTTTGTTTGGGTTTTTTTGTGCAGATTTGAAGAACATTCCAGTCAAACTTTTACAGACTGAGCAACAGCAATATCCTTGACCTTTATATATAAATCAGTATTGTGTCTCTCTGTGGGAAAGGGGTCAGAGGGCATCAGATACCTCAGTAACTTTTAATGTAAGCTGAATCTAAAAGGGAAACATAAAATCCATGAGTTTTCTGAAGCCTAACAGGACACCTGGCTGGAGAATGCCAGAAAAACACCAGAATCTTGGTGATTTTCAATGCAGCATCTTCTATTTCAATAATCCATATGAGCTCAAGCCTGTAGCTCAAACACAGCCTAAACTCCAAATGAGAAAATAGTGGTCTGGGCAAGAATGTCAACAACAAAAGAATCACTTGTAGGTGACAATGAATGACTTGATGGAGTGTTCCACTCCAAAACACTTCATTTTGCCCTCTGCTCTCCAGGTCACTAACTGCAGGAAGCCTCCATCTATTCAGCATCCTGTTCCAAAAATTTGTCATATGAATAAATGATACATATTCCTAGTCCAGCTGCTACTTGGATGGTCAGAGCAGCACTGACAAAACCACCAGGTAGCTCAGTCACCATGCTCCTCAGTAATAAAAATTCAAATAAAATAGGAAATAAGAATTCTTTCTGCTACCATGAAAAATTAAAGTCCTGTCAATTTAATGCAGTTTTGCTTTTTCAGTAAAATAGCATCTATTCTCCCACACTGAACAGTAATAACAGCCTGCAAGGCACAAGGTCTAAAGCTTCTAATGACACATTATAAACCCACTTTTGCTGTGCCCACCTTGGGAATGACATTCTTTTATGAAAAGGGAAAGATAAGAAATACATCTGGGAAAGAAATATATTAATTACAGAGCTCTCTCTCCTAAGCTCTGACACTGGGTAGGGATGACAGAATTTACAGTGTTATTTCTCTCCAAGGTGCACGAAATCACAGAATCATTAAGGTTGGAAAAGTCCTCCAAGAGAATCGAGTCCAGCCTGTGCCTGATCTCCAGCCCAGAGCACTGAGTGTTGTGTCCAGATGTTCCTTGGCACCTCCAGATGCGGGACCCCAAACCTCCCTGGGCAGCTCCAATGTCTGATGCCCCTTTCCATGGGGAAATTCCTGCTGATGTCCAGCCTGCCTCTCCCCTGGCACAGATTGAGGCTGTTTCCTCTCCTCCTGTCCTCGTTCCCTGGTGATGCTTTTTTAGGACAACCTAAAAACAGAGGCCAGACAAAATTAAGACAATAAAAAGTATTTCTATTTATTGAAGGGCCTTCAGGTACATTTAGGGCAGACAAAGCTCCCCAGGGACTACACCCAAGAAATGGATGACAAGTCATGGTTTTTCAGACTTTTATAAGTTTGGTCTATTTGCATATTGGGGTTAATCTTCCAATTACAGCTTCAGGTAATGAAGTCATTTACCCCAAGTTTGCTCCCCCAACTCACTTTTGTTTCCATCTCTCAGGTCTAAGGCAGTGAGGTGTCCTTGATTCCCAGCCTAGAGAGGAATTGTAGTGTCTGAAAAAATGGGAGAGCAGCAGCTGACACTGGATATGGAGTTTTGAGTTAAACACTAAAGAATTGCAGCGTTACAAATATATGAAAAATATAAAAGCTAAAATCCTGGGCATCACTGGGAGCAGATCCCAAATCCCCCCTGGCTGTCCCCTCCTGTCAGGGAGTTGTGCAGAGCCAAGGTCCCACCTGAGGCTCCTGTTCTCCAGGCTGAGCCCCTTCCCAGCTCCCTCAGCTGCTCCCCATGGGACAGACTTTTGGTATTGATGATGTATAAACGTGTCCCTGATCAGACACTGACTGTAATTATTTGCAGCTTAGAGGTTTAACAATTGTGTCAACCTGAAGTTGTCAGAGGGTGGGAACAGACACTGGGGCGCTGCAAATTAAACCGTGCTAGCAACCTCTTAAAAGTGCTCCTAATAGGTTTGGCTGTAGGAGCTTATTAACTGACAGGAGAAGTCCTGCCATGGGGAAAGGAGCTTCCTTTTATGAGCTACAGAAAATAAATTAGATTTTTTTTTTCCTCTCTCTGTGTAGGTAGAAAAAGCTCTTTGATATCCAGAAACATAAAACAATAAATTGCTATAAAACCCAGACAATAATTTAATTTTGAAAATGGAACCTGCTCTGTTATTTCAAGTTTCTGGCTCCCATCAGCAAGGTGAGGTCAAATATACATTTATGTATGTGTATATACATATATAGAAAGAGATAGATATATAGATATATCTGTAGATATATAATGACAGGACACAGGGAATGGCTTCACACTGCCAGAGGGCAGGGTTAGAGGGGAACAAGTTGTTCCCTGTCAGGGTGGGGAGGCTCTGGCACAGGTTGCCCAGAGCAGCTTTGGCTGCTCCATCCCTGAAAATATCCAAAGCCAGGCTGGAAATTGGGGCTTGAAGCAACCTAGGACAGTGGAAGGTGTCCCTGCCCATGGCAGGGGGTGGAACTGGATGAGCTTTAATGCCCCTCCCAACCCAATCTGGGTTCTGGGATTTTATATACACAAATATTTTGAGATTTTTTTTTTTTTTTTTTTTTTTGGTGGTGCTGTTCAATCTTTGTTTCTTTTAAACAACAGTTGGAGAGAGACAAGAATTCCAATTCAGGCACTCACAGCTTGACTCTCCTACCCTTCCCTGCAAGGCTCTGGGGCAGCTAAGGGTGCAGAGTTCAGCCTTTGGGCTGAGGTTCTGCTGGACTAGTGCACACCTGCGATTGCAGCTCACCCTCCTTGGGCTCTTAAAGTAAAGAGTTTTCAGGTTTGGTCTGTAATTTCTCTGCAGATAAAGGCCAAGGTTAACCATCAGTCTTGTCCTCTGCAGAACACACTGGGTCAGAGAGGCAGCTCTGCCAAGGACTGGCCTGTCCCAGTCCTCACTCCACCAGCCAAAAGCCACTCCAGGATGTTGCTCCAGGATGCAAAACAGACAATGAGATAAATTGATACTAAATAAACAAACAGCAACTCCAAGTTTGCATTCAGACCACAGTCAAGGAACAAAAAATATCCCCGTGCTTATCTCTGCACACAGCTCCCATCCACCAATGCCGGAGGCACAAGTCTTTCCAGGAGCAAACTGTGATCAGTTAATGATTGCAAAAATCTCCCAAGCACCAGGCTTTTAATTGTTTCTCTAAGATTTGCCTAAGAGGTATTTTAATTCCAAGCAGCTGTCTCAAAGAACAACAAGAAAACAACTTAATATGTAGGGCTTGACTGGGATAGCTCATTATTGATTGAGTAGAGAAGAAATAATGAAGTTCCTGAAAAATAACATTTTGTGACTGCTTTGAGGAGAGTTTCAGAGACCAAATGAAGGACTTGGGGGGGAGTTTGTGTATTTTGGCATAGCAAGAGCCTTGCACAAGCCCTGCCAGAGCTGCAGGGACCTGAGGTTGGTTCTGTGGTGGTCCATGGCAATGGGACAGGCTTACTGCTTTTGTTTGTTATTTACCCTTTGCAGCTCTGTCCAGCCCTCCACACCCTGGAGAGAAACCTTCTCCATGGGCACAAGCCAGCCCCAGTGTCCACCTGGCCTGTGGGGCTGGCCAGGTGTGGTCAGTGCCTGCCTGAACCATCTCTCACTATCGGGGCTACACAGCTATCTGCTGTCCTTAAAAAAACACTTCTTTCCCCCCTCCCCCACCCTCCCCCGCAAGTTATGTAGAACCTCTCCTACTCAGAGGCACTTTTCATCAATTATCTCAACCCATCTGGCTTTGTCTCCAAGTGGCATTGATTATGAGCATCCTGTGCCCTAGAGATAAACACACCAGCCCCATTTCCCCCCTGTGCCTTCTCCATATTGGCTCCTGTCGTGATCAGACTGGTGATGATCAGCCTGCTGGGAAATCAATAAGAGCACAGACATGTCACAGCCCCAAGATTAATGGAACTGACTTAGCACAGAAAACTTCCCTGCACCCGCACAGCCAGCCCACAGTGCTTGTCAGTTCAAGTTTCCTCAACCACGGGCAGGGATCCAGCTCTGTGGCCATCCTCAGAGCTGGAGCTCACCCACTTCCACTGCAGAGCATCACTGGAACAGCCCACGCCAAGTCCTGTCAGCAGAAGATGAAAAGACTGAAAAAAGTACCTTTATCCCAAGTAGTCATGAGCAGAATAAAAGCCAGCCTAACAAAACCCCCAAGCCCTGTCTTCACAGATTGGTTCTGGCAGGTTAGCAGCTGCATTTTGTTAATGACAATTATTCTGGGGAAGGCCAATTAACTTTTCTATTAATCCATCAAATCAGCCCCTCACCTTGCTTTGGTTTTGCATTTAATATCTCTCAGAATCACTCCTCTCCAGTGTGGCTGCTGCAAATCCCATGCAGGAGTGACTGCTGGGTCATCTTTTGCACACCCCTCAGTTTGCACAACCCTGGCACTCAGGTCTCCCACTACAGAAATCCCTCTGCAATCTGGGATGGAAATGTGGGAATGGACTTCCCCATGGTACTGGTGGGTGAGCCCATGAGTGCTGCAGAGATCGAGAAAAGAAACAGGAAGGCAGAGACAAGAGGGTCCTACAAATCTTACAACTCATAGAATCTATAATATGCACCCCAGAGAAAGATAATTTAAAGTGCTTTGATGAGCTATTAGTAGTAAGTAATAGCTGCCATTAACTCCAGCAGAGCAAGGTCATGCAACTCCCAGAACCTGTTCTGCTGGGGATTTTCAGCTCAGCCTTTTCTCTCCATTTGCCATGAAGCAGTGCAGGCTGAGAGTGCACTCCCCATTCCCATTCCCATTCCCATTCCCATTCCCATTCCCATTCCCATTCCCATTTACTTACAGCCAAGTCAAACCCACCACACATGGATTCCCCAGAGCTGGATCCCTCACCCACAGCTCAGGAAAATACCTCTGGAGACATTTCACGACAAACAGCCCATTGCAGGTAGAGCTTCATTCTTGATGCTCCCAATTACAAAGCACAGGAATTAAGTAATTTAATTTTCAACCTGGATCTATAGGGCTGAGAACCGAAGGATGCAAAGCTGTCCCATTGTTTGCAAACTAACAGCAGCTCTAAGAGCCAGCCTAGATCCTGGAAAAGAGGAAGAGAGAGGGAAATGAAAGAGCATGTGTGGAAAATATAGATAAGAAAGCAAATCCCAGCTGTCGTCCGTATCAGCCCTTCCTATTTCTCTGGCAAGAACATGTAATTTTGTGCCGTAATAGCAAAGGTTGGAGTGACTGCTGTCACATTTGAATGATACTGCTATAGCTCCCCTCTTATTATGTATCTGAAATGGGAATCTTGGAATCTGGTCACTGGGTACTGGTGGTTTTTTCCAACACTTGTCTTGGTCCCTCCTTTTCTATATAAAAGGCCCCGTTCTGAGGCATAGATCTGAGATAAACAACAATATGTGCCTTGCATGTTCAGAGACTTTCTGGAACATCCTACCATTCTCCTTTCAGGGAGCTGTAATTTGTGCTCCCACAAACCTACAAAGAATCAGATTTACCCATGCCCAAAGCAAATCTCTTTTGAAACAAAGTTCCCTCTGCCCAAGACTGAAATGAATGTTTAATTCCTGCTTTGAGGACAGGACCAAAGAATAAGCTCCCTTAGAACAAAGGGAGCAGCCCAATTTTAGTACATTAATGGAAGAAGCACAAATGACTTCAAGAAGCAATTCCAGGTGTAAATGGATGGGTGAGTGGGAGTAGGAACATTCACAGAGGCACCAGATTTGGGGACGCTGCCTAAAACTCTAGCTGAGAGCCAGCACCTCACGTATGCAGGCTGTCACAGCTCCAGCCCACAAGTTTCCTCTCAAAACTTTGAGAAGAATCTGTTCAACACTTCCATGTTGCAGCCTCAAAACACACACTTCGTTCCCATTCAGCTCAAGATTTTACTTCTCTGCTCATAAGTGTTAGCACTATACATAGAATGTATTACACATGGCCAAATTCACATGAACAAGAAACATGAGTTTCTAGATAATCAACAGTTCTGCAATGCAGCTGTAAGCAAGAGTTGAATTAATCTTATATTTCAAACCTTAAATCTTTACTTAGTGTGTTCCTAAGGACAGAGCTTAAGTTTTACATATGCACACTTGTCAGGTTTTTTGCCAAATTAATGTGGTAAATGGCTGTAGAAAGAAAAATTAGGTGAAATAAATTCAGAGAGTCGTGAAATTAGAGGTGCTTGGTTTTTACCTCCCCAGAATTATGGAATGGAAAAATAGCTTCCCATTCCAAGACCCTGGAATAGAGTTTAGAATTCAGATCCGCTTCCCTTTTTCTGCAGGGAGAAACATTATAGTGGGGTGGTTTTTTTTGGTTTTTTTAAATGTACTGATATTTTGCTAAAAGTGGACCCAAGCCACGGGCCCCTCTCACCTGCCCTGGCAGTGCTGCCTCCTCTCTGCACGCTCCATTTCCCACCTGAAAAACACCTCCCAGCCCCCCTTCTCAAGCGCTGCCACTTCTGACTGATAGCACAAAATTGAACTGCACTAAGCACGCATCCGAAAATCTGATAAATATTGTTTGGAAATATAATTGAGGTTTAACTGAAGCATGAATTTTTCACTTTGAAGCAAAGATTTCTGCACTTATTTATGAGAAAGATTTAGTGTTGCAAATAGCGATGACAGCTGAGATAAATGTTAACCCAAGTTTTGCTTTTCCTCATAACCTGCAGAGCCTCTCTGCAGTGTCACCAAGACACACATCACCGGGCAGAGCTGCAGAAACCCCCAGACGCTCCCAGCCCTGCTCTTCCCAGGCTCAGCAAAAAGAGATCAGAAGCATCCAACACATTTGGGGTGCAAAATCCTGCGGAGGGTTTGAGCTGCACATCGAGGCTGAGCCTTGGCTTACCCTTGGATCAGGTTTTGTGTCAACACTGCTCTTGGCACATCAGTTGATGGCTTGGTCATGAATATTTAAGAGCCAAGTGCTCCCCAAAGTTGTTTTACAACACTCAGTTTTCCATCTCCCACAGCAGTTATTCTTTTTTCAGCCCCTGCAGAGGAATCTGTACCAATTTGTACCCAATAGCTTGGCTATTACTGAGACTCTTGGAGATAACAGAAATCACGTTTTAATCTGAAGGTCTGTGTTTTAATATCCTAGAAAATCTCTTACCCCAGTGCTGAGAACTGCAGGAGCAGTTGTTTCTCAGAGCACTCGTTGTGCAAACACCCAAAACAAACCTTACACCCCCAAAACCTTACAACGCTGGCATGTCAAACAGAACATCTTCTGATAGAAGGCACAAAAGCTAATTCCATTTTCATATTATCAGAGTAGTTGGTATTAAACTATATTCCTCCACTTTCATCTGTGTTTTCATAGGTTTATCTCTGAATTTGAATGCAGCAAGCGCTCAAACTGCCAAAACGTGCTGCTCTAATCAGAGCTTTACTAACAAGGAGCCACTGCTATCGAACAATGTTGTATTAAATCAAGGATGAGCATTTAAAATTCCTGCACAGCAGGTCAGAGCTGGAATGTTAAAGGTTGGACTGGAATGTTAAAGCCCAGCCCCCTCTCTCCATCCTCCCATTAACACTCGTTTTCAACTGTGCAAACAAGATAGTAACAACACTCCAAACGCAGAAACGCTAAATTCAGATCCCAGCTCCGTGCCTCATAAATTTTCATCCTGGCATCACTTCTTGTTCTTTTTACAGCATTTTAAAAATGTAGGTTAGCCTTTGCATTTTAAGCAGCCGCGATTGTATCAAATGCCTGGATTTTACAGCAGCCAAGATGTTCCCAAGTTTGATGAACTGATCTCAAGTGAGATAAATTATGTCAGTTGTCAGCTTTGTCAGTAAATCACGAGTTGACATTTCCCTGATTTGTAAAGGTATAATGTAGCAGTGGAGAGAAGTGAGCTCTTGAAAACCTGTGCGGAAGGTGAGATTAATAAGCAGTTCAAAGAAAATGTCCCAGTGTAATGGGCTTGGAACATCCACACTCAATTCCAGTTCATTTGCTATTTCTCAGATTTCCTCTTTTAGGAATTCAAAAAATGCTGTATAAAACATTTTATGGAATATTCCATCTATGTGCTTCTTTGCTTTACAATAATTGACAACATTTACATATATTTCCATGTTATATTATGCCATAAATTTGCATAGATCCAGGTAAAATTGTTCAGCTTTAGACCTGCTGCTCCAGTGAATTTCAGGAGCTGAATCACAGCTCCAATCCGAATTGCATTGCTCCCAGAATTCTCTCTCCTGTGCAGCACTGGAGAATTTATCCCTGGTTAATAACCCTGGTGGTGTCTGTGCTGTGTCTGTCTGTCTGTCTTGGGAGAGACCCTGCTCAGGTGAAACCACCCAGTCTGGCTCAGTCCCACCTGCCTTCCTGCTCCCCCTGTGCCCACCTGAAGGGAACAGGGTTTGGATGACCCAGCACTGCACACATTTCTTTTTCAGGCAGCACTGAAGAGAGGAATTCTACCAGGTTTTATACTGAAGCTAATTTAACCCGATTTAGCACCACTTTGTATGTTCACTCTGCTTTCTGGGGTTATTTTTATTGCACTGGAGCTGTGCTTGCAGGCACAGATGGTTCCCGAAATGAACAAAAGCAAACCCCACTCGAGCCGGCCTGGGAGCAGTTATATTAAAGTGTTACAATTTGGTTAAGAAGTAATTTGGGGCTGTGTTTTGATTTACACTAACTAAAATGTGCTGGTTCACCACAGAGATGCAATGAATTTATACGTGGCATTTGGCACACGTACCAACCATCTGGCCCCTGTGAAGAGTACACAGGGCATCACAGCCTCAGGGGCAATGTCTGAGCTATGCTTTGATCACCACCAGGAATTTTTTTATAGGACCAGCCCATCAGCAAACCTCATTGAGCAGAGGCTTTTGCATTGGTGGATAAAGCATAAAGTAAAAAACAAGGGTAGTAAAGCAACAGGAGGTTACACATGTTATTGCTAATATCCTCTTGAACACAGCCAAGAGGCTGATGAACCATAACTTGCATGTTTTAGACAAGATATTCTTTCCATATATGCACTTTTTGACCTCATTTTGTTGCTGCTTTTAAGGTAGAATTCTTCTGAAAGCAAAACTTCACAGTGGGGACAAAGAGGATGGAAATAATTACATGAATAGAAGAAGTCAAAGATTAAAAGCAAGAATTTAAAGATGCTAAAGGCCAACCCCTCACAGTAATACTGCATAAAAAAAGAAATTGAGAAATAGTGACAGGGTATCACATCTGGTGGAAACAAAATTCATCCAAGTCTGCCAGCTGGTGCCAACAGCCCTTTATCTTCTCCTTCCCTTGTGTTATTGGTATTTGCATCACAATAGCACTGAGACCCACAGCAGCCAGCAGGGCTCAGCACTCAGCCAGCAGCAGAGATACAATTCCTGCCCTGGAAGCTGGAGAGTTTACACCCACAAAAAGAGGAAAGATAATTAACTGTTCACTAGAGAAACACTCAGGTGTGTTTGGAGAGTGAAGTGGAGCCCACAGCACCCAGCTCAGTGCTGGCACCAGGTTTGCTCTCCAGGCTATAAAAGCTGGGCTCTGCATCCCTCTGGAAGGCACGGGTGGCCCCAAACCAGGCTCACTGCCAGTGGTGTTGTTGCAAATTTTCCCTTTCATTTCAAGAACCCAAACTCCATTTCGTCCCAGGGCCAAGCAGCAGCAGGACAGAGCAGGACACTTTCTCCCTCCAGCCCAGGAGCTGTCCCAAAGCTCACCTTGCTCCCAGTGAGCAGCTGTGGCTTCTTGGGCTTGGGCTGGATAAGATGCCCTGTAAGGAACAGCTTCTCCTGGAGACTCAGGCAGATTTCAGCTACAAGGTACTTGGATGCAAGCAATGCCTGGAGTTTAGGCCATCAGCTCTTATTGTGATTTCTGCTCAGCTTGCAAAGTTCCTTCTTGGCCAGCAGAAAAAGAGACCAAGAAAGCTGCACGGAGGTTCCACAGACACTATTTCTTCCACAAAGGGGTCCAGGCAGCAGTCCAAATACATAAAGTACTGAGGGGTGTTGTAGGGTCAGGGTGCCTTAGAAACAGACCAATAGCACAG
Source organism: Luscinia megarhynchos (assembly GCA_034336665.1). Taxonomy (NCBI): domain Eukaryota; kingdom Metazoa; phylum Chordata; class Aves; order Passeriformes; family Muscicapidae; genus Luscinia; species Luscinia megarhynchos. The sequence goes on from CM067585.1 coordinate 3,764,426, forward strand.
GGGATTGTGAAGCTGACCAGCTGCTAGGGATTTTAGGTAAAAAGTGACCTATCACCTAAGGGATGGAAAACGGACCAATTAAATCACAAAGAGATAAAGGGAGGGTCTGCAGAGGGGGTGAAATATTTCTAGCATTAATCATTCTAAGGAAGCAATTTCTTATCTAAGGGATGATTTTCCAGGGAGGCCCTGTCAGGGTTTCTGCTCCTTCCACAAGCAGCCTGACACTTTTACTCTCCCCTCCACAGCAGCAAAGCTGCCACCAAAACCCCCTCGCTCAGGGAGGTGGCCAAGAGGAGCCTTGGCCACCAAAGAGAGCAGTGAGAGGCTGGAGGGGTGGGTGATACTAAGGACCCAACAGTCCCAACCTGTCAGCACCCAGGACAGCAGGGCAAGAGCTTGGTTTAGCAGCTCTTGGATTCTTGTGCATCCCGTTTCCTGGCCAGGAGGGCCAGAACACAGACAGCCCGCCCAGGTGGCCAACACATGGCAGCTCCATGCCCAGAGCTGCTCAGGGAATGAGGGAGTGGAGATCCCTTTTGGATCAGCTGCTTCCAAAGTTGCAGGCAATGTCACTGCTCATCGTTTGGGCTGAATTGGAGACCAAGCTGAACTCTGCTGGCTTAATTAGCTAACCATAAATAACATGATTTACAAGACCTAAACATTTTAAAACACTCTGTTAATCATCTGAAACATAAATGCTTTAATTATAGACTAGTTCAAGACTGAAGTAACACAGGGATAAATGCAATAGAGCAGCTGTCTATGAATATTTTACAATGAGATTGCTCTTCGTTCTCTAGGTCCACAGGGACTGTCAGATTGGAAAGAACACATTCATTCTCTAAAATGCCTGTTCTACTTTCCCTGGGGGTGCCACTGCCCCCCAGCCACCCCCAGCTCTGCCAGTTTGCCAAAAGCTTTGTCCTCAGCTGAATGCTCACAGTGAGCTCAGAATTTGGGGTTCTCTGCTGCTTTGGCAAGACCTGTTCTTCTGTGGATCTAGTTGTTGCCAAGCTCAATCACTTGAAGGACTCCCTTGACTACAGCTCTGGACCAGCCCCCAAAATCCACATGGTCATCTTTAAAATCTACAGAGAAAGTGCAGTTTTCCTTTTCTCTTTATAACCCAGTTTCATTAACAGTTGTATAAAGGGAACAACATCCTTGAAAATAAGGCCACGAATGCCCAAGGGAGACAAACTACAAAAGACAACCCACAAGTCAGTGGTATAAATAATTTATCCATGAGCCCCAGCTCCAGCCTAGTATCACTCTGGTCACTAAATTTGACTCCAGCTGAGACCATGTCTACTGAGCAAATGCAGCCCCAAGGTGGAGAACAATCAGCATTTTCCTGGCTTTGTCTGGCTGATTCCAAGACTTGCATCTCACGGCAGCCTGGATATTCTTATGAGCTGTGTGCTGGTGTAAGAGCAGCCCAGGAAAGCCCAGCCAGGAGCACTCCTGCAGCTCATGCTGTACCAAAACAATATAAAAAATATATCTTACTCCAAAGAGATGCAACAGAACAGCCATTGGTGCTTTGTCCAAGTCTGGACATATCTCCCTGGTCCTGGATGTCAGGCTTTGATATCGAGAAAATAACAAAAGAGACTTACATATTCCTTCTGCTGACATTCTTATTTCATAAGGAAAATTCAAAATGTCTCTTAATTCGAGTCAGTATAATTTAGTCTAAAGATAAAAGCACTCAAAGGCTTTTATTCTAAGTATCAATATGATGGTCACAGGTCTCTAATTTACTGTAAAATATGAGCAAACAGACAAACTGAATCAGCCCCCAGAGAGCAGAAGGCAGGCAGCCAATTCCACCTTCAGACAAGGAGCATTCCATCCCGGGGTTCTGTTGAACACCTGCAATACATTGATTGCACTTAAGCAGCCACCATTAGAATGTTAATGCCATCTCTGCCTCCAAAACACAGGATTTTTCACACACAAAGCACGAGCTCTTCAGTGTTCTGGGGTTGTTTTTTGTTGCTTTTTTTTTTTTTTTTTTTTTGCTATATGAAGTAAATGGCCCAAGTGATTTTTTTCTTTAACTACAGGCTGGAAACTCCGTTCCTGTTACATTGACAACAATCTATTAGTTCAGGAAATCAAGTTTTTGCTCAGTACAGGAGGGGGAAAAGATACTTAAGCTTTTATGTCAGTTCATTCTCTATTAATGATAAACATTGGGAGCCTGGCTAGAATAGATCATTGCTACGAGTATATTAAGAATTAACAGCAGCAGAGCAGTAATTAAACACCAAATGGCTGTGCCTACTCTGCTGCCAAAGCACTTCACTGCACACCTGGCCTGGGCAGGAGCAGGGGCCACAGAGCGGGGGGCCACAGAGGGGGAGCCCAGTGCCCCCAGAAAATGCCAACAGACCTCTGGGAACCCTTCAGCCTCCCCTAATCCTGGTGGGAAGGTCACCAGCATCCCAGGAGATCAGCCTCCATGAAAAACAATTGCTGTTGTATCACTGCTTCTAGTGCTGGAATGAAATTTTAACTTTTCCATTCTGCTATTATCGTGGTTTTTTTCCTACTGGTTTCTCTTACCAGTTATTGCCTCAAATTCAGGCTCCAACATTCCAAATGTTTATTTATGCTGCCACAATAAATATTTAGTGTATTCTGTTTGCCTCATGTTTTCCTCTTCCTCCCTTATTCGATGCTTCCAGATTTATTAAATACAAGTGCCCTAAAGCATAGCAGGCTTGTTATCCCTTTGGAGGACCCCAGGACATATTTGGTTTATTAACCATCTCAGATCAAAGCAGTTAATTTATATTAGTGTAAATGAAATACACAAATTACCTTAATGAGAATCTAAAACTTAATTTCATGTTGTGTAATACATCATCTGAAAACACTTAAGTTCAGCCTCAATTTTCTACTCAGGTTCAACCATGCCCATGAATTCCCTTATCATCCAAAATACTTAGAAGACAACAAAGATTTTTTGTTTAAATAAAATATATATTTCCATTCTGTCTTTTAAGATTACTCTTCCTCCCAAAAGAGCTTTTCTAAGCAACTTTCCACAGCTTAAAGTTCTGTTCAGTTTAAATAAGTGTCCGCACATTCTGATGACTATCTGAAGTTCCTCCAAACTGCTGTGGGGAAAAAAAATGAATCAGATTGAGCCCAGTGTGCATCGTGTCTCTTAAGAGATCCAGCTCCCAGGCCCTGGGAGGAAAGCTTAAAAAGAGATTTTCAGAATTTCAATTCTTTTGCCAAAATGCAGCCAACACACTGGGCTTTGATCCCTGTTTAGTGCCCACCACCCACCTCTGGAGCTCCAGCCTGGCTGCTCACATCATGCCAAAACCTCCAGAGTCCCAGCCAAAAATTCTACTTAGTCCAATGCCAAAGCTGGTTTAGAATTTTGTTATGTCACACATTCAGTCAGGAGAGCTTAAATGCCTGGTTTTTTTTTTTTTTTTTGCTTTGCTTACAGAACTCAATTGTTTCCAGAAGATTTTTGGTTTTGTCCAGCAGTTGGGCCCTGCAGCTCCTCCCAGAGAGGTGACAGCAGCCCCCGGGGGAAGGTAACACGTGCTAACACACACAGGGACAAGCTGATAAAGCAGAACTGAAAAGCTCTGTAACAAAAGATAAGGCTGCTCCAGCAGCCAGGTAGCCCAGCCCCAGCCCTGCGAGCCAGGTTTGCTCTGAGAGCACATTGGATGTGCCACAAACACATCCCTGCTCCCCCGCTCCTGCACTGCTGCCAGTCAGGAGCTGCTTCTCCCCACTGCTGCCCACTCTGACAGTCAGCAGATTGATGCTTGCTTTGTTTCCTCTTTTCCTGAGCAAAGGTGATGCAGACTTTCCCTGTAAAAGAGGGAAGAGGACTCTGCTGCACCAAGCACAGCTCTCCTGGGTGCACCCTGCAGGGACACCCCAGTAACCAGCCTTTGGAGCAGCAGCATCTGCCAGATTCTGCTCATTTCAAAAACCAAACTGGCCTAAGAAAAGATAATCACATTGTGGACACTGCTGAAGGCTCAGGGAAAAATCCAACTCAGATTTTTTCCCAGGCTGTTGGCTTTCTAAGCTCCAGGTCAGATCTTTCCCAGGCTGGGGACTCTCTCAAAAAAAACCCCCCAAAAAAAAAAAAAAAAACCAGAGATTAACACCTAGTGTTGATCACAAAAGAGTAAGTGTACTATGCAAAGTTTTGCTAAAAGCATGTTTTCAAAAAGTGTTTTTTTCTTAAACCAATAAGCCTTTTCTATTCTATATTACACAAACTATCCTATATAAGTACAGTAACCTTTAAATGAACCACTTCTTCTTACTGCCTTAGAAAAAAAAAAAAAAGTGTGTGTGTGTATTACTATATTCACCATTCCTAATTAAACAACATCACATCACTGATGCTCTTGCAGGACTCCAGCCTGCAGCAGTTTTACCTGTCTCTCATGAGATCTGGATTCAGAGCATGTCTGGGGGTGAAAAGAAGCAGAGCAATGTTCATCTGGTTCCCACTCTCAGACATGTGTTCTTGAAAACTCCGCCCTTATCCTCACATTATTTGCTTTATGAAACACTCTGAAAGAAATCAACTTTGGAAGGACTTCTATCAAATATACATATTAGCAGTTTTCATTGTGACCTATTTCTCAGGCATTCTCATGTCAGAGTATTTATAGCAGTTCTGCAGAAAGGACTGAAATTAGAAAAACTCCCTGAATAGAGCAGCAGGCACATTGTGGTTCTTTTTATTATTTAAATGTGTTCCTTTCACTCCAAACAGCAAAATTAAATAAGGAGGGAAAAGAAATATTCTAGTAGTCAGAACATTTCAAGTGACTTGCATTCCTATCAGTGTCCACATCTCTATATTCATGCACAGAAGCAATGGCAATGCAGCAATTCTATCTGGCAAACCGAGTTAAATCTCATCCATAAAATGTGCCATTTAAATTCCAGGAGGGCTAATGAACAGCACAGGAGAAGAGACCACAAGAAAAAAGAAACACAATAAGAAATTGGAAACAGCTTTCAATGACTGCAATGTACTTCTCTTCCCAGACCTGCTCTGTGGGTTTTCATTTGCTGAAGGTGTGGACACCTGCCAGTTTGCTGGAGCAGATAAGCCAGTGGAACCCATCAGCCATCTGTTCTCATCCCACACACAGCCCAAAAAGCATCATAAATATGCAAAGAACCACACACCCCCCGAGGGAGCAGCTGGATAACAATAGCTTTAATTTTTCATTTGTTTATTTGATTTGCTGTAATGAAGGAGCTACTGGAGCAACATCTGAAACAAGTGAAATGCAACAAATGGAACTTTAGGGCAAAATACATCTCTCAGAAGCAAATCTGCTTCTGTTTGATTTGGTGCTGGTGTGGGTTGTTTGAGTTCACACTCTTTGCTCAGTCATTAGCACCACTGTGTCATGGACAGGGCTCTGGCTTTGTTCAAGTATTAACTCCTCACTTAGAGAGACTCAGTTAATCTACAAGGAGACATTTCCATGGCTCTGTCACTCACCATCAGAATATCTCATTTAATGCTCGGAGCAAGCTGGAGGAGCCACTGCCCCAGCACAGCTGAGTGATGTAACACATTTTGCTATCAAAGATGTTGAAAGCATTTCCCCCCGATCTTTGCAATTCAATGGCATCAAAAAGCATAATTACAACTGGAGGGCAGGGATGAATGGATTGATGTAAAATCACTTGAACAAAACCATCATAATTAAAAAATGACAGGAAGCCTGGGGTAACCAGCACTGGAGAAGAGAACCAACCACAGAAAAAGGCCTTCAGAACAACTTAAAAAACTCAATTTTTTCACAAGGGACAGAAAATAGCCCCAGACCCCAAACCCACCCTCAGGAGCTCCTCACTGTTACAACCAACCAGCAAACAATTACTACAGGTATTTGTGCAGAAACGACCCTCAAGATGATCTTCTTGGATAATTGCTGGAGGACACTGAACCGATGGGATTATTTTAATGTTGCCTGGATTTTGCAGGAATAAAAATTTTGCAGCTTTTGGAGAAGCTGCCTTTGAGGAACAGGATCCTCCTGCTGAGAGGGGACTCAGAGCAGAAAGACAAAAACCTTCTCCCAATATTCCCAATGCTTCCATCGGAGCTTTAATGCATCTTACTTCAACCAGCAATTCTGAAGAGGAAATAGCAATCTTCATTAAGGATTAGGCAAACAATTAACTTATTATGTTCAATCTTTTTAATGTGTGTCTGGGTACACAGGAACAAAAATAAACACAGTTTAAGCACACTACAAGGGGCAAACCTGTGTTTGTTTCCTTATTCCAAATGAGCTCTTAGTTTTGCCTTTGTCTCCAACTTATAACTCTGGAATCATTTATATAATTTAAACTCAGTTGAACCAGGCTGATTAATTGGGAAATTATAGCAAGTTTTTGCAGTAAGTTTAAGGGGGCAAGGATTTAGTCCTTGATCACTATCCTTTGGTCTACACTGCTCAGAGAACTCCCCACCCTCAGCCCGAGGCCAGATGGGCCTGACCAGGCTGTAACAGCTTTTTAATTGTGTTTAGATTATTAACATGTTTTTCTATTCATATATCTGGCTTCCAAGGAGCAGGTACCACACTGCAATGCTGCTTATGAGGCATCAACTTGAGCGTAAAACACAAGAGCCACCTTCAAGCACCCCCCTCCTCCTCATTCCTTGCATCTCTGTGTAAAAAAAAAAGGCACTAAAGCAGCAGCAGCAAATGCCTGATGTTTTCAACAAAACTTTGTCACATTCTAAGATTCTGCTCTAAGCTTTTTTGTCTGTTTTATTTTATGGCACTTTTAATGAGAGGTTTCAACAACCCCATCATTAAATGAAAAGGAAAGAAATAGGAAAAAGAAAAAAATAATTAAATTTTTTTAAGATTATTTCTGAAGGAAAATGGTACTATATCATTTTAAATGTTTAAAATCCAGCTGACTCCAGCATTTCTGCTGATGACTTCAGCAACTCACAGAGCAATTTAAAGAAATTAAGGCAGCTGGGAAATACAGTCTATAGTAAAACTACATAGATTATCCTATTTCAGAGGAGAAATAGCACAAGAGATGTTCTTAACTTCCGAGGATCTTCCATAAATCACACATTTGTGTGGAGTTTGACACCAATCCTCACCATTGTGTCCCACAGGACAGAGACACCAACACCTGGGACTCATTCACCTGTGAAAACCAGGCACAGAGAGGGGGAAGGAGCCTCACTGCAGCAAATGCATCCAAGGAAGGTGCAAATTATACTGAGAAGTGCAGCTGCTGTGAACACCAAAGCCCTCAAGTGCTTCTTACCAGACCCATAGAACCACTCCCCTCTCCATGTGCTGTTCCCAAGAGCCAGGACACAGAGGATGCCCTCCGGAAATACACATTGGAGAGGTGTGGGGATCTTTCTATCTACCTGTCCATCTCTAGAACGTGGGAATCATCAACCCCACCTGAACTCCAGGCATGGATCCGTGCCTCTCACTCAAAGTCACTCATCAGAGGACACAGCCTTAAGCTGCACCTAAGGAAGTTTGGGTTATATGTTAGAAATATAAATTATTCACTGAAAGAGTGATTGGGCAATGGAATTGTCTGTCCAGGGTGGTGGAGTCACCATCTCTGAATGTGTTTAAAAAAGGCTGGGCGTGGCACAGTGCCATGGTTTAGTTGATGAGGAGGTGTTAGGTCACAGGTTGAACTCCGTGATCCTAAAGGTCTTTTCCACCCTGGTTCATTCTGTGATTCTATGTAATAGGGACTCCACCACGGACCCCAGAATGATCAGTTCACAGCTCCCAAGCTTGTCCTTTCAGAGTTTTCTCCAGGCACTGCCCTGCCAGTCCTTTGTGGCTTTTTTAAATTCCCGGTTGGAAGCCACCCAAGCCTGGAGAGAAGCCCCAAGACCAAGGAAATGATGCACCACACCTGTTTTAGCAGCTAACAATAGTGGGTGTCGCTGCCAAACAAAACTGGCATGGTAAACTGTGAACTCCTGAAAAGTGCTGAAATACATCACTGCCCAAGGAATGCTCTCTATCCTAAATTTGCCCCTCCATACTGGAGGGATTTCCTGCAGAAAGATGTCTGCAAAGTGGTGCAAGTTAAGAGTCATTACAAATGTGATACCTTACTAAGGAGGATGATAAAAACTTACGGTTTTATCCCAAAGCAGGTTCTGGGAAGACGCCCGAGGATTGAAGGGATCCAGGCACTCACTCTTGCTCCAGAGTGAGCATTTAGTTTATTTATCTCCCACTGAATATCCCAGTACTGCTGCTTTCCAAGGGGGAAAGCCTTGTAAGAACTTGTAGGATTTTGGGGCAGTTGTACAGCTGTGGACAGAGTGATCTCACCCAAACTGCTGCTGCTCCCTGAGAGCTTTGTCTCATTCTCCTTACTACAACTGAGATTTGTTACTGTAAGTACTGCTAATGCAGCTTTGGAACTCACTGTGGAAGGTGGAAGGAAGCTCACAGAACCAAAATCACATGGAAGCTACAAGCAGGATGAAGTGGGGATGGTGGGACTGAACCTATTTGGGTTTCTCCCACCCGTATAAGTTAGAGGGTGCCCTGATGCTTCTGGGACTCTGCTGACATTTATTCCCATTAATCCTGCAGAAATGTTGTGGAAAGTTTCATAACATAAAGCACTTTTCCCTTTTCTTCCCTCTGAGTTTTCTTGGCACTAATCCACACTTTACTTAGGGTTCTGAGCCTAATAAAGTGGAAATATTCCCAGTTGCTGGTGATGGAAATGGAGATCCTCACACAACAAGGTTCCCCGGTGTTTTGAGCAAACATGAAACACAAGTAAAGGGTCTGATGGTAAAGCTGAGTGTTGGCACTGGGCAACCCTGGTTTCACCTGCCAGGAGAGAGGGCAGGCGAAGAGGGGCAGCTTGCTTGGCAGAGGAGATGAAACAATAAAGTTGTGCTAGGCTGAAGCTATGAGAACTGAAGCTTAGCCTTGATGCTTTTTGGGCTTTGATGCTTTTAAGTCAAAAAAGAAGTCTGGGCTAAGGGAACCAGGAGGGAGGAGCAGAGAGAAAGGAAAATAAAAGAAATGTGGAAGCTAATCCCAAGCACTGTGAAAAGGTCATGTGCTTCGATATGAGTAATTAATTTTCTTAGAGCAATGTTGAAAAGGTTAACCTGATTTATGGAATGCAATTTAATTTAAAATGTGTTGTGTACCTTGTTAAAAGAGTCCAAATGTGGCTGCTAATTCTGTGGACTGACACAGCTGACGCGGCCTGGTAATACCCTGGTGAGAGGGGGAACACGTGTCAGTCAATAATTAGACATGGCTTATTGAAATTTGAGGGGGAAGGAAAATTGGTAGAAATGCTGAGAGAACAACTGTTCTCTATGCCCAGGGCTCACAGTGTCCCCTTGCAATTTCCTGCTCTGTGGAGCACTCGGTGATTCATTTGGAGGTAGGTTTGTGCTCAGAGTGGTTTATCATGGTGCTTTGAGACAGGAGTAAAAATGCCAGATCTGTACCGGTCAGCCAACGCTGCCCCTTGACCTTCATTCTGTCAATTCTTCTTGCAAAAACCAAACTAATCACCCCCCTCCTTCCTTGATGACTTGGTAAAGCAAGAGGCTGAAAAATCTGTCCCAGTGGTGCTTGTACACAGAAGTTAGTAATAACTAAATAACACAGGCTCTAGGGATCCTCAGCCAGAAGGGCTTGTGGTCAAAATTTCCAGTCTGAAAACTTTTGTCCTAATCTACTCCTTGTTCAGCTGCTCATCCTCCCTGGGCTCTGTGGGGTCCCTGTTCCTGCCAGTCCTGGGGAGGTGTGCCCAGCATCCCCCTCCACAGCAGGAGGGCATCCCATGGGGATGCAGCCCTGAAGCCACAGTCTGCCCAGGCTGCAGTGAAATATTTCATTTCATTTTCACTTTCTCTCAGTCTCCAAGGCCAGCAGCCAGAGTTACTCCCTGCATGTTTTGTAGCCACTCCTTTAGTGAGCAATTAATGGTGTGTGAATCAGTAACAGCTGTAGGGTATTCTGTGGGGTGCCATATTCCCCAAAACATGTGTGCAATGTTCCCATAATGTTCCTTCCCACAATGAGTGCCTGCTCATTTGGTTTGGTACACTGCAGGTTAACAGAGGAACTATTGCAATCCTAAAACTGGTTGACAGGGTAAATATTTCTAGAAGGAGCAGAATAAATAGATTAATTAATAGGTATCTAAGGTACCTCTGGTTCCTAAACTGGTTTGGTAAACTGGCTGCCAAAATTGTGTGGCTACAAAGAGTGGCTTTGGCAGTGGCAGCTCCAGCTGCACGGGACCAGGACCTGTGTTTTTGGGAGAGCTCACCTGGCCCCAGGTGAGCAGGAGGCAGGAGATCTGCTGCTGAAATGTGGTTATGTTTTCACCAAGAAGCCAGAAATATGTTCTGTGTTCAGTATGGAGATTGCCATCAATCCCAAGAGTGTTCCTACACTGTGTTCCTAAGCTGTGTGCAAGTGGACTTTCAAGTTATGGTAGACTCAGACTGTAGTTGTTGTATTGTCAGTGCTCAGCAATTGCTGCATGACAGGTGCTGTGCCTGCATCCTTCCAGGACCTCTTGTGCATCATTTGTCTTCAAATGGAGGAAAATCAGCCAAGCTGGACCTCAGAAGGGTTTTTGGATGATGATCACAGCATTCAGTCCCTGGTCCAGTGAAAAGTGTCCCTGCCAGTAGAAGGGGGGTTGGAATGAGATGAGCTTTAAGGTCCTTTCAAACTCAAACCACCCTGTGATTCTTAATCTTTTGGTGTTACTTCTGCTGAGAAAAAGAACATGTGTGTATTGGGCTTTCCTGCAAGACCTTATCAAAGTTCCTGGAGAAATGGAACAAACTTGTTTAAAACATTGAATGGGGAGAGGCAAGAGCAGCTTGTAGTTACATTGATCTTTCAGGTTCCTAATGCTGTGACATTGAGGACTAAAAATTTTCTGACATTTTATAAAAAATTCTTGTCTGAAAGGGAGAGGAGGATGGAAGAAACTTCTGCCTGTCCTCTATAACCCCATCTATTCTCATGTTCCCTTCTGCAAACAAAGTTCCTCCCCACCTTTACCCAGAGCTGGTTTATATTGCCATCACCAAATTAGCTCAGGAAGATGCATCTTGTGATAACTTCATTATGTTCTATTGACTTCCCGGGGAGCTGAAAGGAATATAATGGCAATTTCCCGTAATGGATAACTGGCTCGGGCAGCCAGGCCAGGGAAACGACCCTTCCCTCCTCTACCCTATGCAGTCAAATCACTGTCAGACATTTCATTTTCTGATGTGCATGTTGGCCTCTTATCAAGCTTTTTTCACCCAAAGAGGATTCCTCCTCAGAGGAACATGATTGGCATCCGATGGGGAAAATGCAGTTAATATTACCAGAATATTAAAGGGGCAATTGTAATTTCTCAGCTGCAAAGGACACTTAAAGCAAATTACCTCAATTAAGAGGATAAGATTCAGGGAACTGCTTTAAATTGAAAAAACATTCAGATAGGATGTGTGTGTCACTTTGTCATCAGGGGCTTAATATTTACTTCTGCCGATGAGACTTTGTCATGCTCTATTACAATTCATAGATTTGTGTTCCCAAATTTTATGCACCAAAATGCTTTGATTTATAGAGTATAAGTCTCTTTTCTCTGTGAATTCCTTTAATATTGTCATAAATGTGGTCAGTGATGCTTATCTCACGATATTAATGTGCCTCATTTAATTATATTGTCTTGCTCAAAAAGTGCACTTAGTTTGAAGGAAACTGCAAATTGTTAACTTTTGGTAAATGCACATTTCTCACTAGAGAATGGTGCTGGTGCCTTCTGCAGCCAGCAGTGGGTTGGGTCAGTGGAGAGAAGCACACAGAAAGCTCTTGGGTCAGTAATAACTCAGATCTGCTTCATGTGGGGGCCCCAGTTCCAGGTCTGGCCATCAGTTCTGTTCTGTCCCACATTCCCTGCTCTGAGGCTGCTCCTGGGCTCTCATTCTCCTATTTTAGGCTCAGGAAGGTGTGATTCTCTATTGATTACTTGATCTGTGTAATTACAATCAAACCCACAGGGATTTCAAGCCTGATTTACTGCAAAATAGAAATCTATTGGCTTGGCTGGACTCTTAACGACCAGGATTAGGAGACAACATAGTTTGGGGCTGCTCTTTCTCTGCAGGATTGGGTTTGGGTAACTGGAGATTAATGAGGTTTGTGAAGGAAGGCACTGATCCCATCAGAGCAGGCTGGGGGTGTTTATCTCCTTCATCCCTGCCTGTGGCTGTGCTTGTGGCATCCTGATTTTCTGCAGTATCCTACTGTCAACAGGAGTCAGGAACAGAGCCTGGGGGGAACTGCAGGGCAAGTCAAGGAACTGCAGCAGAGAGAAATCCAGCTGAAAGCCACTCTCCCAGATGCTCTTGGCATCCTTCTCCCACTACATGTCTCCTTGGCCAGCATGTGAGCTCCTAAAATAAGTCTAGGGCCTGGAGTTTTGTCTGTGCCTACCCTCAGAAACTGGACAAAGGAGCACCAGCAGGCAGGGAAAGGAAAGGGCTTTTCCCTTTTTTAAAATAGGTTTTCGTTTAAAAGATGCCAGAGCCAGCAGATTAGTGTGTTGACTATATAGGTTTCCTACAGATAAGGCAGAGAAATTGATTTCAATTACCAAAGTGGATAGACAGGCTGCTCTGCTCTCCTGAGGATTGTTAACCCTCGAGAGGCAAGAGCTGAAAACCAGGAGGGGGTTTGGAACCTCAGCCATTTCCTCAGGAGCAGTTGTGCCTCGCAGCATAAATCCTCACAAAGGGAGAGAGCTAAAGAAAGGAGGTTTATTTAAGGATGTACAATGATCCTTGTGATACTCTGGGATTTCAGCAAGCTTTCAGATCCTTCAGCGAGGCTCTGGAGGCCAAGGGTTAAAGTGGCTGCAAGGATTAAAGGATTCAGTGCCTTTCAAGCACCAGGTTCACCTTTTCCAAGAGCAGTCTGGCGCTGGGAAGTTTTCCTGGGAGGTTCCAGGGCCAGGGTAGGGCAGTGCTGGATCCCAGCTGGATGAGGAGCAGAATCCCAGAGTGTTGGTGGGCTCATGCCCTGCTGCTGGGCACCTCCAACACCTGGGGCATAGCACTAGGGAATGGAGGGGATGGAGCTGCCGGGGTGTGAGAGGAGCTGGTGGGACTGCGCAGCATGGAGGGACAGGAGCAGGAGCTGGGCATTTTCTTGGCACACGTGGGGAGAGGTTTTCCAGTGCATCCTCAGACCTCTCCCTTCTGCTGCTCCTGCATTTACTCACTCTGCAATTCCTGAGCTGGCTCTGTAATTGTGTCCGCAGGGTGCCTGCTTCCCTTCCCTCCTCAAATCCAATTTGCCACTTTTTGCAGCTTCACTGCTGCCTGATAATGGGCACCTCACGATAGATTTTTCCACTATTCACTTGCTGGGTCTCTTTTGTCCTACCACAGGGAAGTTTGCCCCTGTGGGTCTCACAGTTGGCTTCTCAGCTGGGTTTCTCACAGGCTTTCATTGCCAGCAGCATCTGCTCTCCCCTCCAATTACTCTAGCACATGTCTTTGATTCTTTGCTTTACTGGGTTCACCAGCAGCTTCTGCCCTGGCTGAACTCTCCCCACTGCCTACAGGTATTTGGGGGGTCTGGCTGTGGTTAGAAATCAGATGTTGCACATTGTCACATCAGAACAGAAGGAATTCAGTGGTCTTGCATGGCAAGAAGACCAGTGTGATAAGCAAAATTAAGAAATCACAGGAAAGCACAGCACATACATAAGATTTTGTTTCAGGCCACGGAATACATTTGCTGCTGGAAGCAGCTCAGCAACTGCAGCTTTTGTGTCCTTTCAAAACTTAAGAAGGTACAAAAAGAAATTTATTAATAATACAAAAAAAAAAGAATTAGAATTCAGGATAAAATTCCTAGATTGTTCCCTCCTCCCCTTCATTCCACATTTCTTACCAACCAACATACAGAGAGAACACTTCAGTCAGCTATACACTTAAATAATCAGTTCAGTTTACTTCAGAGAGAAAAGTCCCTTTTCTGGTTATGGCTTAGGGGGTGTCTTCACCTTCACAGTTTGCGTCCACCCGAGAACCACAGAACTATGAATTTTCCTCCCATTTACACAGTTCTTCCAGAGCCGTGTTATGGGTTACGATGCACACATGGGGTACCACCTCTAAAGGCAGGCTGCAAAAACACAGAATTCTCTTCATTGGCTTCTCTATCAAATGTCTCTGTTCATATTCCAGTTCCAGAACAGAGACCCACATTCCCCTCGGGGCAAAGGATTCTTTTTCTCAAATATTTCAAACCCCCCATGTATTTTTCCACAGTTTAAAGGAACTTTAGTGAAGTCACAATCCCCACAGCCCACAAAAAAGGTTTTCAGCTACTTGCATCTTTTTAATCTCTTCCCACCAGGAACTTTGTCTTCATCCCGCTGACTTCTGTAATCTCCATGCTTCATTTCTTGTCATTCAGGGGAACTCAGGAGGTCCAGAATTCCATGCAGGCATAAAGAAGTTACAATTGTATCCAGATTGCAAAGAAACAAACGTGGGCAGCTGGAGTTCTTCCCTGCCACGTGGAAAGGCGAGCCGAGCCCAGCCGGCAGGGCCGGGGCCATGTGGCCGGTGCTGGAGCCATGCGGAGCCGGTGCCGGGGCCATGTGGCCAGTGCTGGGGCCATGCGGAGCCGGTGCTAGGGCCATGCGGAGCCCGGGGGCCCCCCAAGCCAGGGGCTCTCCGCAGAGCCGGGGCCGGGGTTCCGAGCCGGGCCCCCCGCAGAGCCGGGGTGCCGGGCCGGACCCCAGACCGAGCCCGGGGCCGGGCCGAAGCCCCCCTGCCAGGGCCTCCCACCCCCCCAGCGGCCGGGAACCGAAAGAGAGAATCAACTCGATGCAATTGTGATTTGTGAAAGCTTTTTCATTAGTTTCCCGAGCTGTCCATCACCAAATCAGCTCTCTGATTGGTGCCAGCAGCTCACAGGGGAAGCTCCCAGAGACGGGAGAGTGCCTCCCACTCCCCAGCCTCATGGAGCCATTCCTGAGGTGAAACCACCCATCCCCCCTTACCACATATAACCAACACACTCATAACTCTGGATTCTGGGGGCATGGGCAAGATTATCACTGCTGGGATTCAGCTCACACCACTCCTGCCATTGCTGCTGTGTGGGGTCTGTGTGAGACCATCACCAGTTTAACAGAAAATTAAAATATAATCAAACACCTGTAACACAAAGTGTTGCATGGGAGAGCCTGCAGAGCAGCAGGGCTCTCAGCACAGCGGAGAGGCAGAGGGACAAGCAGGGAGCCGAGGGCAGATTTCTCTCCCAGCACATTTCTGGAGCAGTGGTGCTCCCTCCAGGCTGTGTGGTGGCTGAGACAGGGGACCGGCTGCAAAGCCATCACTTTCTGAGAAATGTGTGGAAGAAGCCAAGAGGGCAAAGTTGTAGTGAGCCTGTATTTTCTCATTGTCAGTACTCCAGGTCGTGGAGGAGCTATGAAGGAGATGATACAGCTCCAAATCTTTCCTTTGGATGCTCTGCTTGTTCACTACCAGGACCACAATTAGCTGTGAACTCCACTCCTACCTTGTGAAAATGTCAGCTTTCCAACTTCCCTGAGAGAGCAGATTTTCAAGAAAAACACAGATGTTAAATCAATTCCTCCATCTTTCCGCCCTTCCATTTTTTCAGGCTGCTAACATTGTCCTTTTGGGAATGTACTCATGAACCACAAACATCTGTTGGTTTGCAGCAAACAATTCCCAGCCTTTAGTTGAACAGCTCCTCTCTCTCTTTACTCACTCCCAGCAGCTAGGCTGGTCACACTGGGATCCTGTGACATGAGGGACAGGCAGAGGCTGACTGACATTTTGCCTTTAGACATGAAATGAGTTGTCTGTGACTTGTTTTCCCCCTCCAGAGGCAGAAATTTAGAGAAAAAAAGAAATTAAAGGGATAGGAGCAGAAATAGCTCTAATGGCAGCTCATGAGAGTGGATTACAGGATGCAAAAGTCATGGAAATGCCAGTAAGTGAGCAATGGGTAAAAGTTTTAGTGTCCCTTTCCTCTGTCCTGTGGGCATTGCCACCACATGTCCCATGTCACTGCACAGGAAGATTCCACCCCTGGCCTGTGCCAGGCACCAGCACAGAGACAGTGACACCACTAAAACAGGCCCAGGTTTTGTGGTGCCAGCCCAGCTGAGTGGGCACCATGCTCTGATAACCTCCTGGACACATTGGAATGTCCCAGTGACCTTCCATCTTCACGCTTAAATAAACAGAATTTGAAATTTCTGCCCCCAGGCTCTAAAACCAATTTAAATTTTCATCTTTTGGGGCCAGGAACCACCATTTTTTATTTCACAGAGCTTGGTGCATCCTTCAGATATGCAGCAGGAAGAGCAGGGAGAGAGCTTCCCTCCAGCCTGGGAATTCAAAGGAGTGTGTTCAAGCAGGGGGTATCAGGTCTTGGTTTCCAGCTGTAAAACCAGAAGCCTCTGGGGGTTTCTGGAGGTTTTCCAGCTGCCACCTGCTTTCCTCTTTCGTGTATCTTTTGTCCCTGATGAAAAATAACTCAGCTGTGTGGCTTTTCTTAGTTTTATGAAGAGTACTGTTGTTGGTTTATTTTCTCTTATTTTCCAGAAATATTCACGTTGGAGGATAAAGTGCCATTCACGTAGGAAGATTTAGTCCCTCTTCATAAAGTTATATATTACAAGCGAAAGGGAAACAAGCATGGGCTGGCAGCAGAAAATTGAATTTGCTCAGCAGTACACAACACAAAATAAGACAAATTTTGTACAGAAAAATAATTGAAGCTGCATTATTTATCCTCCCTTTTTGGGCTATTTGTCAAAGTGGGCTGCAAGTTACAAATTAAAAGAGCTATTGATTTTAAAGTTGCTTTAAAGTATTTTCTTTATTCAGACCCTTGGAAACAATTATCTCAAAATGGTGCCAAACAGCCAAATCCTTTTTGGTGTTGGATTCAGAGAGGTAATGATCCATTGTTTGTGGACATTCAAATTGTTCTTTCTGGTAGAATCATAGAAACATTAATCATTTGAGTTAGAAAGGATTTCCAAGGCCATCGAGTCCAAGCTGTGCCCAATCCCCACCTTGTCACCAGAACCCAGAGCTCTGAGTGCCACATCCAGAAATTCCTTGGACACCTCAGGGATCGGCACTCCAAACTTCCCTGGGCAGTTCCAAGGCCTGACCACCCTTTCCATGGAGAAATTCCTCCTGATGTCCAACCTGAGCCTGCACTGGTGCAATTTGAGGCCATTTCCTCTCCTTCTGTCACTATTCCCTGGAGCAGAGCTCAACCCCTGCTTGGCTGTCCCCTCCTGTCAGGGAGTTGTGCAGTGCCACAAGGTCCCCCTGAGCCTCCTTTTTGCCAGGCTAAACAAAAGAGATTTCTTTCTCTGGGAAGAAAAGGGTGGAGGATGGGATCAGAAGGGTTTTTGTAGTTGTGCTGTTGAGCACAGCAGCAGCAGCAGCAGCAGGAGCTCTGGCTGTCTGGGAATGTCACCTGGACAGAGCATCTGCTCCTGACACAGCACCAACCAGAACAGCCCTGGCACAGCTCATCCCAGGGCCAAGGTTTTACCACAGTGGAATTACGCTTTTACATTCCTGTTAAACTTCCCTGCTGCATTGAGAGGGCAAATATCCCATCAAATACCATCAATCATTCTTTTCACAAGACCCTGCTGAGGACAAGGACCAGGAAAGGTTGCCCAGCTGTTTTCCCATCTGAGTCTGGGTGGATGACAAGGTGCTGGCCCACCATTCCTACCTTGCCTGTGCTTGTGGCACAAGAGATTGGAGGACACTTTGGGGAGGGGGTATTGCTTTTGTTTTGCAAATAAACTGAAAACAGCCCTTGTGACTGCAAAAGCAAAAATCCACAGCAGCATTTGAGCCATTCTCCATTGTCCCTAGAAGCCTCTTACTGTTTGAGTTAAGGCTCCTTATATAAAGTTTATGGGTCCCACCGGGGTATTTTGAGTAGATTATATTCACACCAGCTCATGCAAGGCGGGCGTGAGCAGTCAGTAAATCAGCCAGCTTAGCTTGTAAGCTCCTGCTCGCGCTGGCGATGGGTCTCAGGGCTGGGATAACGCCTCCTGTTATTAGCTGACAGCTGGTAAACAAAGATCCTGCTCTGATACACATTGCCAGGGCTTTTACAGCCTCAGAACTGGGGAAAAAACTGCTGCTTCCATACGGACGTGTCCCTGAAATGGCAAAGTGTGTCTGATGGTGGGAAAGCCGGGCTGGTTTCATGGACAACAGGATCCTTCTGCCCTCAGAGAGGCCAAAATAGCAGGAGGTGGGTCAGGAGAGCTCAGATCTACTTCAGTTCTTGTAACCATATGGTAGTGATCCTGGTCAGTGAAACTGATTCTTCAGCTTTCAACTTTTCAACTTTCTAGGGCTGTGTATTGCACCAGCCTAGAGCCCGTGGTTCAGAGGGACAACAAGTGTGGATTCCATACACTCCAGACTGGGACAGATGATGTGTGACCCTGAGGAGGATCTGGTCCTGCTGGCCAGAAATCAGGCAGAGACTTCACTTCCTGGGGTTTATTCTGGAGACCTCTCTTTCTGCCAGTCATTTAGACACCAATATCTTGCTTTCAAACCAATGTCCCCTCTCTGAATTTAGACATTTATTGTCGCTGTTGGATTAGCAACAGCGAATAATGCAGCAACACACGCAACCACTTCCAAGCAGCAAGAAGGAGCAATTTATTGAAAAGCCATGGCATTTATATAAGATAGATCATGCAAAACAAAGTAGAAAAGACTCATTGGTCCAAGAAGGCAACACCTCTTTCAAAACATGCTCTCTGCAAAATATCACGAGACACTCACACAGCTCAGTGGTCAACACCAGGTGTCTACCTGTGTTGTTGTTTCTTCCTTCTCTTGTTTTGTCTCTGAGAAAAATCCCCAGCCTGGGAAAAGTCTGAGCTGGAGCTGAGAAAGCCAACAGCCTGGGAAAAATCCAGGTTGGATCTTTCCATGAGCCTTCAGCAATGTCCACAATTTACAGCTTTCAGATTTGAACACCAGGACTCTCGGCATCTCATGTCTTACATCTCCCTCCAACAATGCTCCTGTCCTGTCCAGGAGCAGGAAAGGATGGGAATCTGCCAGCTGGAAGAAATGCCTTTAACATAAAGAAACAAAAACAATTTATTTGACATGTGGCAGCAGTAGGGATGTGATTGGCCAGGGAAGTCATCAGCAAGCAATTCTTCTAGTGGCAGATTTTTTAAGTCAACTGCACACTGATTTATTTGCCGTGTTCTAATTACTGAATGAAAATGAGGGGAAGTCTGGTATTAGCAAAATCCCTCGTCTTATAATTACCCCATTCACAGGGTTCGAGTTTCACCACAGCACAATCCCACCACTACACACGAGCACTTCAACATTTAATTAAGGGCAGATAAAACTGGAGTCATTGCTGTTTTCTATTCCAGCTCTCACACAAAGCCAGCTTAGGAGAGGCAGGAGAGGCAGAACGCTGAGTGTCTCCTCTGAAAAGCTGAGGAAACCAAACACAGAGCAGTTCTCTATCTATTTCATCCACTTTCTATGGCCAGGACTGTATTTGCTCGGTAAATCTGGTGTGTCAGATGAAGACAGCAGCACGTCAGGGCTGGCAACAGGAGCATCCCTGGGGTGCAGGTCCCCACGGGGCTCCAGCCCTGCAGCACCCTGAGGAAAACAAAATATTCTTTGCTCTTCTAGAGCCTGAAACATCTTTCCTTTTTTAAGAAGTCAGGAATTTGAAAGATCCAGCCTCTGGAACAGAATAAAAACACACTGAATATTTCTACATTTAAAAATGGTTTTGAAGTTCTGAATTTTTAGAAGCAAAGCCCTGAAATGCTCAGCAAAAAGCCTTTTCTGTGGGGAAAATCTGCCAGAACAGGCAGTTCTGAGCAACGCTGTAATTGCCATGAAATAAATAAACAGGTCTTGCTTATCAGTATCTGAAATAAATTTAGAGAAAAATAGCATTTTAAGATACAGAAGCATATCTCTGTTTTGATAAGCACCTCTAGACGTGGCACATTCCTCCTCCCTCAGGGTCTGTCTTTCCCCACTCGTTCTGTTCCACATTCATCACCAGAGAGTGAATCTCCTCGTAATTTAGATCCCGCAGCCAATAGTTTATGTGCAGCAGCGTCGCAAATGGAAGCTCCACTTTGATTTCCATTATGCATTACCTTGTCTAACTCCCTTTTATTGTGCAGTGGTGTAAATGACCTCCCAGATATTCAGGTTCAGATGTGGATGTGATGGCAAATTTAAGTCCTGAAATTTCCATCCACTGATAAAATTGTATAATAAAAAAAACCCACTTTCTTCTGCTAATATCTGCTTTTGGCTGTCACATCAGTGTTATGGCTAGATTGTTTTTTGTAATATATCAACATAGAATCCAATTGTTGTGTGCCGGTTTCTCTTTTGAAAATAATACAGCATAGGCTGAAAAATCAGTATATGAGTTATTCTGCTTTTATTACTAATGGCTTTGCATGAGATGATTGCTGGTATCAAATTTATTGAGTATTACATTTCATTAAATATCTTTCCTCTTAGTACTGAACACCACCTTGAATAAAATCAGCCATCTCAGATTCAGGCTTGGAAGATGGTTTGGGAAAGGAGCAGACCCTTGGTTGTGTAGTCACACAACCAAAAGTGATTGAGTGTCACTGTTAGGCTAGGAGCGGTGAAATAGCAACACGCACACACAACTTCTTCCAAGGCAGTAAGAAGAAGCCATTTATTGAGAGGCCACTGCACTTATATCTATAGGATAGATCGTGCAATACAGAATAAAAACAGACATTGGTCCAAGAAGGCAACACCTCTTTGAAAACATGCTTTCAGCAAAACATCACACGTACCGCTCTGTGATCACCACCAGGTGGTAATCTATGTTATTAATTATTCCTTATCTTGTTTATCTCTGAGAAAGTCTCCAGCCTGGGAAAGGTTCAAGCTGGAGCTGAGAAAGCCTCTAGCCTGGGAAAAATCCGAGTTGGAATTTTCCCTGAGCCTTCAGCAGTGTCCACAGTGGAGTCCTCATCCCTGGAGGTGTCCAAGGAACTGGATGTGGCTCTCACTGCTCTGGGTTGGGTGACACGGTGGGAATTGATTGCAGGTTGGACTCAATGGAGTTCTTTTCCAACCTAAATGATTCCGGGATTCTGATTCAGCCCCACTGGTGCCAGGACTGCTCCTGCTGCCACTCCAAACCCCTGAGCCCACAGTCACTGTTAGCACAGAACATCATCAGTATGTTTGTTAGAACACACCCCAACGCATGCAGCATTTCTCAGTGCCTTTTGATAGTTAATTAATTAATGGCCCTGATGCCTGAGCTTTGTATTAGTGTATAAACAGCGTGGGAGCTGCTCATTGGGGGCTGCCCAGGAGCCCTTGATGCTGCATTAGAGAGCCCAGAGCTTTGTTATTACACGGATAAATGTTATCGTGTTCATCTCATGTAGAAATTTATCCGGTTTACGCTGCCATCGAGAAACATCAGTTCTGTAAACTCAAGTAATCTTTCTTCAGAGAACAACTACCCAATTACTAACATTACTTATTGAATTGGTTGCTTTCTCTATTAAACGGGACACGGTGCCAATCAAATCAGATAATTCAGCCACAAAATCAATGGCACCACGTTTACTCAATCAAATACATTGCTCAGTACCTTATATCCATATGAAATTAAAGAGATGGATGTGCCAGCTACACACTAGAATTTGGCTTCAGAACTTTGGCACATGCAGGTTAAAAATAAGGAAATCGATGAGCAAGAGAGAATGTACTTGACATCAGTCACTGCTTTTAATACATTAATTTCTTCACTAGATTAATCAACTATTGATCACCCTTCAGCCTTCCGAGAAGCCAAGCATGTGATCTCTGCTGAGCAATCCCTGTCCAAAACCTCTGGACACAGGGATGGAGCATCCTGCCCAGCCTCTCCAGAGGGTGTCAGGGTGCTGTGGATTAGAGATGTGGCTCTGGAGCAGCAAAGTCAGATCCCAGCTGCTCCATATCCTGAGCTGGGTCTGCCTTGAACCTGATTTATGGGTCCAGAAATTTTCTTGGGCCCTTCAGTGGCCCTGGCAGCCCGTACAGAGCTCTCTGAAGTGTTAAGTTGCCATCTTTAGGTTTGGCCCAGCACCCAGCTGGAGACTTCTGGTGGCCAGCACAGGGTCAGTGGGCCAGGTTTGCTGCTTCAGCCTTGCTTTAGTGATGGCATCAGGGCAGGCTGTGTCTGTATGCTGTACCTGCACTGAGTACAGAACCAGGCTCTGTCCTTCTGCAGACAAGTGGAGACGTGATCCTTGCCTTTCCCACTCCAAAATGAAGTGTTCAGAAACCATCTGAATGGAAAATCAAAGTGCACATATGGGAAGGGCAAGAATCCATCACTTATTTGTAGGCAAGCAACAATTTCAAATCTCAACTTTGTGAAGGATCTGATTTACACCAGAACTGCTTATCTCCATGCCCTTGCTGACCCCCTGCTTCCCTTTCTCAGCACTGTGCCAAAAACACAGCTGCTGTTTGTCTCCGAGAAAAGAAAAGAGATGGGAGGAGAAGGAAAAAGACATTATAAAAATACATTGTAAGTTACCAGAATAGAAACAGTCCAAACGCTGTGTCCTACTTTAGAACATGCTGATGCAAATAACAGGGAGCAAGTGCTTCAGATTTGTAACTGGAGTGGCTTTGTAAGATGCGAATACCCCTCCTTTGCCCTGAAATCAATTCTACAAGGCTAGAGACTGCCTGGGTTTAAGCAGAAGATAAAATTAATTAGCAAAGCAAGTGGCAGTGCTTGAGCTGGTTTGACTGGCCCAGTGTGTTACACATCAACAGCAACTTTATCAGCCCCAGGGCCCCTGCAGGGGTTATCACAGGGGATGTGACAGTCACAATTGCTGCCATGTGGAGATTGTGTACCACAGAGCCAGGCAGGCTGTTGAAACAGTGATTTTGCTGTGAACACCTGCTGCCAGCCAAGGGAATTAGGAAATGCTGGGCTCTGGTCACGTCCTAGAATAAACCCACACTAAAACCACAGGTGAATTAGAGCAGCCTCCTTGCTCTCCCCCCTGGCTCCTCATCCATCCTGGGGCAAAAAAAATTGTGTCCAGGAAGAAGTTACCCATCTCCAGCTGAGCCACACTGAGGCAGTGTAAAACCAGCTCAGGGAAGTCACCTGGCAAAGGGGATTGTCCCTGAAATCATTATAGAGTCACACCCCAGCTGTAAAGCCCTGCTCTGCCTTGTAGGACACCAGCAAGTACCTGCAGGCAGAGATTTTCCTTCTCTGGCCTTTTACAAAGGTCTGGGCTCGGTGGGGACTCTGCAGGTGCTGGGGGCTGTCCATTCATTAATGTCAGAGCTTTGACCCAGCACCTCCATCGATCTCTCTGAGCGCTTATCGATAGCAGCACTGTCACACCAGGCCCCTGTGAGGAGAGCAGGAAAATGAGCACAGACAGATCTCTAATAATCACAGCTCCTCTTGGAGGAAACAAAGCATCTCTTTTTTTTTTTCTTTTTTTTTTTTTTTCCCTTTTTTTTTCTTTCCCAAAAGCAAAGGCAATAAGCCCAAAGAAGCGGTTTCCTGATTTCAGTTTTCCTGTAGATGGGTTTGCCTGGGAGAAAAGGTTCCCTTGCAGAGCTCCAGGATGGGCAGGTTCTGAGTAAATGAGCCCTTTTCTTGGACCTCCAGGTGGGATATTGGGAGGTGAGGTGACTCTGTAAACTAATATTTCACGATGAAAAAGTGAATTCCACACTGGAGACAAACTGAGATACACGTCTAGTGGGAACTTCTCTACAAAATGTAATCCTCACTTGACTGGGTAAATCATTTTTTGTTCTCTCTATGTGTGTAAATATCACCAGAAATACTCAGATGGGAGGTCAGAGCACTCAGCAAAGCACAGAGCTGGGACAGACCCATCTTTGGGAGCAGGAGGGGGGAGGAAGGGATTAGCATGGACATCCCCACTCATCCAATCTCATTTGTAAATAAGAACAGACCTTAAGGACTGCAATTCTGCAGAGACAACTTCTCTGCTAATTGCCACAGTTTTGTTCAATTGACTCTTTGGCAAAGTGCCCTGTGCTTATCAAAACAATTAAATCCCAAATATCCACTGCTGATATGAGGATTTTTTACAGGAATTAGGGTAACAATGTCACCAGGCAGTTTTGGTGGCTTTCACTGAATGTCCCCCCTATTTTCCCTGGACTGCAGCCTAAAACAGGCCTGTCAGATGACCTGTAGAGCAATTTACATCATTGCTGGAAATCTGAAAATAAACAACATGCTCATAAGGAATATTCCTGAAGGGGCACAGACACAGGTGACTGAGTAATTTAAACATCCCTGCTGCCAATGTGCAAGCTCTGCTTTGGGTAATATGACCCAAATTGTTCTAGTTCAATTATTTAAAATAAAACTTCTTTCTGCAATTTCAGTGACTCAGTAGAGCTGTTTGGTCTCAGAGTTGGGGGTCACACCCGCTCCCAAGAGAATTGAGTTGTTTGAGTTCCATCAGTTAAGCAAGGACCCATCTCTGGACTCAAACTCTGTCCTCAGGCAGTGCTTACGAAGTGTGAGCTTTATCTTTTGGTCAAATTTAACTACTCACTAGAAATTGTAAGTACTGGCAGAAGACAAGAGGAAGAGTGCCAGGACAGATCCAGGATTGCTGGAAGGGATAAGAGCTCCTTATGTGCAGAACAGAGATTGTTCTTCTAAAATGCAGCTCCAGTCTCATGGTGATATTGGGCTGCTATGACACAGGATTTGGTAAAACACAGCTTTTTCACTTCTGCTGCTTTCATTTGTGCTGTGCAGAGCACATTGCTTCCTTCTGCTTCTCTAGTTATCCAAGTGTTGGGCTTTAAAACAAGGAATATGCAAGTGATGCCTTAGGATTTCAGCTTTTATATTTTCCGTATATCTATAACCCTGTAATTCTTTAGTGTATAACTCCAAACTCCATATCCAGTATGAGCTGCTGCTCTCCCATTTTTGGCAGACGCAACAATTCCTCTCCAGGCTGGGAATCAAGGACACCTCACTGCCTCAGGCCCTGAGAGATGGAAACAAAAGTGAGTTGGGGGGGAGCAAATTTGGGGTAAATGACTTCATTACCTGAAGCTGTAATTGGAAGATTAGCACCCAATATGCAAATAGATCAACTTATGAAAGTGTGAAAACTTGTCATCCATTGTCCATTTTAGGTGTAGCCCCTGAGGGACTTTGTCTTTCCTAAATGTACCTGAAGGCCCTTCAATAAATAGAACTGCTTTTTATTAATTTAATTTTGTGTGGCCCTGTTTTTATCTTGTCCTGAAGAGGCATCACAAGCAGCAGCAATCCCTCTGGCCTTTGGGCTGATGCTCAAGGGTTCAGCAGAGGAGCTCAGCTCTGACCCCACACTCACTGCTGGCCCTCGGTGGTGGGGCAGGTGCCAGGGGCTGCAGGTGCCACAAGGGGATTTGGTGCTGTCACTCCGGTGCTGTCAACCCCGTGTTCAGCCCCAGGTCCCCCAGGAGCCTCCTGCTCTGCAGAGCCAGCAGCAGGAGCAGTAAGGGTGATAGATAATATCCAAGGTGCTACCCGACAGCTTTTACAATGCTTAATGAGGTAAATTAATTGCAAATTGTGGCAAAACGGGAGACTTAACAACACTTCAGTTCTTGAAAGGAGTTTAAGTACTGAGGAATTGGCTAATATTTGTAAGTGTTGGGAAGTAGTGGGGAGCCCCTGAATTCACCCAGACAGGATCCCAGTCTCCCCTGAGCCACACATCTCATCACCTCACAGGGATTTGGTTCTTGCTGCAAACCAGATGCAAAAATATTTGCTTTTCATTTGGAGGATTCTAAAATCTTTGTGGCTCCAGAGTAAGAACAGTGATGAGCCGTCTGTGCTGGAGGCAGCAGCATCTGCCCAGTCCTGCCTGGAGGGTTTGGAATCTCCCTGTCCAGGCACACAGTCCTGACCTGGGACCAGAAGTGCCACCAAAATGAAAACCATCTTCTTCTCCGACTGATCCCAAGGAATAGGAGCTTTTTCTCACTTTCTCTCTTGTGTTGAAATTTAACTGGCTGCCTGTCAAATCACTGAATGAGAATAAAATAACAGCTAAGAATTCTGAAATCTGGAACAAATTCATGTCATATGTTCCTGCTGAACCACTGCTACCCCTTGGTTACACATCACCACCCGGACCCATCTGGGTGACATGAGCAAACTTTTGATATTGTGTGATATGAAATATTCACACTGGCTTTGCAGCAGATGTCAATGGCTGCAGCAGCTCCCCTGCTCTGGGTTCTTTCTTCTGCTTCAGAGAAATTTTCTTCTTTTCCCACAAAATCTGTGAAAGCTGCAGCTGCTGTGATCCTGCAAACATGGAATAACATTCCCTGGCATTGTAATTCAGAGCTGAGTTTGCTTTCCAGCTTTGCTTTCCATATCTGCAGTTTGGGAGAGGAAGTTGTGAAATGTCACCTGCCCGGTATAAATGGTCAGCACTGACAAACTGTTCCCAGCCTGGACAGACTGAGAATGCTCCTCCCTATCCACTGGGAATGTCCTGGTTCTGCAGCAGCTTCTGGTAGGAGCATGCCTGGTAAGCAACAGGCACTGAGAGAAGGAATAGAGATCTCAGGGGTTTTGGACACAGTGGAACAGACTTTGTTCCTTCTGTCCTGTTTTGCAGGACAGCAGAGAATGGGAATTCATGGAGCTGCTGGTGCACGGCTGACCAAAGCCAGCACCAATGGAGCCATGGAGAGTTTTTCCAGCTGCTGTCCTACTTGAGTGGAAATTTAGGCTGATTTTCAGCGAGCTGATGCATAATCTCTCCCCATGCTCTGATAGACTTAGTAAGTTTTGCACATTCAAATATTGACCTTTCATAAATCCTTCTCAGCCTCCCACTGGGGCAGCCGCTGCTGTGAGGGGAAGCAGGAGCTGGCAGGGCCTGAGCAAGCTGAATATCATTCTCCTTAAACAGCTCTAAGGTGTTCAGGGGCATAAAACCTTTAAGAGCTGCAAATGGCATTTTTCAACACTCTGCCTCCTTCTCAAAAGGTCAGGTGGGAGTTAAACCAGAGGCTCCTCTTCTCTCCATCTTAATCAGTCATCACAGGCGCTTATCAAATTTCCCTCCTGTCTCCCGACTCTGATGGAATTGATAACTGGATCTGAATTCTTCCAGAGCTTTGCTGATGGAAGATCAGCTGTGACAGAGCACAGCAGTGCCACTCACTGCAAGAGCCACGGGAAATTTGGATGCCACAGCTGGTTCAGCACCCAGGAGTTTCTGCATTTGTTTTGCTTCCTGTACCTGCTGAGATCCAATCCTGTTCCATCTGGGAGTCTTCCAAATCTGCCACAGTGACTCCACTGTCCCTTCTCTGAGCTGTCACAGGGCACAGAGGTGACCAGGCAAGTCACCATGATCTGCCTCTGTCCCTGCAGCTTCATTAACATCTGCTAATGAGTCACTTCCCAAGTTTCCTTGCCTCCCTCCTCCTTTCCCCCAATTACTCACAGACAGCATCATCAGTGACAATGATGAACCAGATATTTAGATCAGCTTTCGAGGAGGGACTTTTCCTGCCACCCTGCCTGACTCAAAAACACGAGTGAGGACAAGGGGAGACCCCGGCAGCTCCTGGCAGCTCCAAGCACCGGGCACATACTGGAGTCTGTAAGTCAAGAGTCTCTCTGAATTATTCAGAGGGAAATCAGAGTGCAGGGATTTAATGAAAACTTTTGGATGGACTCGAGTATATTAAGCCACTCACACATAAAGTATAGGTGTAAGTTTAAGTTCTAGAACAAGCAAGTAAGTAAATAAGTTTTAAGTGCTTTAAAGAGTAAAGGTCTCAGATACCAGAGTAGAAGTGTGAGTTCTAGTGAAGGTTGAAAAACTAGATACTGGTGTTTCCGTGGAGGCTCCAGGAACGTTGTTTTAGACATAATAAAACTATAGTAAGAATATTGCTTACATTTTTCGGATAGAACAAGATAGATCATGTGCATAGTTTATATATAACCTGGTGTGCTAAGAAACTAGAATTCTAATGAGTGAAAAAGTAGTGATTCAGTTTGTGTCTTTAGCTTGTTGGGAAGTTTGTATATAAGAATCTATGCACTGGGGAGAGCTGGGCGCTTTTTGCCTTTTTGCTTTTGCCTTTTGCCTTTTGTTCCTGCTCTCCTCACTGCCATCATCATCACCCAAAAAAGACAGGAGCTGCTGCAGCAACATCAGCTCTGCTGGGACCTTCAGGAGCAGCTTCTGCTTCTGTTTGGGACTCTAAACAAAAACTTTAGCATGGACTTTAACTCTTGTGACTCTTTGCCTTTCGAGACTGATGTGCCTTTGCAATAAACAACTTTATAGCAAATATTAGCTGCACGGCTTTTTAAAGAAAACAACCACAACCTGACAAATAGTGCCCTGAGCACTAGAGAAATAACTCCAGCAACACCCATCAGGCAGGCTGGGAGCATAGAACCTGATTGTGCCTGGGCTGGGATCTGAGCAGCCTCCCCAAAGAATGAGCATCCATCCCCTGAGCTGCAGTTCCAGCTCCTCTGCTGCTGCTGTGGGTCCCTGCAGGAAGGGAGAGCCAGAGGCTGCCTGGAGGCATACCTGGGGGTGTCTTAAAGGCATTTCTGGGGCTCTCCCAGAGAAATCTTTGGGGATCTATTAGAGGAGGCAGCTGGGGCTCCTAGGAGGGAGATGGCAGTGAGAACACGACATGGAGCTTCCCTCTGTGCTGTCTGGAAGAAGCTGGCTTGAGGGAAAAACAGATTCTTCCCAAGCAGAAAGCCACTGCCTTCCTCTCTGCTGAGCTTTCATGAGGTTGAATGCATGTGTCCCACTGCAGATCCTCATCACCAGCTCTTGAAGTGCCACAAACCTTCCCTAGCTCCTGTTGCTTCCACCAGGACAGTCCTGGCACTGCGAATGGGGACTGAAACACCCCCAAACCCAGGTCACCATCGACTGGGTGGGGTTTGGGGATGTGCTGTCCCCTTCCTTGCAGATGGAGATGGCAAGGCTCAGAAGCTTTGGGCAAAGCTGGGACAGCATTCTGAGAAACGCTGCCCGGATTTTTAAAGAAATTTTTAAAACTATTCTATGTGAGGTGTTGTGGTCAAAATCTGGCTAGGACATTTCATGTAACTGGTTCACCAGCCACAAATGAGCTACAGAACTTGTTCCATAGAAGCAAGTATTTGCTGGGAAAGTGCCTGTTAAATAAAAAAACCTAATATTTCAGCAAGGCAGTCATAGAAATGCTTTATCCAGCCCAAATCCCAAGTTTCTGCAGAGGACAGTGGGACAGCAGCATCTGGGAACAGGCTGGGTGACCCTGCCTGGCCATATGTACATTGTCATGAAGGATATGGCACCAAGGACACATTCCCCTGGTTATCCACGTGTCCCTGCCCTTGCCAGGTGGGGAAAGCATTTGTTATGCCTCCTGAAGCTCCCACCTTTGCAGAAAAGTCTTTCCAACTCCTGGACATGCTGGCTGTGTTCCTGGGACAGGATCTGTCATGCTGCTCCCCCCGGTCGGTGCCAATCTGCTCTGTTCCTGGGATGCAGCTCTACTTGCTGAAAGCAGATGTCATGCCCAGATTTCTTCTGCTGCTGAATCTCAGCTGCAGTTTGGCAGTTCCACGGTGATGTAGTGTTTTCCTCTCTCTCCCTGTCATGCCATCCCTCCTCCGAGGTGAGCTGGCCGCGTTTTCCATCAGCTGTTAATTCACCCTGATGTTTGCATTCCTCTCTCCTTCCAAAGCACCACAAATCTCTCTGCTTCTCCCTCCTGTACATACCCAAGGGGAGAGGGAGGCTGCAGGAAAGCATCCTGGGAAAGGAGCTTTGGTTCTCTGCCCGCTCCAAAGGGAAATAATTTTAAAATGGGAAAATCTTGCATGATGTTAATCAGTTCTTTCAATATTTGCTGTGCTTGAAGCACTGACTTGCTTTTCAGAGTTTAGAGGGCAGGAAATACCACAGGGATTTTGAGTGAGGAAATTACATAGACATACACCCCTCTCACATCCCCACACATACCCCTCACACCCCCGAGCTACTGGGGTGTCCCTGAGCATCTTGCACCCAGGGCTTGCATCCTTCCAGAGGAATCCTTATCCTGCCACATGGCTGCAATATTATAAAAGTCAGGGAGAGTAACATTATGTGTCAGAAGTGGTCAAATTAAGTTAATCTGACCTTTAAACTCCATTTTTAATCCCTTTCTTTGGCATCCAGCATGATTTGCATTCCGCTATACTGACATTCAGCCTAACAAATGACTTCCTTTCCAAACTGCCTTTGAAGTATCTGAACTTAATGGACTATAACATTTATGAACATCTGAGTTCTTCTCTCAGCAGCTGCACTGGGTTATTGATGATCTAATTGAAATGCTGGCAAATATATCCCAGCAGTATACGGGGAGCAGCAGCCGCCTCGGCATGACCCCAGAGCCTTGGAAGCGTATGGTTTCTGTGCTATTCATTAGCAGCACACAGTATATTTTCAGCTATGTTAAAACAACAACAAAGAGTAAAGACACCAGAAGAGACAAAAATAAATAAATAAATAAATACAATTCAAATACAAGAAAAAGGTTGATTTGTTTCTCCTGTGTGGGTCCCCAGGCAGTTCCACTGTAGGGATCACTAGGGGCAGCTGCTGAAAATTGGGCACCTCTTGGAACCTGGGATTTATTTACAGAAATAGCCAAGGGCAAGGCAGGTTATGCAGGGCATGCTCACCTTCCTGGCTGAGCAGGTAAAATACATGGACCAGCTGAAAACTGGAACTCTGTGAATTCTGTTAAAACTGGACAACTTGGTACCAAAATATGGGAGTTCGTTATTGGATACAAAATTCATCACACTCTCTTCTAAGCCCAAGTTGGAAATCTCCAAATTGTCCATGGCAGGCCATGAGCTGCTCCCCAGGACAGAGCTGGCACACACTTCCACCAGGACTTCAATAATGTGAGGTTTGGAAATGCCCATTTCCTTAGTAATGGCTGGAATCACATTGCACTCAATATTTATCCAGCAACCAGCTGAGAGCACGCTCTGCTGTCCACTGATTGGCACGTAATTAAGCAAAGGAAAGAAAGTCATAATGTTTAGCAGCAGCAGCACTTGAGTATTCAACAGTAACAGGAAAGATAGGGATGGTATGCTGCTAAAAATAAAATTGGGAAAGGCTTATTAGGAGGTATAGTGAGTTCTCGTGCTGTGAATAGCTTCAGGCAGTCCATTCCTTCCATTTCATTTCATTTGATAGTCAGGATTTACACCAGGGATAAAAGAGGAAGAAAAAGGATATTGAAAAAGTGAAGAAAATTTTTGACATGAAAATAAAGATGAGGGGAAATCAAATTTGTATCTTTGAGCAGATGGAGGCTGAGCTGTTTCTGGCATCCTTCACACAGCTGGATTCACTCTCCTGGTCCAGGCTGGCTAAAAGATGCCGATAAAAATGAAAAATGCAAATGAATTCTCTATGCCTTACTGGACACACCAGAATGGAGGGTGCCACTCAAAAGGCAATCTCTCCAAAACATTTAAAAACATTGTGCAATTTATATCTTGTGCTTGACAGAGCATCCAAAAGTAATTTCAGCAGTGTGTCCTGGTGCCACGGCGCTGCGCTGAGGGTGCCAGTCACCGTGCCGTGCCTGCAGCCCCCTGGATCATTTCCCTTCCCTCTCCAAGCTGCACAGCTTTAAAGTGCAGTACGAGCTGGCTGCTGGTCTGTCGTTTCTGCTGAAAAATCTGGCTGTGCCAGCGTGTGTAAGGTCAACAGCACAAAGCCTGCTTATTAATGGGGGATCTGGTGCCAGGAAATAGCTTTCAGCCTTTGTGAGAAGGAATAAAGAGGTTTCAGGGCAGTGGTTTGCTACACAGGAAAATCAGATTTGAGCATATTTCATGGTCCAGATTGCCTCTGTTCCAGGGCACCAGAAGCTGTATCTTATCCTACCAGGACACTCAATTAGGTCTTTTAAATCTAAGCATAAATCTCTTCTGAATGACATGACACTACCCAGATCACAGGGGCAGAGTCTCAAGACCCCGTGGCACACTGGGGATGCAGCACCCCCCTCTCTGCCTCACTCCTGGCTGTCCTAACTCCAGATGTTGTTGTTTGGGGATAAAAAAAAAAAACACTTTGGGCTGAGCTGCACAGGAGACATTCCCAGCTGCCTTCATGAAAAATCCTGTTTACAGCTGTGCTGGATGGACACTCAGGCTTTCCCACTGGCACTTCCTGCCCCTGCCTTGCCAAGCAGGGATTTAGTGTTGAGAAAAAAGCAGTCTAAGCAGGGAGTAGTGGGCGTCTTTTCCCAGTTTTTTTTTCCATTAAGTGGAAATTCACAGTGAGACTTTTGAGCGTGAGAAATCTTAGCACCTGGGCTGCAGTGCAGGAAGAGATTTAGAGTTATCTGTGAGTTCTTTTCCAATTTTAATGATTCCTTGGTTCCAAAGGCATCTCAAACACAGGAACATCTTTAGCTCCACTGAATTCCATGCTGACACTCACCTGCTCAGATTTATGTGTGGGTTGTGGTAGTTCTGGTTTTGGCCCAACAGAGTTAAAAGCTACGAGGTTTGTAATAAGAGAGATGTGAGAAAATATTTCCACTCATTTACCATTTAACTTTGAAACTGTTTCAGAAAAAGCTCTGCAGGTGCCCATGACCCGATGGACCCTGATGAACCAAACCCACCTTGGTTTGTCCATCCCAGCTCTGTTTCCAGGGAGAAGCAGAGCCAGAGCCAAACCTCAGGTTTCTCGGTGC
>CM067585.1:3797526-3850906 GCA_034336665.1 Luscinia megarhynchos
CTCACGTTCCAGATCCAGATGGAGCAGCAGCAGGACAGAACACCGGTTGTTTCTCTGGCACTCGTTCTGTGAGCAGTTCTTAAAGGCTAAAAATGCCTCTTTTCTTGCAACTTTCATCATTTTTAACCTTGAAGCCTCTGCTCCTGTTGCAGTGTGATTTGAGGAATGGACAGTAGTTCACAAATTTCTCTGGTTCCCAGCAAAGGGGAGAAGATTTACGCTGTTGGTGACAAGAAAAAGGCATTAAAGCAACAGTATTCCACTAATTTTGCAAACAGATTTTGGATAGAAAGATGAGCTTTCCTACTCCTGGCTAATGTAACATGTATATTCTGCTGATAACACAGCTCCCCTCTCACTGGAGCTGGTAAATGATTTCCTGAGGATCCTCACAGAATATCTGCTTCATTTAAATCTCCTCTCTTCTCTCTTGCAAACAATGAATACCAGATTCATTCCACGGATTTGTCACTTAAAATTTCTATTAAGAAAGGAAATTCTGATTTAACAGCAGAGTTTGGGACCGGTTAGCACGAGCTGTGACAGTGCTCCAATGGTTCTGTTGTCACACTAAGCAGATACGGAGACTCTGGGCATAATGTGCTTTCCTTTATTGGAGCAGACAGAGCCTGGAAACAATGGAACCTCTGATTTGGGATTTGGAAGCATTTGGGCTGGGAAATGAGCATGCTGGAGAGATAAGGCAGATGAATCATCCAGAAGGGATTGCTGTAGACCAGGCTGTCAGTCTTTGCATGGTTTTATGGACTCAAATTTTATTCTGATTTGAAATAAGGCAAAAAACCCCACACATTATAAATCAAGGGATAAATCAAGGCTGGAGAAGAGTCTGGGTCAAAGGCAGAGGGAGCCTGGGAACCTGGTCCCTTTCCAAACATATAAATCATCCTAAAGTGATTCCAAACTCGCTGGAATGTTTCATGAACCTTGGGAATATTTCCAGAAGACCTGGCATTAGTCCCAGTGTAGAATAAAAGCACCTTGAAAATTAGATGAATTTCACCTGATATTGCACCCATTTTCAAGGGTTTAGCTTCAAATTTCTTGGTCATTGTTGAGTCTGATGCAGTGTTCCCACAGAAAAGGTAGAAATACTCAAATTTTCCTGGATCTTCTTTAGGAGAATGTGTCCTAGTGCCAGTGGTTCATACTGGGATTCTGACAAACCTCCATCCAACAGGAGCTCAGGGAAATGTTCAACAGCAATCAGCAATGCTAAAAACAATGTTAAATTGATTTGGAGAGCTGGTGATCGAGTGGCTGAAGGCCTGGCCAAAGAGGTTTCTGCTTGGCTTATACAGATTTTTTACTTTTTTGCATGAATCTTAAAGGACTTTACAAAGTTCAGAGGCTTAGAGTGAGATGGATGCCATGTCTAGGCTGGAAAAGGGAAGGTGAGGGAATAGAGCTGTGCTGTATCTATTAGTGCATCATCCAGGCAGTGCAAGGAGTGGAAAGGTCTCGATTAGTGAAAAACTAAGAAGTGATGACATGATTTTGAGGAGTTCTGGGGAGGGCTGAAGCAGCCTGTACCTGCAGTTAGCTGTTGCTCTCACGGTGGGGATGTGAGGTGCTGGGGATGGGTGCACAGGGGATGTCCCCAAGGCCCTGTGGGCAGTGCCAGAGGCTGGATCACCCCAGGACCTGCCCTGTGGGGCATCCCCCAGGTTCACACCCATTCCCACCAAGGAGCTTTGTCCAAACACCAGCCCCACCAGCAGCATCCCCAAACCCAACAGCAGCTGCTCCCGAGTCCCCCTCACTGCTGGGGGCCTGGTAGACTGTCATGTACCAGAATATCAGACAATTTTATTTTTCACACTATTTTTCGTTCCTAAGTGAACACAGCGTGTTTTCTGATCTGCATTTCCCTGCTTTGATCATCCGTTCTGCAGATCAGTTTTCCTGTTTAGAGGTACAGCAGGACACATAATGAATGCAAATGTGATGCAGTCGGAGATAAATGTCTAGACATCAGAGCCTAATCCTCCCAAATCTTACACCCTGATACAATGTTTTCATATTTAATACATTCTGAGGGATTTTGCTTTTATAAATAATAAACTAATCTCATCTTTAAGGCATCGCTTTGCAGTTTAGGTGTTAAAAAAAAAGCAATATTCTGTCCTCAGACAAAACTGTTTTAACCAATATTAACTGAGACCTCCCCTCAGATAAATGCTTTGGCAGGTTTGTTGGGTGATGACTTTAGGAATAAAAACACTTGAAAACGACATTGTGTGAGGCAGGGAAAGAACTAGGATGAGGAGACATGGAAGGGAACTCTTTGTCCAAAATTAGAGGTGTCCCCACTCCAGAGGTGGAGCTCTGGGAGCAGTGTGTGTTGGTGTCAGGACAGGGGGAAAGCAGAGAAGGGCAGAGAGTCCTGAGTAAATCCCTATTCCCACAGCTGCCCTGTGGTGTGTCCTGCCAGCTGAACAAATGGGAGCAAGTGTCCTGAATTATTATTATTATAAAATAATAATGTGCTCTCTGCCCTGTGGATGGATGATCAGCAGCAGCTCTGAGCTCCTGAGCT
Organism: Luscinia megarhynchos; assembly: GCA_034336665.1. Lineage (NCBI taxonomy): Eukaryota > Metazoa > Chordata > Aves > Passeriformes > Muscicapidae > Luscinia > Luscinia megarhynchos. The sequence goes on from CM067585.1 coordinate 3,800,087, forward strand.
GGAATAACCCTGCAGGTTGGAAAAATACATGAGGTAGAAAGTGACCTGGCACATGACTACACACACTCACAGAGCAAGGAGAAGGTGTAAAAGCAGGATGGTTTTGGGGTAATCCACCTGCAGCTCCCTGAGCTCCAGAGATGTAGGAAACAACACTGGAGTAACAACAGGAATAAGGGCAGAAAGTCTATGTGGGAGCACTGCCCCAAAAAAGTTTTAGTACTTCTTGTTTACCCAGGAAAGAATGACATCAATATTGTTTAGAAACTTCTTTGCATAACTAATATTTTAAATTTATGAGTATCTTATAATGAGCTGTGCCAGGGGGCTGGAATCCCATGGCTGAGATTTTGTTCCCAGCAAAAACAGGTAGCAGAGATAATTTGCTCTGAGCACATTAATGGTGCAATTCTGTTTCTCTGGCACCCACAGAGGGGTTTACATTTCCTCCCAGACTAATGGCATTTCAAAATAAGTGGAATTGAGCCTGCATGAGAAGGGTTAGGACTGGGAGGGGGAGTCCCCATCCCTGGAGGTTCCAAGGATGGACTGGACATGGCACTCAGTGCTCTGAGCAGGGTGAAAAGGTGGGGATCAGTCACAGGCTGGACTCGGTGGTCTTGGAGGGCTTTTCCAGCCTCAGTGACTCTGTGAGAACTCCTGGGATTTTGAGATGTGGGTGCTCAGGGCTGGGTAAGGGCACAGCAGAGTCTGGATGTGATGCAGGGAGATGTGGCTCAGACATCTTCTGGAGCAAGTGTCTCGTTTGGTGTTTGTCATCTAAGTGGAATAATTAACGCCTCCCTTTAGCACAGCAAGCTCCAAAATCCACCCAGAGGGGTGGAGAGGAGTGTGGCTGTGGAGAAAACTGCTGACAGCAGAGCTGCTGCATTTCCATCCTGAACACAAATCCCACCTAATGGCATCCCCAGAGAGGAGCCAGAGCTGTCCCTCCCTGTTTCCCTATGCACACACACACACAGCTCCTGCTCCTGCAGCTCCTCGAGCACAGCACAGTCCAGGGAGAGGATTTTAAATGGTTGACCATGGCAAGAGAATGGTTTTAAATTGGGAGCAGAAGCAAACCTGGAGGCTTTCCAGGTCAGAGAGAAAAATACGTTTCTCCCAAGGATGGGTCTGACTCTTTGGCAAGATTTTCTCTTGCTGCCTCAACGGGGACCAGTTTCAACATTCACCCCAGTCCTGCAGGGTGATGGGAGTGGGGTCTCAGAGGAAAAGGCACCTTGTCCTGACCTTGCTGCAAAGCTCTTGGACAGCAAAGCAACAGAAGGCTCCAAGGCCCCCAGAATCGTGTGTCTCTGTCAGGGAGGTTTTGGTAACCAGCCACAGTCCCCTGGAGTGTAAACCCCACAGTGTCCACCTGTCCTCAGAAATCCTGTAATTCCCTTTTCTGGGCTTCAAGATACTCCTAACCAGCATTCAACAAATTTAGTTCAAAGGGACCAAGGCTCCTATTTAAGCACTTTTCCTGGGTGGAAGTGTTCTAAGTCATATTTTATTCCTGTGAGTAGCCCCTGCACACTGCCAGGCTGCTCCCAAGAGTCTCTGTTTGCACAGTTTAGCCATAATTACTTTCTCCTCTTTCTCCAGCCAGCCTCCAAGCACTTCTTTGCAAGGGGAATTGCTATTCCCTTGTCAGGAGATGGGATGCTGGGGTAATTGAGAGAGAACACCAGCCTGTTTCTGACTGAGGCTCTTTTCTCCCTGCCTCCCACTCACTACTTATTGTATGGGAAGGAGAAGCCCTCAAGATATGCTGGACAGACTCTTGGAAATAACCTTTTTCATCTCAAAGATCCTGCTGAATTTTAGATTAAAAAGGAAGCTTTTCTTTCAATAATGTATTTTCCCCTTGGCTCTGTGGCTATCAGGTAATTTTCCCTGAACAGAAAGCTCAAAAGATGAAGCTACCCCAAATTCAGATTCATGAACTGAATCTCTTACCTCCCAGAAGCCTCGCTGGAGAGAGGAAAGGCAATCAGGGCATGAATTTCATATTATGAAGAATAAATAAAGCAGAACCTCTTTTATTTCGTTCCTTCTGGCTGTGCAGGTGAGCCGGGGTTATTAACCACTGCTTAAATCAGCACATCTGGAAGGAGAGGGTCACCCAGTCCTGGCTCTCCATGGACACTGAGCAGCTGCAGCCATCAGCAAAGGGAGAGCTGATCCCCAGAATGGGGGTGTTGGGGCTTGGGGGGAGATTAAACACAGCACTGCAGTGTGGGGCCAACTAACACAAAATAACCTGTGCAATCCTTCCCTGCAGCTCTGCCCTCTCCTGATCTTTAAATTTGCAGAGCCTCAGCTGGAGCAATGGCCCAGCCAGTGGAACCTGTGCCAGATCTGTGGTGATCTGACACCTCTGCAGCTTCACAGGCATGGAAGGACACAACACTGAGAGCACACACAGGACAGGGCACAGGTTCATCCTCAGAGCCCTTTGGAATCTCAACAAATACAAAACTGCAGCTTCCCAAACACTGCTCTTCACAGTCACAGTTTTAGCAAAGAAACTGCAGGTTATTTGGGGAACCCCTGGCATTGAACTCCCTTTGTGTGAGCTGAACTCCCAGAAAAGGCAGGCGTGGAATGGGCTTTAGGCCACCTGGCAACAGCAAAATTCCCACCCAAAGGCACTGGGGCCCTGTGCTAAGTGTTTGTCCTGGGTTACAAAATGCCCAAAAGTTTGTATTCTATCACCATCTGTTAAACCAGGTGGGGCAGTGACCCTTATCTCTTTGGGAGATATTCTCTGTTAATGGTCCATCTGTTAAACCAGCTGGGGCAGTGTTCTTTATCTTTTCCACAGCCCATCCTCTGTCCAGGAGATATCTCCTGTTCATGGCCATTGAGTCCCAGTACATGACTGATAAAATTACATCATCCCACTGGGAGATGCTCCAGCCAGGGGGAGGAGCCAAACATTTCCTACCTAGATAAAAACTGAGATTTGGAACACCAAAGCAGCCCTTACCCACTGGATTCCAGAGGACAAGAGCTACCAGACCTTTCTACAGGATCACTGCTTCAACAAGAGCACTTCAACTGGACTGCTACCACCACCCTGACTAGCAGGGTGTCAGGTTGTATTCTGACTGTGAGTGGTGGTTGGTTTTTTTTTCTTTTGTGCTACTGCATGTATTTTATTTTTCTCTTTTTCCTATTAAATTGTATTTCTGACTTGGCGTCTCTCACTGGTTTTGCTTTCAAAACCATGACAGCACTGCATGGTCCATGAGTAACAGATGTGCTGTAGGAGCACATCCTCACAGCTGGATCACATCCCAAAGTCTGTGTCCAAACAGGAGCTGCGGGTCTGGGCTCTGCTGGGGGCTGCACCAGGTGTTCTGGAAGAGGAGGAGGAAGGCAGAGGAAGGCAGAGGCTGGCCAAGCTCATCGCTGCAGGATGGGCTTCTCCTGGGATTGACTCACCTGCTGCTGATTTTGATGCTCCTGAAAATCCAGGCTGAAGCCTCAGCCCAGCAGCACATCAGCAAACCTTTGTCAGGGTTAATGATGCCAGCATTTGGCTAAACCGATTCCTGCTGTAATTTCCTCCCCAGACCAATGGTTTTCCTGCCACTGGAGCTGTATAATAATCACCTGGGAAGCCCAGGTAACCCTAGAACCTCTCATTTCCCTGTTAGCAGCACACAGGTAGCAGTGGCTGTGTCAGGCAGTGTTCTCTCCTCTTGGGCTGAGAAATAATGGGAAACTCCTCAGGAGGTGATCTGACCTGCAATAAGGAGCACAGCTGCAGGTACCTGGGCAGAATATTGATGGCTGGATCTCATTTCAGGGGCTGCATTCCCACACGTGGGCACAGATAACACAGAGCTGTGATCGATAGATGGATGGGGTTGGTTTTCAGGGCACCAGCAGAGGATTCATCCCACAGCTGCAGACCCTGTTACCATGCAAACATGCTGATTGCTTTGTTTGTACAAGCAGCACCAAAAAAATGAGGTACCAATCTCTGCTCTCTGTGACAGAGACAGGTCCCAAGGGAGTGGCTGTGTCTGGGGGGAGAGGTTTAGATTAGATATTAGGAAAAGGTTCTTTCCCCAGAGTGTGTTTGGGTACTGCCCAGGCTCCCCAGGGAATGTGCACTACCCCAGGGCTGCCAGAGCTCCAGGAGCATTTGGAGAACACTCTCAGGGACAGGGTGGGATTGTTGGGGTGTCTGTGCAGGACCAGGGGTTGAACTGCATGATCCTTGTGGGTCCCTTCCCCCTCAGGACATTCTATATTATTCTATATTATATTAAATTAAACAAAGGGCTTGAATTCCTTTTGCTTTTCATCCTGCCTAACCCTAAACTGCTGAGGGCAGGCAGCCCAGACAACAACCATGATTCATTCCTGGCACAGCCTATTTTTGACACAACAGCAGCAGCCAACAATTTGCAGCTCCATAAACCCGGATGCACTATTTTAATTTATGTGTGAGCTAATGGATCGTTGCTCCTGCAATAAACTGCTTGGAGTGATCCAGATTTATCAGCAAGTGGATTGCCCTTTACACATTTTTTATTTGAATTTTCCTTTATTTCATGAGGTGCCAAGTCAACAAATGATTAAATATGAGCAAATATTTTTCCACTGGAGTTTTATCATGGTACCTAATCCAGTTAAGAGATGGAATGTAATTGTTTCTGGAAGCAAAGCTTGTTTTCCACCAGGGTTCTCAATTAAAATTATATAAATAAATAAAGGGGGTTTCCCTTCTGAGTAAAACAGGAGGTTTACAGAGGTGTGTTGTGCCTGGAAAAATAAATAGGGAACTTGTTGAGATAACGGAGACTTTGCATGGGATCTTTGCACAGTCCTGTTCTCACAGTCCATGCTTTCAGGGAGGCACTGGCTTCCCTTAACCATTTTGGGAAACTGTCCCTGCTTGTTGCTGCTCAACAGCCTCCCCCTATGGGGCACAAATCAGAGTTTCTGATCCCCAAAGAGTCACTGGTCTTTCTCTGGCTCCCTTTTACCTTCCAAAACGTGGGGAACCAAGGAACCTGCCCTGCCCTGCTGGGCACATCCCAGCTTGCCCGGCTATAACCATGGAAGTGCCACTTAAGGAGCCCATCGCCGGCCCGGCAGAAGGGCAGTAATTGCAGGAGAACATTTTGGAAAGCTCGGGGAAGGGGCAGGGACTTGCAGAGGGGGGACATGGAGCATTAATGATTCTGCTGGCAGCAGCGGGCAGTTCATTAAACGCTCCGGGAGCCGCAGACGGCCGCTGTTTATGGTGGCGAGGGCAGAGGTTAAAGTGCTTCACTTTGAATTCCTGTGATTTAGGGCTTCAGGTTCATCAGGGCGAACCAGAAACCGTGCTTGATTTACCATCAGTCACTATAAATATTGGAGCCACGAGGGCTTGGGGAAACCTCGCTATCCATGTTCCGTGCAGCATCCGTCACCCGGGGAAGGATTTTGGGTGAGAAAAGTGACCCAAACCTCACAGGAGCTGGAGCATCCCGGGAGCATCAGTTCTCAGCTGCTCCTGACGGAAAGCCCAGCTTTGGAGGGCACCTCCAGCGAGGGCATTTTTGTGCTCGGGATTACCTGGATCGCATTTTCTGTTCTGTGCCCGAATTCTCGCAGTCGGCGCCGCCGAGGAGCCTCTGGCTCGGCAATGCTGCCACCTATAGCGGGGTGAGCAGCAGCAAGCAGCTCCTGGGGCCGCACGTGGGCACGGCACTTGGGCAGGAGCCTCTGGAGAGGATTTCCAGGGAGCAGAGAACAGGATTTGCTGCTCTCCCCCGCCAGACCTGAGCGCAGGGCTCGGCTGTGCCCAGCCCCCTGCGTGCCAAGCCTGCAGCATCCCCAGCAGAGCTCCTGCAGCATCCACAGCAGATCCTGGGGAGCCTTGGAGCTCATGGCTCAGGCCCTGCAGAAAGGGTAAAGGATAGAACAAGAAAATTCACCCAAGGAAGGAGAGGGCAGCTCTGCAGGCAGCAGATTAAAGGGGAAGCACAAGGAAGAGGAGCAGGTTATAGGTGAGGAGTGCTGAGGGGCAGCATCAGCCTCTTCCCTGAGGCTTGGATTGACTCAGCAATGGAGGAAGGGCAGTGTCTGTGCTGCTGCCCTTCCTCAGTGCCAGGCTGGACTCTGGCCAGGCTGGGGCTGTGCTGGTGCACACGCCAGGAAGGCTGGCTCAGGGAAGGGCAGCCACCTCTGACTGTGTCTGTGCTGCCAAGGAGAAAGACAAAGACAAATCTCTGAAAATCTGGCTCTGTGAGCAGCCCCAGCTCTGCCACGCTTGCTGTGGATGCAAAGCTGCTGATCACTGTCCCGATAAATTAAATCCGAGAATCACAGAACCACAGAATGTTTTGGGTTGAAGCTCATACACCCCCTGCCATGGGCAGAGACACCTCCTACTATCCCAGTTTTCTCCAAACCCTGTCCAACCTGGCCTTGGACACTTCCAGGGATCCAGGGGCAGCCACAGCTTCTCTGGGCAATCTGTGCCAGGGCCTCCCCACCCTCACAGCAAAGAATTGCGTAAATTACTGTAAATATTCAAGAAATGATAATTCAGCCATCCCTGCACCTACATTACTGCTGCTCTGCCTTTAAAGCCAAACACTGGATGTTTTCAGGTACATTTCTGGTTGTACCTTTACCACCAGATATGATGTGTTTCTCTCAGATTTCCAGCACATGCAGAGCAGCCCATAAATATTGCATCTTTTTTTGCTTTAATTTGAAGCTGTCTTGCACACTGAGCTGTCTAATCCATGGAACATCTGCTCCGAGCAGGCAGCAATCTCTTAAATGCCACTGTGCACTTAAAGAAGTTCTCCGCAGCTCTGTGGGAGCCCCGGGAAGAATTTAACTGATATAAGGCACCTCCCACAGCTCGAGCTAATGATCACAATACAAACGACATTTGCATGCTGTGATATTCCTTCTGTGCAGGAGGCAACCTGAGCACCAGCATCCATTCACTGCTGGCAGCTTGTTTGCACCCTGGCTGAACGTGGTGTCCCAGCCCAGGTGATGTTGCCTATTGCCCCAGCAAGGCTCCTGCTGCCCCTCAGGGTTTTCTTCTGGGTGTTGTGGCCCTGTCCATGCTTGGGGAAGGCTGGGGGGAGTTTAGGGACAGCTGGAAAGGGGATGTTCACACCACCATAGCCCCCATGGCAGGGAGTGGGTGCTTTCTGCTGCCTGGTTTTGTGCTGTGGTTTGGGCTGCTTCCTGTGGTGGGATGCCTTTGTGCTGCCCAGAATCTGTCCTGATCCTAAAGGCTGCTGCTAATGCTATTTAGGCCTGAGACATTAGCACCAAAATCTGGGAAAAGGGAGAAGTGCCAGTGCTGCTCTGGAGCTTCCCACAGCGACCTTCAGCACCATCAGCAAATCCCTTCAGTTTGTGTCTTTCCACCTAATATTTTTCCACTCTTAATTTACTTTATTTTAATTGATTAGGGTCTCCTGTGGCGTAGCAGCTTATTGGAAAAGAAGGCATTAAAATACAAAAAGAAAAAACAGCCCTAATATTTACTCCCTTGCCTCGGGGATTCACACAGCTCCCCTGCCCCAGTCCTTAATGACACAAACCTAGAATGGTTCAACTGCTGCAGCCCAAGGGACTCAAAATCAATGGCATGATGTTGAAATTACAGAAGATTGTTGAAAAATGTTGTTTCCTATTGCTTGCTCGCTGCAAATCCCGACAGTCCCACCAGAGCCAGTTCATGCACTGAAAGTTCCCAGCTGGCAGCAGTTTAACAGTGGCATCAGTGCTGTAAAATGCACTTTTAGGTCGGTGTCTGCCCGCAGCATGAGCCACGGGGAGGAGCAGAAAGGCAGGAATTGGGGCTCCTGCTTAGAACTAGGCTTAGGGGAAATGTTTCCTTATTCTAAATTGCTGCACTGTGTTCCCTCTTCCATGTCCCGGACCGAGCCTTGTGTCCCCCCTGCAGCCTGGCAGCTGCCCCCCACAAGCCAGTACTGACTCAGGACTGTCACAAGAGCAGAATCTTCCTTTGCCTTTTTTAACCTCAAAAAAAAATGAAAGAAAATACAACAAGAGTAACTTAGAAATAGCAAAGGGTTAACTAGCTCTGAGTCGGGACAGCCCTTCAGAAGAGAAATACCTGAAATCCCTCTCCCCTGCCTGCCACTTCCCAGCTCGACAAAGCAGCCAACAAGACAGATTTTAATGGGGCTTACATCCAGGAAGACAAAAAGAGGGAAAAATGAAGAAACTGAATTTAAGATGCTTCCAGAGCTGAGACACTAGAGAAGATAAATAGGGATCATCATTCCTGCACTCGGGGAGGTGCTGCCACAGCGCTGCTCACCTGGGCAAGGCAGAGGTACAATTAATGCCGCCACAGGCACATTAATGCCACTCACCCCAGCCCATTTGTCTCCTGCTGCTGGGTTCCAGGTCAGCCCCTACACCTTCCCTGTGCTGCAGACAGCCAAGCCAGGCAGAGTTTGTTTTTTCACTCCTTGGTGTGCTGCTGGATCCACAAGGTGAATGCTGAGAGGGGCATGGTGAGGTCTGATGACCAGTAGCTGCCCCAGATGTGGGGCTGGAGTTGGGGGAAGCCTTGTCCCGGATCCCAAAGGCAGCACAGAGGGGGGAGAGGAGCAGAGGGGTAAGAGTGGGATGTACTTGGATCCAGGCCAGGAAGGGATCTGGGGGACGTGTCCACCCGGGCAGTGGAGGTGGAGACCAAAATTGGCTGCCCTGTGTTGGCTGGTGCTGGAGCAGAAGCTGAGCTCCCCGTGCAGGCTGTGCCTTGGAAACCAGCCCCCATCTCTCCTTTCAAGCGTCAGAGCTCACCAAAGGCCAAAGGGGCTCTCTTCTGTCCGCTTGTCCTTCTGCAGAGTACTCCAGGTGACATTTCAGGAGAACTGGAAGCTGTGAAATTTAAGCATCAGGAGCTCAATCCATTAGCGTCCTGACAAGCCTTTCAGAGATTTACAATGGATTTTACCACCTGCTGGAGGTGCAGCAATGAATTTCCATCTCTAACTAGTTCTTGGGCCAAGATTTACAGCTGCCATCAGCCCCGTGCTGTCACTCAGTCCAGGTGGGGAAAGGTCACTTTCTGGAGACACAAATGATGAGGCTGTGACCAAGCCACCTGCTGGGCTCCACCTGCCCTGAGCCTGTCCCCAGAGCAGTGACTGTCACCAATCAGGGGAGAATTAACTTCCCTGTGACCCATGAGAGACCCTCAGGAGCCCAGGGGATTCGTGTCACTGCTCCCCTCTTGCAGGAACTTCCTAAATCCACGGAGCTTTGAAGCCAAGAGGAGAGGGGCTGTGAAGGAGACAGGGCTCTGCTTGCTCCCAGTATTTATTGCAAATGAAACCTCCTGCAGTTTGGGATCCAAAATCCCTGCCAGCTTCCCACACTCCACAATATTTTCCCAAATATTGCCATCCCAGCATGGCAGCCCTTGTCTTTAGGAAGCTCTTCTGTGCCTGAGGACTCTCCCTGCTCACATATTTCCCTGCTGTTTAGTGTAAATCCCATCTCTTAATTTCTCTCCCTTCCTCCTTCGGATAAATCTCTCCCCATCCTTATGCCCAGCTTCTGCCAGGAGGAATTTTATCCTCACTTTATGCAATGCTCTTTTTTTGGGTGCTACAACAGAACACGCTTACTGAAAAATAAACCTTTTCACAACTTATAAGAACAGCAATAGAACACAAGTAGGAGCTTATAAAGGGAGAGAAATAAAAGATTAATCTCCTCCTATTTTACACTGCAGCATTTAATATATGGCAGTGGCTGTTCCCGTTGCCTCTAGAGTTTATCAGCAGCTGTAAAGAGCCCTCCACGTACACAACACAGCGACCCGCCCTGTACAGGGAAACAGAGCACTTGGTAAACTCAGGGGCTGGTGAAATTATCTCTAAACAAATCTGAAATCACAGCCCTTGGGAAGAGAAGGAGAGAGACAAGACAAGACAGTTTTTTCCTCAGCTCGCACCAAGAGTGTGAATGACAGCAGGAGAAATTTCAGCATCAAAATAGAATTTAAAAGCCCAAATTACTGGCCTCTGGGAGGTCCCCCTCAGAAAACCCAGGCTGAGGTGTCCCCCCTTGCTGTGTGCTCACCCTGCTTCTTCCCAGAGCAGGGAATTGCTAATACAGACCTAATACAGACCCCCTTCAAATGTATGCTCCCCCCTTTTTCTTTTCTTCGTCTCAATCAGTGGAGTTCCCATGGAATTTATGGTTCTTCCCATTGTTTACTTCATCTCTCAGTATCCAATTTTATTTATCAGCAGACCTGCAGTTTATTTGTAAAGACAGATCTCTCATTCTATTTATCAATCAGTGGAATCCTTCCCGTTGTTTTTTTATCTCTCAGTGCTAGCTTTATCTACTAGCAACCCACAGTTTGTTTTGTAAAGACAAATCCCTCATTCCTTTCATCATGAACCATCTCACAAGGAGGAGGTAGCCCCTGCCTGTCCCACACCCCCATGTCGTGGCTTTGCTCTTTGACAGATTTCTCTCTACTTTCGATTTTTGTTTTCAAACCCATCCTTGAAACCACACATCCCTGGTGTCAGTGCAGTGTCCCCACAGCATTGGCAGTCATAGCTGTCTGTAGCAAGGTATTTGAATAATTTAGGCCATAGTTTATACCAGGTCCACCAGCCAAGCCATTTTTAGCTGTTTTTCAGTCCTTTTATCAAACTCTCTGGATTTCGTCAAGGCTACTGGAACATAAATTGTGCTAAACTGGGAGAGAAGAAGATAAAAAGCTGAATACCAAAATCAAAAGAACCAAAATAAAAGTAAACAGTAGAACACTAAACTGTAATCAACCATATTTCCTGCAAAGTGCATGCAAAGTGGATAAAAAAATAGAAACACCAATCAAAAAATACGTAATTACATAAACAGTAATTTTAAATATATAAATAAAATATAAAATACATAATAAAATAATTTCTACATAAACACATTAATTTGTTGTTTGAAAAATCCTTTCTTCCTGCAGCTATGACATCTCCTGGCCATGCACAGGATCTGCCTAAACGCCTAAATGCCCCAGTCTGGCTGGATCAAGCCCCAATCTGGCTGGATCTCCCTCCTCTCCCCTCATTTCTCACACTGCCCTTGGGTTTTTCCTACAGACCCTTTGCATGTTTGGCCCTGGATTTCTCCTGGATTTTTCTGTCCCTTCCCCGGGGCTCTGGACACACAAGGTGGGACAGGCACCGTGGGATTCAGGCATCCTTGGTGTCATGACACCTTCCCCTGGGATTCTGGGCTCCTTTCTCCCTAATCCAAACCACCTCAGAGTTACCTGCAGCAGTGGGAGGTGAAAAACGCTGGGGGAAGGGAGATTTGTTCCTTGACACTGTCCTTATAATGCACACGGGGAAATGAAATTAAAGCCTGGGTTATGAAGAGAGCTAATTAGTTAATCCATGTAAAGTGCTTTAAGACTCTGCAATGAGGGGAAAGAATAGCTAATGGGGGAGCTCAGACAGGGCTCTCCTGATGCAAAGTGAATTTCAGACAAGAAATCCTTACTGTACAGAATGGAATTAAATTCAGGGGCTTGTCTAAAAGAAAAACCTCAGGATTGATCACATCCCAGTGAATAAAGACAGTCCATCAGTTCAAGGGCATCTTACATGGATATCCATGCCCACTAATTATTCTGCTTGAAACCAGCCTTGCTGGCAGATTCCCAGAGTCGATGCATCGAGGACCTCTGTGTCAACATTAGCTTTTATACCAGACAGATAATTGGTGGTAAGTACCCAGAGCTGGACTGTGCTGGACAACATAATGGCAAAAATTAAATTCTTCCAACAAAATAGCTCTTTGCAAGCATGTTTGAGCAAACCAGGCTTGGGAGAGAGCTCCTCTGTGAGGCAGCAGAATTACAGAGCAATTAGAGGGGTGAACTTCAGCAGCTCACCTGCACAACACCTATTTTCTTCTCTACAATCATCTGTCAAGGCTTCACATATTTCCTTTGTTCCAAACAACAGTCACTGGCTGATTACCATCAGCAAGAGCACTGTGCAGCCACACAACCAGCAGGAATCTGGGAATGGTGTCTCAAAGCCTTTGCCAAAGGCAAATACTCATTTCTGGCTGAATCCTGCACTTTTTCGAAAAATTGTTCTCCCCATAGTGTCTCCCAGGAGAAATTATTTGCACCTCTGAGCATTGACCATGTTGATAATACTCAAGTCTGCATTGAGCTTTGCAAACACCAGCGTGCCAGTGGGGAGAGCATCCAAACTGGGCAGTGCTCATTGAGGAGAGGGGTTGATGTCACCTGCCAGAGCAGCTGCTGTCCCCACCCTCAGTGGCAGCTCCAGGGGTACCAGTTTTTGGCAACAGGAACAGGAAATCTTTGTTTGCCTCCATGGATGCTCAGGGCCCTGCAGCCCTGTGATAAACTCTCTGCATGTTTGTTCCAACTCCTTCCTTGCCTCCCCTTGGCTTTCATGAGCAGACTCTGGGTGCTGGGAGCCAAGGTGGAATGGCTGAGTTGTCCCTCCCTGGGAAGCTCCATGTCAGGAGAAGCTTAGGCCAGATGTTAGGAAAAGGTTCTTCACCTAGAAGGTGAGCAGGCTCCCCAGGAAAATGGTCAAGGAGCATCTGGACAGCACTCTCAGGGACATGGTGGGAGTATTGTGCTGTTCAGGACCAGGAGCTGGGTGCAATGATCCTCATGTGTCCCTTCCAGCCTGAGATTTTCCATGATTCTGTGATTCTAAGATGCCATTGCTGTCACCAGGGAACCCTGACTCCATTCCCATTCTCCCTCCCATCCTGCACTGTACCTGGACTGGTCCCTGGGGTGCTGCGGCTTGGGGACCCCTCCCTGGAGATGTCCAAGGAACAGCTGGATGTGGCACTCAGTGCTCTGAGCTGTGTGAGATCAGTCACAGGTTGTGCTTGAAAATCTCAGAGATTTCTTCCAAACCTAAATGATTCTGTGATTCTGTGACCCCAGGATGCCAGAATTTGGAGACCCCCCAGGATTCTGGGGTGTGGGGAGGAGCCAGACCCACCATGGTGGGGTTCACTTGCTGCCAACAGCCACGTGGCCATAGGGGAAGGCTGAGCTGCACCAAGCTGTGCAGAGCTGCACCGAGCTCCCACTCCCCCTGAGTGGCACGAGAGGGAAGCAGAGGTGACAGGTGATGCACAGGACTTGAATCAGTCCGGCTGCTCTGTCTAGCAAATGGCACAAATTGGATTATGTTGTGAAGTTCCCAGTGAGGACAGCTCTGCTGTTTGAGTGGCATTTCCATGTTCTGTCAAGCAACCACATGCCCATAAAATCTGATAAGTTTTCTCAGTCATCACTTTGTGTTTTTTTATGAGTCTATTAAAATGTGATTGACATTTTTCCAATTCCCACCCCCCCTTCCCCTTTTTCCTTCAATATGCCCAAGGGATGGGTGAATTAGATTGGAGGGAGCCCAGGACCATATGGCCAATTGGATTAGGCTCTCCTAAGTGCTCAGCTGGAAAGTAATAGGGGTTTTAAACCTGGATCCCAGAGTCTGGATGCCTGACTTATCTGGATTGCCAAAGAGCTCTGTTTTATAAGGATCTTGTGGAATGCTGGGGCCAGTGGTGTGGTGACAAAGATGCCCAAGGTCTGTCCTGGCAGCTGACCAGTGACAAAGACCTCAGGGCTAGTGCTGGGATGGCACTTGAGGCACGCGACCACCTCCACCCCCTTCCTCACACAATGAAATTAATCACCAGCTAATCGTTGTTCAAAGCCAGTACTTTTAGTCAGAACAACATTTTCTGTTTGAGTCGACAGAAGCATAAGTTGTGCTTTCTGTGTTTCTGCTTGCTCAGGGCAAAGCTCCAGAGTTCCTGGGACAAGACCACAAAGGAGATGCTCGTGCTGCTGGGTGGAAATTTCCTTTCAAATTTGAGTGAATATTTGTAGGAATTCCTTTTGCTGCTATTTGCTCAGTTCTGCTAACAACAGGCTGCCAGGCGGATTCAAGGACAGACGAGCAATGGGCTCTGAGCAGCCGCTGTAATTCTCTTTGGTCTGAAGAGAAAGAGGAAGATTAATAGAAAAAGCAGCAGCAGGAGGATTTGCCAAGAAAAATAATCATTTTCAGGCCAAGGAGGCTTTGGTATCTTGATAGTGAGCAAATGGCGGGAGCAAAAGGGCTCCTGAGCCTGCCCCTTGTTACTGAAAGAAGAAAATTAAGGCAATTGCAGCAGAACAGAAAACTAACATTTGGCTTTTTGCCCCTCTTAGCTGCTCACCTTGTCCTAGAGACCCTCCCAGCCCAGGGCCAGGAGCCACTCTCCAGCCCAGGTTTTCATCCACAGGGCCATGGGCAGTTCTTGCTCTGAGTGTCCCCAAGCAGCTCTGAGGCACAGCAGACCAGGGAGGGACAGAGGGGACCAGAGAGGGACAGTGGGGACCAGGGAGGGGCAGGGGGGACCAGGGAGGGACAGTGGACATCAGTGGGCACAGGAAACACAAGGGAGGGGCAGGGGAAAAAAAGGAGGGACACCAGGGACAAGTTAGCGACCGAGTGGTCAATAGGGAACAGGAGGTGCAGGGGGAGCTCAGGGGGGATCAGGCAGGGACAATGGGGACCAGGGAGGGACGAGGGGGACCAAGGAGGGACAGTGCTGTCCGTGCAGGTAGGGATGGCAGGAGCAGGCAGGGACAGGGGATGCTGAGGGTAGGGGTGCTGGTTCAGCCCACGAGCTGACACTTTCCAGCCCCAAATCTTGGCTGGAGCATCCAGCAGCCCCTGAGCATCGTCCCCAGGGGCTGCAGGTGTGACACGGCTCAGCAAAAGGGCAGCAGAGGGAGAAAGGCACAGTGGAGGTTTTGTTGCCCCATTCCCCCTCTCTCCATAGACAAGGGACCAATTTACACTGATTAACAGCCAAAAATAAATCCCGGTTCACTTTCCACCTCCATTGGCAGCACATGCGTTTTGTTTGTTTTCATTCTCCAACAGCCTCTGCATTCCCTGACACTTTTCTGCTTGTAAATAGTTGAGTATCACATTCCCCCTGTGGAAACCAGGGTCGACAAAAACCTGAAATCCACCTTTTTTTTTCCTCTTTTCCCTCCTCTTTTTGCGGCTGTGCTGCAATTTCAATTACCATATGCCTTGTTTTGTCCCCCAAGGGAATGGTGGTGAGATGAGGAACAGGGGAAGTGTGGCAGGTAATGAAAGACACGTTCTCATTTCTGCTCCAGCAGATAGTGCAAGTGCCCATTAAATGCTGAAATTAATTGTTTAAATTGTTCTGAGCAGCATTTACGGCGATCTCCTTGTCGGTGCAGCTGGGCATTGGCTTTCAAAAGCTTTCCCTGCTCTATCTGCAGCTGAACATTCCAGCGGCGACTGTCTCACCACAGACTAATTTGTTCAGCACACATTTAGTGCACAACACTTACGAAAAATACCTGGCAAAAATGCAGATTTTTTTCTCCCTCCTCTTGTATTCTGTGCTGTTCCAGGGACAAAACATTGCAGCACCCAAAGGAGGCACTTTGTGACACGGCTTCACAGGCACGGGGGTGTTTGTTTGAGGGTTGAATGTGATGATCTTGGAGAGTTTTTCCAACTTTAATGATTCCGTGATTGGAGCATTCCAAGGCGCCGACAGCCAGACCACTGATCTGGAAATCCACCAATAAACCAGTGCTCCCAGTGCTCCCAGTGCCCCTAGTGCTCCCAGTTCTCCCAGTGCCCCCAGTGCTCCCAGTGCCCCTAGTGCTCCCAGTGTTCCCAGTGTTCCCATTGCTCCCAGTGCTCCCAGTGCCCCCAATGCCCCCAGTGCTCCCAGTGTTCCCAGTGCCCCCAGTGTTCCCAGTGCCCCTAGTGATCCCAGTGCTCCCATTGCTCCCCAGTGCTCCCAGTGCCCCTAGTGCTCCCAGTGCCCCTAGTGCTCCCAGTGCCCCAGTGCTCCCAGTGCTCCCAGTGCCCCCAGTGCTCCCAGTGTTCCCAGTGCCCCCAGTGCCCCCAGTGCTCCCACCCTGCCCAGTTGAGGTCCTCTCATTCTGGTCAGGCTGCAGAGGGAAACACCCAGGCTGCAATTGGGATAATTCCCCTGCTCCAGCCCATTTCAGAGGCTGGGTGCTGGGAGAAACCTTTGAAAAGTTGGGTGTGGGGCCACCGTGAGCCAGGGGCAGGCACTGGAATCTCCACAGGCAGGAAAAGGTCCTGGCACGGGCATGGGACAGTTCAGTCGAGCCCTGCAAATACTGAGAGAAGCAACAGCTGTCAAGTGATATAAAACTCCAGCATCCAATATTTCCTTCTGTTTTTCCAAAGCCTCGGTGTCTGGGTGCCAGCAGGGACCCCAGCCCAGGGGAGAGTGCCACAGACATGTGGATGTGGCACTTGGGGACGTGTGGATGTGGCACTTGGGGACATGTGTTGGATGGGCAGTGCTGAGGGAACCGGTTGGACTTGATGATTTTAATGGTTTTTTCCAGCTCAAGTGATTCTGTGATTCATCCTGTCAGATGGAGCCTCCCATCCAGAAGGGGCTGTGCAGCCTTTCCCTGATGCAGGTGAGTTTCAGGAGCTGTTACCTACGGTGCCAACACAGTTTTCTCAGAGCTGAGACAGGGAATCACTTCTGTGCCTGTGAATATTGTATAGCTGCTTAGAAATTAAAATTAATTTTGAGTTGTGTAGCATTTATCTGCACTCCTAATTTATATTTGAACAGGAGAAGAACTATTTTCTGTCTTGAAATCCAAGCTTAATTTTTATCTTTATTATCTTAAGAGCTTAGTGAATAATTAATTCTTTTTTTCTTGCAAGTTTTTTTTTATATTTGAAGCAAAATTAATTCAACCAAGGCCCCAGCTTTGTTGCCATTGATTTTGCAGGAGGCTGTGGAGGTCCCAGAGTAGCTGAGGGTCCTCCTGGCACCACAAAATCAGGCAATTTTCAGGATAAAGAGCTTCTTCCTCCAGCAGAAGAGCCAGGGGAGCAGGGCTGGAATGGAAATCATGACAAGGAGTGGCATGGACAGACACCAGGACAGAAAGGAAATGGGTGTCAGGGAGTAGGTTGGGCATATGATTTCTAAGATTTGGCACCTCTTCAAGGATGGATACTTGTTTCTGACAAGATTTTTATTACTTTTTTGTCATTGAAAAATTTTATTTCTCTTTAATTAGAGATGAAAACCATGTTTAAATTATCCTGGAGCAAAGGAGGCTGTGGAAAACACCAACCCTGGGATGAATCAGGGCTTAACTGCCCCTGTGCTGGGGATCCCCCACCTGGGGCTCCACATCAAAAGGGGCAATAATTTTTCTTTACAGACAAAAAGTCATCACAAGTGAGGGTCCCTCATCTCAGAGAAAGGGCAGGGGGGAGCTTTACCCTGGCTTTTCCCAGCACAAATTGCCCTTGGAGTCCCCACAGCCCCTGGGCATTCCTGGCATGGCCAATTCCCATTTACAACCTGATTTTTGCAGATAGCTCAAGGTGCGAATTCACATAAATTAATTCCAAACTTCCTGAATATGGATTTTTTTATTAGTGGGAGGAAGAGCCTGTTATTCCAGCAGCATCCCTTTTATGTAGAAAAATTAATAAACTCAGTATACATGCTCTGTTTTCATCAGCTCTGGGCTGTCAGTACTGGCAGCAGGGAGTCACTGCTGGTTTGGTGTGAGTGGGTCCAACACCCTCACTCTCCACATTTAACCCTTTCTGGTCCTGTGTTGCCTCAAAATCAATTTTCTTCTAAACAATTGTTGTTTTCAGGTTGTTTTCCAGCCCAATACATTCACCTGCTGTTATCAGCACCCTGGGCCTGACTCTGGTCCCAGCCCATGGAACTCCTGAGCCCTCCAGTCCCTCTTAAGGTCTCACCTAGCTGCAGGTGTTTTGAGGGGCATTTAGGGAGGGGAACTGAGGGAGCACTTGGGGAGCTTCATCTTGTACAAACATTGTTGTTGAAGGAGTTTCATTTGCACTGGCAGGAGCTGGTACCCTGCTGTGGTTGGTATCTTAACCAATCAAAACACTCAGCTAATGGCTCATCCTCCTCCTGAAGAGCCCTATTTCACTCCAGCCTGGATGTATTTATAAAGAAATACCTGTGATTTTTATAAGATTATTGTTTTTACCCAGCTGATGTTTTTGCTTCTATGAAGCACAGGCCAAAATGCCACCATCAGCACTGCCATCTCCCTTGGGTTTACTCCAAGTGGTGCAGATTTTTGTGGGTTTTTGCATGTCTCAGAGCCTGGAGAGGGCAGCCCTGGATTCTCCTGCATTTAGGATGAGCTAGTATACAGGTCAGACAAATGCCAGGGAGGAGTCTCCATTATTGGGGCAAAAGTGCTCAAACAGGGAAATTTTCAGCACTATTACACTGTGTAGCTAATTTTCAGCACTATTACATGGTGTAGTTAATTTTCAGCACTGTTGTGCTGTGTACTTGACCTCACTGACCTTAAATAATTGCATCTTAAAATAGTCTTAAAGGAGCTAGTTAAGGGAGGGAGTACAGCTGGCTATATTTCAGCATTGATTTTCTGCCAGCTCGCTGTACTTTCCATAACTTGAATCCCATCCTCCCTGGGATGGGGCTGCCCCCAGTGCAGCAGGACAGAGGGACAGGATGGGATGGGTAGTTTCACCTCTCAGGGCTGAGACACCCCCAGATGATGCTTATGCCCAGGAGAAGGGTTATGTGTAAACACGAAGAATTTCCAAGTTTTTCTAAGAGCTTCGTAATGCTCTGAAACAACTTTATCTCCTAATTCAAAAGACTGTTTGAATAACCCAAAATGAGATCAGTACGGAAGAGCTGGAAGATCATCTAACAAAGAGGAGCAATTCCTTCCCATTCAACTCAATTATCCCCGGCTCAGTCTTGGAGAAACAGCGCGATTGCTTTCCTGCCAGTTCCTGGCTGCCGAGTTAATCACATCGCAGGCTGCGTGTGATGCACCAGAGGATTTTGCAATTACTCCTGAAGAATTTCCCTGGACGGGGCTGGGAGGGGTGCAGGGGCCGGGGGCGGTCGGGAGGTTGAATGTCACCCTGTCCTCGCTCCAGTTGGGTGTCACCCTGTCCTGGCTCCTCCTTGTGGACGTTGCTGAAAGCTCGTGGGGAACTAATCTGGGTTTTCCCAGGCTGTTGACTTTTCTCAGCTCCAGCTTGGATCTTCCCCAGGCTGGGAATCTTTCTCAGAGACAAAACAAGGGAAGGTAGAAAGAAAACACAGACAGACACCTGGTGTTGACCACAGAGCTGTGTGAGTGTCTCGTGATATTTTGCAGAGAGCATGTTTTCAAAGAGGTGTTGCCTTCTTTGACCAATGAGTCTTTTCCACTTTGTTTTTCTCGATCTCCCTTATATAAATGCCATGGCTTTTCAATAAATCTCTCCTTCTTGCTGCTTGGAAGAGGAGTCGTGTTGCTGTGTTCTTTCGCCGTTTCCTAGCCTTACAGTGAGACCTCCTTTGGAGGGTCCGGCACTGACAGAGCCCTGCTGTCCCCAGGCTGTGCCGGGATGAGCCGGGACGAGCCGGGCTGAGGCGCTCCGGGCACATCTCCTGTGCTCCATCCGCAGCGCAGCCGGGCCGGGTGAGGAGCAGCAGAACGCGGCAATTGTGCTCCCTGGCTGCCGCTCCGAGCCCTGCAGCTGCCGGGGCTCGGCAGCACAGAGGGGCTGCGAGGGGCTGGGGGTTCCCGTTTCGGCTTAGCAGATCATGGACCAGTCCAGGGGGACCACTGGAGCTGGACCCTGTGCGAGCTGAGAATGCCACCGATGGGCACCCCCGGACAGGGGGATGGAGAGGGGTTCGTGCCCAGCTCTCTCGGGCAGGACACGAGTTGTGACGGCCCGAGCAGGAGCTGTGTGTCGTGGGGAACACGGGCAGAGCTGTCCCGCACACCTGCTGTGAACCCTGGGCAGAGAGGAGCAGAGGTGTCCCTGTCCCTTGTCCTGGAGGTGATGCTCGAGGCTCGGCTGTCACCACCGCATTGTCCCAGCCCTCTGGCACCGCTGCTGTGGCACCGCAGCTTCACTGGAGATCCTGACCTCGGCTCCTTTATTTCCAATTCCAGGCTGTGACCGTTCCACCCTTCCCTTCACCACCGTGTGTCTCCAGACCCACGGACGGGACCCCTCTCAAAACCAGGCAGGAAGTGCAATTTCAGCAAAGAATGTTGAGTAAATAAACAGATAAACTCAAATAAAGTAAATAAAGGTAAAGGGGGCAGAGGGGGAAGAAACAGAGATTGCAAACAAACCGTTAAATGAACACAAACTGTAAATTTCCAGTAACAGAATATTTCCAGCCCCATTGGCTGCTGAGGAAGGGGCAGCCCAAGCCCAGTGCCCCTTGCAGGCTCTCAATCCCTAAAGGAAGGGAGGGTGAATTAGAGAGATGTCAAGGATGCTGTCGGTTCAGCTGCCAACCTGAAAAGCCTGGTGGTTGCAGGTGGTTTGAAACCCATTTTTCAAGCAATATTCATTTCAGATCAACCTGTGCCTATTTCTCTGCCCTCAGGAGTGCCACGAGCAGAAGCCAGCTGGGGGTGATGGAAGTGTCCGTGCTCCCTGTGCTCAGCTGGACTCCCCGGGCCCAGCCTAACGGGAGGATATGGTTCAGGCTTTCACTTCTTACTACAGTGAATAAATGCCCTGTGCTTTTATTACCCCTGGTCCCTTCTGATTCCATCCTCACAGACGAAACCTTCCCTGGCTCACCTGACAATGGCATTTTACAAGATGGATCAGTCCTGTGTGCTGCTGTAAAACCCAGCAGGGCAGCGAGGATGATCGAGGGCAGCACACAGGAACCCCTGACCGCAGGGAACCCCTCACAGTGAGAAGGGGGCTCCCTGGCCGCTGCCACACTGACAGGAGCTCACCACAAACCCAGCGCTGTAATCCCTCCTTAAGCACCTCGGCAATGAGAGGATTAACCAGGGATGTGCCATGGCTCTGTGCCATGGCTGAGCCTGAGGAATCCCGGCCGGAATTCCCTCCCGCATCTCCCTCTCGTTATGCGGGTCCTCCTCTCCCGCAGGAGGATGCTACTGCTGCCCCTGCTGTGCTTCAGCCCCAGGCTGTGCAGAGCCGAGCCCCTGCTCATGAGCAGCCCCCCCATTTTCCAGCCCTCCGTGGGGATGGATGGGGCAGCACCCGTGGGCAGGACACCTTTGCTCGGCATTTCTGCAGGACACTACAAACACCTGGAGGCTGCAAAATCTAAAGAGGTGGGCTATCCCCAAATTAACCCTTCCTGGTACAAACTGTCACCCCTCAGATGCAGTCCCCGGGTCCTGGTCCCCAGCGGGATACATCCCCAGGGGCTCCCTACTTCCAGCATCTCTGTTCTCCCTCTCTCTGCCCCATTCCCCGGCGCTGCAGGGGCACAGCTCCAGCTCTGCCTCCAGCCCCTCACTTCATTACTTTTAATGATGTGCAAATTGGCTTAGGGCTCAGCGATCGATCAGGGCTCAACACGTCGGTGAGGGGACCTAGTAGCTCTTTATTCGGGGGACAGCAGCTGCGGAGGAGGGAGGGGAGGCTGCTCTGCCTGCATTCCAGACACGCAGGAATTGATTTGGGATTGTTTCTGAGCAGCAGGCGATCCAACAATCTGATATATTTCTCTTGCAGGTCTGAGTGCAAAGCTCTATTATTCATACTCTGGCTTTAAGTTATAGCCAGTGTCGTGTCAAATGTACCAATTCCAGCAGCTTTAATGGAGTTGGCCTCTGCACCCCTCGTCAAGTGGCAGCTGATATTTTCTGCCCACATCAGTTGTATCTGCAAGGGAAAAATATCGAATGCTTCCCGTGCCTGTTGTTCCAGTGAATGTGAAGGGGAGAGGAGGTTTCCTGGCCGTGGTGGTGCCACGTGTGCCATGTACACACAGGGCCAGGCACGTGTGGCTGCTGGCACAGCCAAAGTCTGGCACTGCCACGTGGCAGCCCACGGGCACCATGGCCACCTTGTGTGTCATGACCAGCTGGGCTTTGCTCCACCTGTGACACCTGAGGATTTCTGGTGGCCAGAGAGAAGAACTCAGCTCCATGTGTTCACACCTCTCCTGGCCCTCTGGCCACCACTTTGCCAGCCAATGGCCAGTGCAGCCTGCCATGTTCGTGTTGGTGTGACAAGAATAACCTCACTGAGAGCAAGAACCACCCACAGCAGGATGTTCACTTCAAGCCATCACTCACTCATCAACCTCTCTCACTGAGCACGGTGCTGCAGCTCACACCAGTGAAATACCTGAATGGGTGGGAGGAAAAAAATTAAATTCTGCCACTAAGAGGTTCAAGGTTTCCCCTGAGCTGCCCTTGCTGCCTTCTCTTTCTCCTGCCCCAGCCATGGGGAGGCTGCAGTGCCAGTGAATGCTGTGTGCTGGGCATGGGGATGTGGGGAGGAAATGTTTTCTGCAGGTAGGAACATCCTCCAGAAAGTCAGTGGAGCAGGGCTGCCCCTCAGGATGGGGGCAGGAGTGTGGGTGGTGCCTGGGGTGCTGTGGGAGCCCTCACTGTGCCACCACCTCTTCCATCCTGCACATCCCTTCCTGATCTCAGTGTCTGGGAATGCTCCAGCACTCTAAGGGGCTGGTAGGGCTCAGGGCACGTTCCCATATTCTCTGGTGGATACACATCACATCCACGCTCCAACACTCCCACTGCAGATGGGGCAGACACCCTGCAGACATTTGGTTCATGTTCTGCTGCCAGCTCAGCATTTGGTCCATAATTGAACCAAATGTTTTAAAATAAGCTTTGATCCCTTGGAAAAGGCAATTCTCCTGGCTGCCCCCATCACCATAGCACCTGTAAACAACTGGCAACCTGCCCACCTCCTAATTTTAGTAACTAATTACCTCTCATTATCTTGCATCAGGCCAGTAGCCAGCCTGTCACCAAGTGATTAATACAGTTCACACAGCAACATGAAGCTGCATCCTTCACTCACCACCCGAGTTATCCTGTTTGCACTCTTGTTGTTTACCTTCATAAAGCAGTGAGAAAGGCAGGAAATACAGGAATCAGTATTTACTGTTGGATGAGCAGCTGGGAAGGCAAAGGAGCAATAGGGCTGGGCCAGGATCTTCTGGAGCAGAAGTGGCTTTGAGGAATTTGTAATTAAGATTTAATATAGGAGCTTGTAAATCTTCTGTGTGACCAGTGCAGCCCATGGCCTGCTGACAACCTGCAGAAGGGATTTTAAACCTAAAGGTCTTGAACCACCACAAGACAGAAGGAGGAATTTCTCTTAAATTACTTTCCACTATTTTTTTTTTCCCCACAGGTTCTCCCATGAGGCTGGGAAGGACCCACATCCACCCCATTCCATCACCCAGCCATCAGCTCCTGCACGTGGCTGGTCACGGGGTTGTGCACTGAGCCAATAAATTAAATTGTGGTGGCTTCATCAATATGAATTTTGATGATACTAAAAAGAGCCTGACCAGAGGCACCAACCCTGCTCTCAAAATTAAAACAGACAGTTTTTTTACCCTGAAATTTTCCCATTCCAACTGCCCATGATAGGAGCATGGCTCAGTTCACCTTGGGATAATGGGTGTGTGGGTGTTGGGGAGCTGGGTGGGCTTGGTAGGGGAAACAGTGGGTGAGTGGTCTGGGGCAGCTGAGGGGGGCAGGAAAGCAGGTTTGGGGTGTTTGGGGCTCAAACCTGCTGAGGGCTCAGTCCCATCCTCTTTCCAGCTCCTCGCAGCAGCAAGGGCAGGCAAGCACTTACAATAATGAGGTATTCAGCACTACACCTTTTAACTCCCCAAATGATTAACTTGCAGCAGATTAGAGCTGGGAGGACTATTTAATTAACAGACACGTCAAGCTTGCTTATGAGTCATTTAAAAAACCACCCTAATGATTGACTTGTTAATATGGAAGAAATCAATTAGATTTTTTTTTATTCCTCCTCTGAAGTTTTTGGATCCAGCCAAAAGGATGGAGGAAGAAAGGATGCTGGGATTCAGCAGAGCTTTATTCTTTACAGAGGAGGCTGCAGGAACAGCTTGAGGCAGGGATTTGGAGGGTTTATGGGAGGCAGGGACTGAGCTCTGTCCCAGGATGCAGAGGAGGATGTGAGCAGCCCCTCAGCACCAGGTTGGTTGTGTGGCAGGAAAGCTTCCCTGCCCTCCCTCAATCCCCTCATTCCCTCCAGCAGGGCCAAGTTCCAGGTGTTCCACCACCCCTTCCCAAAGCCCTTTACCCTGAACTGACTGTGGCTTTCCCAGAAGAGTGGATGGGAAGGGGGGTGCAGGGAATGCTTATGGCTGGGGAAACAAAGCTGGGGGTGACTCTGGGGCTGCTGGGGGAGGTGGGTGATTGCAGAGAGGTCTGATGGCAGGTGGGTTACGCACAGGTCCTGCAGGTGCTGGATTAATGATGAAAACACAGTGTGGCTTGGGCAGGAAAGGCTGGACCTGAGCAGGAATTGTCTGCTCAGGGAACAGTTGGTGAGTTCAAGGGCAAAGAGGATTTGGCAGGATTTGGGAGGTGCAGCCAGTGTGGCTCAGAGAGCCCCAAACTCATCAGGGTCCGTAGAGATATTCAATGCACCATACCAGTGTCAGGACACAGGAGAGCTGGCTCGACCCTCCTGCCCCCTGGGGAAAGCCCACGAGGGGTTAAATGCCTTTCTCACACACAATTATGTATTGCTGTCTTCGGAGTCTGACTTAATGCACAAAACCCCTGATTGCTCAAGTCGTAGATTGCCTCTTGACATTAATTACTATGTAAATCCGGCAGATTAACATTGTCAGATGATGAGTGGCAAGTCTCACTCGCAGTCAGTCTCCCAGGAGCGCAGCAGTTGCACAAGTTGCCATAGCGATTTTTTCCTCTTGGAAAAAAAAAAAATAAACGGTAATAGAATAAACTCAAAACAAGCTGACACATCCCTGTGCTCCCACCAGGAGCTGCTGCTCTCCTGCTGATCCCAGAGCCTCAGCTGGACCCTGCTGGGGCAGATGTTGCATTTTGACCCATCAGTGGGTTCAGTGGGTTTAATGCTCTTCAAGTGCCTGTCTGGCTCCTCTTGGTGCTTCATGCCTAAACGACCATGATGGGGAGGTTCATCCTTACTCCTCAGGAGCTGCCTGGCTCCTGCTCCCCCAGATTTGGTCATTCTGTGCCCACCCCTCGTGCTGCTGGGCATGATGCAGGCAGGCAATGTGGTGCTTTTGGGAGAACAGAAAGCCCGTCTGGGTCTGCTTGAGGAGGAGATTTGATGTTGTTATCCCAGTCTCTGAAGCCAAATAGTGAAAAGGGGAAAAAACCCTAGTTTTTCACTCGAGATTAAAGATGCATGAGCAGAACGAGCAGGGTTGCTCACCAAGGAGTCAGGGGCTTTGAAGGTGAGCTGAAAGCTCACTACATAAATTGATAAAGTGCCTCAGATCTCTGGTCAGGAGAGCACAGGCAGCCAGCTGCAAACCTGGCTGTGCTGGGGGTGCTTTGGGGTGGCCCCCAGCCCTGTGCCCTGGGTCATGTCAGCCTGAACTGCAGGTGGGTGCCTGGGGAGCTCCTGGGGCTGCTGTGCTCCAAGGTGTCCTTGGTGGCAGTGACCTCCTGCAGGTCACTGAGCTCAAAGGGACTGAAACAGGGATCCCCCAGGGCTCCAAATCCCACTGCTCCTGCAGGTCACTGAGCTCAAAGGGACTGAAACAGGGATCCCCCAGGGCTCCCAAATCCCACTGCTCCTGCAGGTCACTGAGCTCAAAGGGACTGAAACAGGGATCCCCCAGGGCCTCCCAAATCCCACTGCTCCTGCAGGTCACTGAGCTCAAAGGGACTGAAACAGGGATCCCCCAGGGCTCCCAAATCCCACTGCTCCTGCAGGTCACTGAGCTCAAAGGGACTGAAACAAGGATCCCCCCAAACCCCCCAGAACCCCCAAATCCCACTGCTCCTGCAGGTCACTGAGCTCAAAGGGACTGAAACGGGTCCCCCGGGACCTCCCAAATCCCACTGCTCCTGCAGGTCACTGAGCTCTCAGGAACTGAAACAGGGATTCCCCCAGGGCTCCGGGAATCCCACTGCTCCTGCAGGTCACCCAGGTCCCAGGAACTGAAACAGGGATCCCCCAGACTCCCTACCCCCCGCCAAATCCCACTGCTCCCTCAGGTCACTGAGCTCTCAGGGATTGAAACAGGGATCCCTCCAGCGCTCTTCAGACCCTCCCAAATCCCACTGCTCCCTCAGGTCATTGAGCTCAAAGGGACTGAAACAGGGATCCCCCAGGGCTCCCCAAATCCCACTGCTGCAGGTCACTGAGCTCAAAGGGACTGAAACAAGGATCCCCCCAGACCCTCCAGAACCCCCAAATCCCACTGCTCCCCCAGCTCTGAGACCTGAGATCAGCCTGTGCTTCCAAAGGACAGACTGTGGGTTTGGGGATGCTCTGCAGCACCTCTGTGTGCCCCGAGGGAAGCCGCACGACAGAGGTTGTTTATTGCCTTTGAAAGGCAAGAATATGTTTCTCATCCATGTTTCTCATCCACGTCTAAAAATACCAGACGCGTTGCCCCGACTCTCCTCTTGAGCGCTAATGACGGAGGAGCGACGTCTGTATCATAATGGATGAGAAACAAGCGCCTCTGTGCCCGTGAGAAGGCTGATTATTTTACTGGCAAGATACATTTAAAAATGCCTTGTGACATAAAGTAACATTAATGTCAGCGCGGCGCCTCCGGGGAGCCTTGCTGCTGTCACCCTGATTAAATTAGCGCGTTCCCTGCATCCAGAATCTCATCAATATTCATGTGGGGTGTGCCCGAGCCAGGCTGCTGCTGCTGGCGGCCCCGAGAAGGAGTAGCCTCAGCCGCGGGGTACAGGAGGGATCTGGGGGTGCTTGCCCTCCTGGCAGTGCCTGACCATCCCCTTCTCTACCCCCAGCCTGAAGAGGAGCAGGGATGTTGTCAGATCTGCATCCTGGAGTGAGGCTCCATAGCGAATTCCTGCTTGGTCCGTGGGATCTTCTTTCAGCAAAAGAGAATTTTTGGGGTGCAATGAAAACACGCCAGACCCCCATCTTTGGCTCGGTGATTCTCGCTTTCAGAAGTGCCAGCCCGTGGGAATTCTGGCTGGAATGCTCGTGCCTGGAGGGGCTGCCCGGATCTCCTGCCTCTCCTCAGAAGGTAATTATCCTGCTGGGTGAGGGAGCTGGACTCACCCTTGTTCACACTGGGAGCAGACACTCACCTGAAGCATTGCCTGTAGGACCACAGACTGGTTTGGGTCAGAAGGAACCTTAAAGCCAAGCCCAGGGACACCTTCCACCCTCCAGGACTATCCCAGGATGCTCCAAGCCCCATCCAACCTGGCCTTGAGTGATGGGGCAGCCACAGCTTCTCTGGGCAACCTGTGTCAGGGCCTCACCACCCTTCCAGGAAATAATTTTTTCTCAATATCTAGTCTAAACCTATTGTCCTTCAATTTAAAACCATATTTCTGGTGCCCCCAGCTCCATCCTCAGTTCAGGGCTGACTTGCCAAGCTAGCACTGGTACTGCTCCTGCTGCCACTGCCCACAGCATGGATCCTGTGAGCTCCCAGAGCCCAGGGGTCAGTGTAGTTAAACAACGTTTTTAAAACTGAACTCCCTGGGAACTTGTTATTCCAGGATTCCAGCCATTAAGGACTTGTTCATATTTATGAAATAATTAATAGATGCACCACTGTTCTTTAATAACTCATGTAAAGTTGTGCTGGAGAAGGCAGCACTGGGCATTCTGCTCGGAGCAACTCAGAGCAGGAGGAGCCCTTAATTATGTATTAAACACACACAGATTTATTACACAAAGTTATGAAAAATAAAGGCATTTAATTTAAGAAATAACGAGACTTCCTGCTACCTGGAGAGCCATGTTAACGAGGCATCTGGCTGTGGAGCTCTGCTCCAAGGAAAAACATTTACAGAGGGTCTGGCCCCATTGTGGTGAGCTCGTTCTTTATGTGGGAGATTCGGTGCTCACCTGGTGGGTGTTGGGAAGGGCAGGCAGGGCACATATGGTGTGCATACACACACATGATGTTTTCTGGGAGCTTTCCCAGCCCCAGCTCCTCTCCATGAGCACAAGATGCTCCTTGGCTCCAAGGACCCCCCATGCAGGTGCCCCCAGTGCAGGCTGAGGTCCTGGTGGCAGCTCACGCACAAGCTGCTGCCCAAACAATGATCTGTATTTTCAATTTTCTGAAAGCTTGTGTTTCCATCTTAAAAGATGTTGTTTCCTGCTTTTTGACCTGAATAAAGTGAAAGACGATAGAACCCAGATGAAATATATATCTGCATTAATCTCACACAGTCTCATGCTGCTTCCAGGTGCTGCAGCAGGAGCAGATCCAGTTGCAATCAGATGCACACCTGGGTCTGACTGATTGCTACTTTGATTTAACAGCATTAAGTGCTGCTGTGAAATACAGCTGGTCCCAGTGCAAGGAGCTCCGCTTCACCCTGGGAAGGTGGTGGAAAAGCTCAGGGGTGAATTTTCCCTGAGAAACGTCCATGGCAGGGGAGGGTGTGACCCTGTCACCTCCAGACATCAGAAGACGACAGTGGGGTGGTCACAGAATCTCTGCTCCAGGCTGGGCCATGCAGCTGCTGCCAGCTGGGCAGAGTGGTGCTGTGCCCTGCAGGATTCTGTTCTGCCCAGAAGGATGATGCTGTGATGAAGGGGATGATGCTGTATTGACCAGGAAGATGCTGTGCCCAGCGGGATGATGATGTGCTGGGCAGGATTCTGTTCTGCCCAGTGGGATGATGCTGTGCCCAGCGGGGTGTTCCTGTGCTAGGCAGGATTATGCCACCTCAGCACTTCGACAGGCACTTCCACCCGGATTTTGGCAGCAGGAGCAGCTGCCCAGAGCTCACAGTGGGAGCAGTCCAGGCTGGGTTGACCCGGGAGCTGCCATCTCAGCCAGCACAGAGCATTCACTTTGCTTTGTATCTCCTTAGGTTCTCCCTGCAATTTGCATTTCAAAACCTCTCCTGCCTGTGTCCCCAGAAAGGCCTTGTGCAGCCACAGGAGCTTGAGGCCAAGGTTAGGGGCACTCACAGCCCTCACAGGCACAAATCCCTGCCAGGGGCAGCTGGATCCCCCAAGCCAGATCCCAGAGCCAGGTATGGGGGGGCTCCAGCTGTACTGGGGGAAGGAGAGGGAGAAATTGGATTCAGAGGCAGCAAATGCAGCTCCCCAGAATGGATGTACATTTTCATTATGCACTGAGTAATTGGTGGTAATACAAGAGATATGGGCAGTATCATTATAGACCAGGCTGTGCTGGAGATGGATTATCGTCATCTGTCATTATCTGGGCTTCCTTGTGGCTGCTAAAATTGTAGAACATGAATTTTAATAACCCTGGAAGGCAAGAATCATTTTCTTTTGTCACTTAACAACTTGGCCTCATTCACTGATACCTTTAAATAAGAAGGGGGGATTAATTTTAGTGGGATAAATGTAGACCTGGTTGTTTCCTTCTCTCTTCATTTGCAAAGGGGCCCCCTTTGATGCCTGACAGCTTCCAAGGAAATTGCAGATAATGGGGACAGGATGTCAGTGTGGAGCAGGGGGCACAGGATCACCCAGGAAGGGCACTGATGGCACTGGGAACCACCTGAGCCTCAGGCAGTCTTGGCCAGGAGGTTTGGGCAGAATCAGAGCCATCAGGTGCTGCAGGGACCCCAACCTTCTGTCCCATCTCCAGGGCACAGACATTTTCCAGGAGCCAGGGAGGTGTGTCACTCCTGACCCCCCTGGACACTGTCAGGATCATTTGTGGAGTGTTTCATTTGTCACTCCTCTTGGCCATGGAAAAAGCCAGCAGCAGGAGAGGGACAAATCAAATTACAAGGCAGCTAATGAAAATAATGGGGAATAAAGCACTTTTAGAGGCTGCTTGGTTGGATTCCTATTTCCCTGTGTCACTGGAGTTCAAGCGAGGATGTTTATAACCTCACAAAGATATTTCATTACCTTTGTGATTAGCTCAATTGACCATGGATTTTTTGCTCTCACAGATCTGAGCCCTTGGAAGAGGAGAAGTGCCAACTCCAAGTCACATTCCCATCCCACAGCTCGAGCACCTGGAGCCCCCTGTTCCTTTCAGGGGCCTGGCACTGGCAGCATGTTCCAGAGTGATAAGGGTGGGGAATGAAGGGGGTCTCCCTGGACAGCACAGCCAAGAGGGGTGGTTCATACAGCAGGAGAGCAGTTGGGAGAGCTTTGCCCCTTTTCCATGCAATGCTCCAGCCACTCCAGCCACGAGCAGCTGTCAGTGCCTGCCTGGGCTGGCAGCCCCTACCTGCAACTATTGACTCTGAGTAAATAATCCCCAGGTATCCTTTTCTCCTGATAAAAGCTGGTTTTTTCTATTATTGTCAGAGGTGTTTATTAGAGCAGAAAAATAATAGTGCTTTGCTTGCAGCCTGATTGCCGGGAAGTGTTGGGAGTGGCCACACAGCCCCGACAGCTGGGATCAGACTCAGACGTGCTGCCTGGCACCACAGGCACAGCGTGTTGAGGGGCTGTGCTGGGCAGGTGAAAAACCCCTGCCCAGGTGGTTTGATGGGAAGCAGCATCAAAGAGAAATTTCTTTCAGCAGTGGCAGAAGGAGAAGATGCTTCACAAGTCTGAGCTCTGGAGTGAATCAGCAGAAAAGAGCAGGAGTTTCCAGGAGTATGAGGGGTGAGAGGCTGGTACAGGTACATGGGGAGGTTCCTCTGCCACAGACCTGTCCAAAGAGGCAGGAATTTAGGGGCAGGCAAGTTCTAGGTGGTCTCATGGAGGATCTCTCCCTCTTGCCCATCCACCCTGTCAAACCCTCTGCCAAGCTGGAGCTGCAGCCCCTTGGCACCACTTTGGCATCTCGAAGAGTAGAGATGAATAATGGCAGCACACCCTGCCCCTCCTCCCCCTCCCCATGCCCATCAGGGCCTCCCCAGATCTGCCACACAGAAATTAATCCTTCTGCCTCATTAATTGCAGGAATGTGTCGGGAGCTGTTCAAGGTCAGCCTCTAGGACCCCTGCCATCAATCCTCTCCAATTTGCAGCTGCCTCGTTGGGGAGGAACAGGCAGCAGCACAGCAGGGACAAGCACTGGGACATCTCCAGTATTTGGGTGACCAGAGCCTGCAGACACAGGAGGGTCCTAGATGGGTTTCTGTCCCAGGAGTGGCTCCATGCTGGCAGGCTGCCCATGTCCCCCTGTCCCCTGGTGATGCCATCAAGAGCCAAGGGTCCTCTTCTGACCACCTCTACCTCACAAGAGTGACTTGATGGAGACCCCTCTGCTCCCTCCTCATTGCTGATAGCTGAGCAAGTCTGAATTAATTACATTGGGCACCAATTAACCAGCTCTCCTCACCCATTAGAGACTACAGAAGTTTTTGCACTTAGATCCTGCATCTTATGTGACTGGCAATATTCTATTTTTTAGGGAATGAAAAGAAGAAAGGGAAAATCCCTTTAGAGGAGCCAGGTTTTGCTGTCTGCAGAGCTGATACACATCAAGAATGTACTTTATTCTGTTTAAGAGCAAGGTCCACCCAGCAGGGATGGGAACAGAAATGTAGCTGAGAGCTCCCAGCACCGAATGTGGGGCTGCTGCCTGTGGACTGCAAGCACAGCTGCCCACAGGGTCTGGCCATGCCCACAGGCTGCTGCCCAATGAACTGGTCCCCATCCCACGCACTGCAACCAGGAAAAACCCTGCAGCTGCTTCCCCTTTCCCCCTTCCTCCTTGCCTGACAGCCTCAGGCTTGGGAAGCTCTTACGTCACGAACTGGGAGCCGCTGTCCCATCACTCACCCCAAATCCTGCTTCATGAGCATCCCCCCTCTTTCCAAGCTGTGCTCCCTTTGCTGTCCTCCACCATGGCCTGTGTCACCACCTGCCTCTGCACACTGGGACCCTCTGTCACCCAGCTGGCTCTCACACCCCAGCAGCCCCCTCCCCACACATCCTGCTGCCCCAGCCCCTCTGCCAAGCTGGCCGGGACCCACGGCTCAGGATCTCTGCAGGGTTGGCACCCTGCACCCTCCTCGTATTCCTGTCCCATCCCAGGGATGGGATCTGTGAACTTGTGAGCGTGACTCAGCGCCGAAGGGGAACTGAGAGCGCTGTCAGGAGGCACGTCTGCTCCATCCCCGCTCGCAGGCGGCTGTCCTGGCTCGGAGCCCGCCGGGACGAGCCCTTTCCCGGTCGAGGTGAGCCCGAGGACAGGCGTGCGCTGGTGTGGGATGCGGGGTCCCCTCGCCACCCCGGACCCCAGCGGCGGCGGCGCTTGCCAGTGTCCAGCTGGGTGTTTGCAGCGCTGCGCCCTCGGTTCCCACGGGGATGCCCACGTCGCCATGGCTACCCACGGATATTCCTGCTGATAAACAGCCTGCACGGCACCGGCTTCCGTCCCGAAGCGCTGCGGGTTGCTACATCCCAGGGAAAGGTTGCGAGGGCAGCTCTCTCGGCCCGGGCAGGCAGCGGGCATCGGCCCCCTGGCCCAGCCCAGGCTGCTGAGCCCCCACCCCAAGCCCCACGAGGAGCCTGACCCGTTACAAGCAGGGCAGATTTGGGGGAAAGTGCCTTTGCTTGGACTGCCGGGCTTGTGAGATCGGTGGTGAGAGCTCCCGAGCCATTCCCTCCGGCCAGTGCCCAGCTCTCCAGGAGGCAAAGCCAGATCTCCCCGGGCTGGTCCCCCACAACACCGAGACACCCTGCTCCCAGGGGGCTGCTCTGTCCCCCCCGATTTTGGCACTGTGAGCACTGTAGCGTGCTGTGGAGATGAAACACCGCCCCAATCCCAAGAGTAAACAGCTCTTTGCACAACAGCCGCCGTGGTTGCGAAGTCTGTGAGTGTGTGGAGGGTTGAGCAATGCTCTGTTTACCGCCCATGCCAGCCTCATCCCGCCAGACACGGGATTCCCTGCCCGGGCTGTGCTCCAGCCTGGCACGGGTGGGCACAGCAGCTCGGCACGGCCCTCAGGCAAGGAGCTGTTGAAATAACCCGGGTTAATGGTCACTACTGGGAGATACTGGTGGGAACATCATATCATGGGCTGCCCTCGGGCATCTTGCTGGCCACTCACCCTGGGGCAAGCTGGACTGCGTGGACGTGGACATGGACACAGGCTTGGGAATGTGAGCTGCTCCCAGGTGGCATCACACTGTGTTAGCAGCCACAGCTGGACTTGCCTGCTGCCCCTTGGGTTGCTCATTCCCTGGCCCACGGCCTCCTGCCACTTTCCCCAGATCACGTTCTTCTGCCATGTCCCCCAGCCCAGCCTGGCGGCCCCAGGGCATTTGCAGTGAGGAACTGTCTGTGCCACATCCCGGCTGTGCCAAGCCTGTCCCTGGAGCGGGCAGGGTGGAGGCTGGGCGCTGCTCGGGGTGTCCGTGTCCCCTGGGCTTTCCTGCCTGGGGCGGGCGAGGGGGTCGCAGACTTCAGGGAAGTGTTTTGCAATCACCTTCTTCAGAGCATCACAGCAACTAACGGCCCTGGTTTTGAGGAACTAACGGGGAAAGCAGCATGTTAGCAAACAGACGGAGCACGGCCAGCCGGCAGCTGGAGCCTGGCACTCGGAGCGGACAGTGAGACGGACACACAGAGGAGAGGCAGGGATGGAGGCGAGGTAGGGGTGGAGGTGACGTAGGGGTGGAGGTGAGGTAGGGGTGGGTCGCACTGAGCAGCATCGGTCTGGCTGCTCTACCCCATCCCCTGCCCGGGACAGCCGCACGTGCTGAGTGCTCAGGGGTAGCCGCTGTCCCACTGTCCACACTCGAGTGCTTTGTCTCCCTCTGGATTTTGGCTTAGGGGGTGAGGAGCTGTGCGCACCCGGAGCTGGGCACACTGTGAGCAGCCCCTCCTGGGCCACCAAAATGTCTGGGACCCATCAGGGCCACAGGATGCGGGCACGGGCAGAGGCAGCAGCGCTCTCAGGGCCATTCCCAGAAGCAGGCAGGGAAAGCAGCTGAGAAGGGCAGCCGGGAAGGGCGTGGGCAGGACCCCGCAGCTCCGGCCAGTCCCGCTCTGCTGCTGTCGGTCATTCGCTTCCCTCTCGCAGCTTGTCGCCCTCCGCCGCCCTCACCCGCCCTCAGACCGCAAATCTCTGCCCGGCAGCGGCTGGAGATAGTGGAGATAAAATCAGCCCGTGCGTGCGGCCGGGCACAGGCTGCTGTGCCCGGGATGGGGCGCGGGGCCCGAACAGTGCCGGCGCTGCGGAGGGACCCGCTCTCCGGGGTCTCCACCCTGCGCTTCCCACGGCGGCGGCTGTGGCGGCGCGGGAGCCGAGGCGGGGGCGGAGGTGTCAGAAGAGCTGCGGGAAGGGCTGACGCTGACAGCGAAAGGATATTCTGCTACAGGAAGCGCCGGTGACAATGGAGCCCGGCTCCTTCAGCCCACCTCGTCCCCAGCCCTTGCCGACCCCCAGGACAAGCCGCTTTCTGCGTTCCAGGAGTCACGGAGGACACCACGACCAGGCGCGGTGCTGGGACACCCCTCCTGCTCCTGCTCCTGCACTTGGGCGGTGAGTGCGCTCCCTCCTGCCCTGTCCTGTCCCACAGCCCCACCATCCTCAGCACCCTGCGCCCACCCGGGCTGGCCGGGACCGGGGGGCGGCAGGAACGGCGGCAGCGCAGCGGGCACGGGCAGGATGGGGCCTGGCACGTGCCGGTGGCTTGCCCAACGCTCGGCTCTTCCTCTCCAGAGACGGGGGGCCCGTCTAAGGGAAGAGGCTCGTCTTTATGTCCTGCCTGGGCACTGAGGACCTGAGGTGGCTTTGTCACAGCTGTGCCCAGGATATGACATATTTTTCCTGCCCGCAGGGACACTGGGCTGCGCCTCGGTGAGTGTGCACCCCCCCATTGTGCCCCTGGGCTCGGCTGTCACGGCGTCCTGCATCATCCAGAGAGAGCTCTGCAACGGCTTGGAGCAGGACAAAGTCCGGATCAGATGGATGCTGGACAACAAGCTTGTGGCTGGGAGCCAGCAGCAGGGTCCGGGGGACACAGAGGTGTCCAACCTCACCCTGCCCCGCTTCAACCACACGCATGCCAGGCTGTGGTGCTGTGTGGAGTGGAATGGGACCAAGCAGCGCCTTAGCATGGCCGAGATCAGGGCGGGCTGTAAGTCTGCCAACCACTGTAAACCACTACAGGTCACCCTCCTCCCCAGCAGGGACGGGCACTTGCTCAGGCTCTTTCCTGGTTGCTCTTCCCCAGACCCTCCTGCAAAGCCCCTCAACCTCAGCTGTTCCCTGAACCTCAGTGACTATGGGCTGACATGCCAATGGGAGCAGGGAACCGACAGCCACCTCCCCACCAGCATCATGCTGAAGTGCACGGGGTAAGTCCCAGGACCGTGGTCCCCTGCCAACCCCATAGCCAGCCTCATCCTCTCCCAGAGGAACCCCAAGCCCACTGCTCTGCCTGCTGTAGGAGCAGAGGGCAGGCAGTGACAGGCTACACCCCACGGGGAGGGCACAGCCACTGCACGGTGCCACGCCGGCTGCTCCAGCTGTACCGGCAGATGGAGATCTGGGTGTCTGCCACCAATGCCCTGGGCACAGCCGAGTCAGAGCATCTCCACATCGACCCCATGGACGTGGGTGAGTGACAGCACACAGGTCAGGGGCCAGGGAAGCTCGTCAGCAGTGACAGGGGTATTAAAGTGGCATTAAAGCAGGTTGGGCCTTGAGGTCACATTTTACGGGCAGGTCCCATGATGAATGTGCTGCCGGGATGAATTGCTGCCAGCGCTGCATTACAGAGCGAGCGGCGTGTGCGGCGGGTTATGAACTGCCAGTTGACCTGCTGCACTCCACAGCTCCTGCAGCAATTGATTACCCATTTATTCAGCAGGTCTATTAATAATGGATCCAGTGCCTATAAACTATTTATAAAAGGAGCCTTCCCAGATGGAGAGACTTATCCTCCCTGACCTGGGGCTGGGGAAGGGCTGGCCAGGAATCAGCTGAGCCGTCCCATGGCTGTGCCACACTCTTGCTCCCAAGCAAACCCAACTGTGGGGTGTTCCAGACACCAGGCCCCATGGAATCTGTTTTCTCTGCAGAGCTGTGCCTGTGTTGTGCTTGTGAGCATTACTCCATCCCAAGCAGGGACACATACCAGCTCCTGTCCCTTGCCACCAGCCATTCCTCTAAATGTTTAGGGGTGGTTTACCCTCATTTCTTGCTGCAGCACCCTGGCTGCAGCTCCTGGCATTAATAATAGGCACATGTGAGGTCGTGGCTCTGGGCACTGCTTGCCGCACACCTTTCCAACTCATCCCTGCTCTTCCTACAGCCAAGCTGGACCCCCCAACCCTGCAGAGCATCCAGTCCATCCCCTTCCTGACGGACTGCATTGCTCTGGCCTGGGATGCAGCATGGGGCACAGAGCACATGGAGCTGCAGTGTGAGCTGCATTACCAGGCTTCCTGAGAACCCTGCCTGGGCCCTGGTGAGTGCTGCTGGGGCGGTGGGACCAGGCAGGGAGGCCGGGACCCTCCCTCTGCTCCAAGCAGTGGGAGAGGAAGTGTCCCCATGTGGGTGGGACAGCAATGTATCCCCCCGCGCCCACACCAGGGCCAGCCCCTGCCTGAGGCAGGAGCCGGCACATCTCTTGTTCCGGCTGCCGCCAGGTCACCGGCATCATGGGCCGGGCCGGCACCGCGCAGCGCTGCGGCTTCCTCTTCGGCACGCAGTACCACTTCCAGATGCGGTGCCGGCGGAACTCAGCATCGGCGCTGGCTTACTGGAGCGAGTGGAGCCCGGGCAGGAACTACACCACCCACGAGAAAGGTGAGTGTGAATCACTCAGGGGGTCACCTCTGCTTGAGCTGGCGGCACAGCCCTGGGGACACGCAGCACAGCGCTGGGGACACACGGCACAGTGCTGGGGACACGTGGCACAGCTCTGGGGACATATGGCACAGTGCTGGTGGCACAGCCACACGGGCTCCTCTCAGTCTCTCCCACTCCTCTCCCGTTGCAGCCCCCACAGGGAAGCTGGACGCATGGTGGGGGGCTCAGCTGGCCCCGGACAGGGGAACGGCTGGAGGTGCAGCTGCGCTGGAAGGTGAGCAGGGGCGGGCAGGGGGCGCGGGAGATGCGGGGCATTGCCTGAGATCCCCGCAGGGAAAGACACCCGCACACCCTGCCCGCACCCAGGCCCCAAGGCAGGGAGAGGCCAACGGGCGTGTGCTGGGCTACCGCGTCACCCTGAGCCCCCGGAGGAGGGGCAGGGACCCCCCCACCGTCTGCAACACCACCCACACCCAGTGCAACTTCTCGGTGCCCGCGGGGGCCAGAAGGGTCTATCTCTCAGCCTACAACAGCGCCGGCGAGTCGGCACCGACCGAGGTCGCGCTTCTGGAGAGGAAAGGTGAGGGCAGCGCCCGAACCTCCGCGTGCTCCCCGGGGCTCTGCTCCCCCCCGAGCAGGCTGCCATGGGGCGCACAGCCAGGGCGAGGAGAGGGCAGACTCCCAACCCGGGCGCACAGGGGGTGATGTGGGAGAGGTGCTCCCCTCTCCCTCCATCCCAGCTGCTGGTTCCATGCAGGTCAGCCCCTGACCGGGCTTCGGGCCGTGCCCGGGGGCGAGCTCAGCCTCTGGGTGCACTGGGAGGCGCCGCTGGCCCCAGTGGTCGCCTACGTGCTGGAGTGGCAGCGGGTGACAGAGGAGCCTGGGCACTGCAGCGCGTGCTGGCAGAGGAGCGTGACGGGGCAGCCACCAAAGCCCTTATCCAGGGTAGGTGGGGGCTGCCAGGGGGTCCTGACCTCCTGGTCACCTGTCCCAGGGGGCTGGCACCCATCCTGACCAAACCAGGACCAAGCCCTGCCCCAGCTCACTCCCCACCCTTCCTCCTTCTCCCTGGATCCACCCCGAGGGTAGGTGGGCTGGTGCTATAGGGCAGGGTTGGAGCAGCAGCCAGTGCCCTGAACTCCCGGCCCCCTCTGCTCTCCATTGTAGATGGCATTGAGCCTTTCCAGCAGTACAACATCTCACTGTACCCCCTCTATGAGGACACTGTCGGGGTGCCCATCCACACCACCGCCTACTCCCAGCAGAAGGGTATGTGGGAAGGGTACCCCACCACCAAGACCCTGCCCTTCCAAAAGGAGGAACGACCCCTTCCCCATGTACTCCCTAATCCAGGGGCTGTACCAAAAAGCTCAGCTTGTGGGGACTGGATTTGTCTCATCTCTGAATGTGCTCTCAGCTCCCCTACAGCACGGGCAGGTCCTGGCACCCACACCTTGGGAGTGGGACACCCCCCATCAGTTCCCACCCCAGGCAGTGGCTCTGCTCAGCACTTGGTCCCCTCCTTGTCCTGCTCTTTCCAGCACCATCCCATGCCCCGAAGCTTCACCTGAAGAGGATCAGCAAGTCAGAGGCTGAGCTGTGCTGGGAGCCACTGCCAGTGGAGATGCAGAACAGTTTCATCACCAGCTACACCATCTTCTGGGCCAACAGCATCACCAACGAGGCCAGTGAGTCCTGCCCGCAGCACCACTGACCTCGCCCACTGTCCCATCTCAGTGTGCTGGGTGGAGATATCAGGAGACCCTGAGATCTTCTCAGAGAGGGTCAGGGGATTTTCTGGGTCCCTCACAGGGCTCCCTGCTAGCAGAGACCGGAGGGGCTGTGCAGGTGGGGGGATTCTGCCACACCATCAGCCCTGTGTGTCCCCAGGTGCCACCGTGAATCCTTCCCTCAGCTCCTTTGTCATCCGTGGGCTGAAGCCATCAACCCTGTACAAGGTGCACATCATGGCATCCACGGCTGCCGGCAGCACCAACGGCACCAGCCTGACGCTGGTGACCAGAGTCCTGGGTGAGGGCTGCAGGGGAAGGGGGAAATGGGAGGGGACCTGCAACCCCCGGTGCTGCCCTGGCCTCATGGCACAGCACAGCTGGCAGTGCCTGCTGCAGCTCCCTGTGACCCTGTCCCCCTTCCCAGATGACACCGAGATCCAGTTCCTCTTCCTGACCCTGGGGCTGGTCTTTGTCGTGCTCATGGCGTTGCTCATCTGCTTCCAGAAGAACGAGCGGTGAGTACCAGCGCCCTGCCCCAAGCTGAGCTGGGACAGGGGTGCTGACATCTCGCGGGAGCTTGGCCCCAGTCCAGCACTGAGGCCACCCATTCCAGCCCGCCCCGCTGAGTCCCCCCATCCCCGTGGTCCCCAGGATGAAGGAGCAGCTGTGGCCCAGTGTTCCCGACCCTGCCAACAGCAGCCTGGGCAAGTGGGTGCCAGCAGCGGTGCCGCAGGTGAGACCGGCTGCTCCCCAGTCCCCACCCAGCACGTCCCCACTGTGGGGGACAGCAGGGGCAGGTGGCACCGGCTGTGACCTCCCGCTGGTCCCCAGGAGCCGCTCCAGGTCCTGGCCACGAGGGAGCCCGGCCCGGCCGCCATCTCCACGGTCACTGTGCTGGAAGGGGAAGCGGGGAAGCAGCCGGGAAAGGAGCACCCCGCCCTGCCCGCCGCCCTCCCGGCGCTGCCCCGGCCCTACGTGCGGCAGGAGGGGCCTGGGGAACCCGTGCAGTACGCGCGGGTAGGGGGTGCGGGCTACCGGGGCCAGCGGCTGCTCCCCGAGCCTGCTCCCCGCTTCTACGAGAACCTGCGAGGAGGCGGCGGCGGCGCGGGTGACTGGGGGTTCCTCGAGGAGCCCCCCGCCACCTTCCCGCTGCTGCAGGGGCTCCGCATCGGCGGGGCCGAGGAGCTGCACGAGTGCCGGGCGGACTAGCGCGGGATGGAGCCGGGCAGCCACACCCGGCTGCGGAAAGCCCGGGATGCGGGATCCACCCGCGGGGCTCCAGGCGCGCCCCGGGGCGCTGCCCGGCTCCACCCCGCTCTGTGTGTGCGTCCTCTCCCGACCGTCTCCCTCCGAAATAAACGGGGACGTGCTGAGAACAACCCTGCGCCTCTGCGGGAAGGGGATGGGAAGGGAGATGGACGGGAATGGGGATGGGGACAGGACGGGAAGCAGGAACAGGACCGGGACACGAGCAGGACGGGGATGGGACCGAGACGCGGATGGAGATGGGGGTGGGGACGGGACCGAGACGGGGACAGGACGAGGATCGGGACTGGGACGAGGACAAAGATGAGGACGGAGGACGAGTTCAGGTAGGGAACGAAATAGAGAAGGGGACGGGACCGAGACGCGGATGGAGATGGGGGTGGGGACGGGACCGAGATGGGGACAGGACGGGGATCGGGACCGGGACGAGGACAAGGATGAGGACAGGTAGGGGACGAAACAGAGGAGGGGACAGGAGCTGGACGGGGACGGGGACGGGGACGAGGATGGGGACAGTCAGAGGTCCGGGACGGGAGAGCAGCAGGATCCGGGGCCGCCATCGACGCGCTCGGCGCTCGCTGCCCGCCCTGTCCCGGCACTCGCTGCCGCGCCTGCGCAAGATGGCGGCGCCAATGGCGGCGTGTCGGTGAGCCCGGGCCATGTTGTCGCTGCTGGGCCGCGGCCTGGCCGGGCCGGCCCGCGCCGGGGCCGTCGTGCTGGGCAGGGCAGAGCCCGGTGAGGGGCAGGGGGGGGCTCGGGAGGCCGCTGGGAGAGAAGGCGGAAAGGGAAGAGAACCCCGCTGGAGGAACTGGGGAGGAGCCGCCGCCGGGGTGGGAGCTGAGGGTGCGGGGAGAGGGGCGGTCTGGGGGTCGGGGTGGCCCGGGGGCGCTCAGGGGGCCACACACCGGCCTCATGGTCTGTGTCACCTGGAACGAGACGGGGCCGGGTGACTCGGGGGTACCCGGGGTGCGGCTGGGGAGGGGGCGCGGGCAGGGGGTGGCCGAGCCGGGCACGGGCGAATGGCCTGAAACAGACCCCGATTCCAGCAGCATGGGCCTGAAAGCGCAGCTGGAGAGTTTGTTCTTGAAAGGTCAAAGAAGGATGAAGTCCCGGCTGATGCTGAATATTCTTGTGTGTACCAAGCTGTGTCTGACACAGCTTGTCCCCAGGTGTCACTGCCGCAGAGCTCTGACACTGGGGCGGCCCAGAGCAGCCTCTCCACATCGCTGATGAGATTGAGTTAATTCAGCAGTTAATTCAGCAGTTTAAACCCTCTAAATGGCCCCATTTCCTCACACTGCTCAGTGTGTGCAGTCTGTCCTGCTGCTCCAGCCTCAGCATTTGCTCACTGTCAAGCAGCACAGCTTGGTTGGTTTTAGCATCATGTGAGAGGCACACTGAACTATCTCACACTCCTCTGGGACTAAAGACCTGCCTGGTCGCTGTCAGAGTCTCAGTGCTCTGACCTCATACAGACTAAGCAGTATTTGATGAGTACAGAGCTGGAGAAGTGCACACAAGTCTGATATCTTTCTGTTTCTCCCCCCCCAGCCTGCAGTCCTGTGCTTCCAGACAGCCAGGGGCTATGCCAAAGCTGTAACAAAGAAGAAGAAAGGTACGTCAGGATCCACAGGACCAAATGTTTTGCTGTTGACATGCTCAGAGCTGTACCCTCATGGCACAGAAATCAATCCAGAAATAGTTCCTTGCAAGCTCAGGAGTTACTCAGGAGATTCCTTTCCTCCTGAATGTGCGAAAATGAACAATTGCCAGTAAATCCGTGAGACAGAAGATCTGTGAGGATGATGAGGCCCTGGTACAGGTTGCCCAGAGAAGCTGTGGCTGCCCCTGGATCCCTGGAAGTGTCCAAAGCCATGTTGGATGGGGTTTGGAGAAACCTGGGATAGTGGAAAGTGCCCCTGCCCATGGCAGGGAGTGAAATCAGATGGTCTTTAAGGTCCCTTCCAGCACAAACTATT
The DNA here is from genome assembly GCA_034336665.1 of Luscinia megarhynchos. Classification (NCBI taxonomy): domain Eukaryota; kingdom Metazoa; phylum Chordata; class Aves; order Passeriformes; family Muscicapidae; genus Luscinia; species Luscinia megarhynchos. The sequence continues at coordinate 3,841,893 of CM067585.1, forward strand.
TTGGTGTTCTGTGATCTGTGAGCTCGATGGATTGTTGTAAGCACATGTACACCATATTTTAAATCCAGAGCGCTGAAGGGAAGAGACTGAACCTCTTTTTACACTCAGTTCATGCCCTTTTGGCTGGATCTGCTCAGTTCTTGTTTGGAGCACACAGCCAGTTTCCTTCAGAATATTTCGCTCTGGTCTGGTTTGCAAGGTCAGAGCTCTGACTTTGTCCTACTCTTCCTCAAATGTTTATCTCTTTGTAGACATCCCCAGCCATCTGGATGACCTTCCTCCCACCATGCTGAAGAAGGATTATGCCAAGCTCCCAATAATGAACAGGTATGAACAGGGAGAGGGAATGGCTGCTCTCTCCAGGGGTTTGTATCTTACATCTAACCATAGTATTTGGAAGCTGTCACCTGCTCACTAATTAATTATTAATGCTCTGTGGGCACAAAAATTGCAAAGTCAGTTTGAAAGCAAATTTACAGGTACAGACTGTGGTCAGGGCTTGATTGTTTACTCCATGTGAGATCAAGTGCTGGTTGCCCAAGTCCTCTGTGGGCTTTGAAATTCATAAGAAAAAAACAACGAAATAATCTTGAAATACTAGAAACACTCGTCTTGCAAAGAATCTGTGCCTCTGTGTCTTGAACTCGGGATGGAGAATGTCCTTAAACAACTCAACATGAGTTCAACTGCTGCTGAATTTGGGCTCTAGGGCTCAGCACTGCTGTGCTCTGATGCAGAGCTGCTCGTGTGTGGTGCAGGGAGGGCCCCCAGTGGCCTGACTGTGACTTTCACTGCTTTCTGAAGGAACCAGTCTTAAAATTAAAGATTTTTGCAGCAAAACTACTCAATATTCCTGTAATCCGAGCCATGATTTTGCTTAGGAAAGTGAGCACCAGTTTATGGCTGTCAGGTTTGGGAGGGGAGGAGAGTCCCTGTAAATTTGTAGAGTAAATTAAAGCTGAGAAAAGTGAGTGTGTTCTGAGAACCTGAGTTCATTTCTGCTGTTAAATAGACTTGTTTCTAGTTTGTTTATAATCTAATTTGCCATCTCCTTGCAGTGTGGATGATGTAGTGAAACGGCTGCTGTCCCTGGAAATGGCAAGTCAGGTCAGTGTCATTCTGCTTGCTTAAAAAAAATAGATTTAATGAACACCTTAATGTGAGACTTGTCTACATTGTTAAAATATCTTTCCCATACTGTATTTTTAAGTAACTGAAAATATTAGGCTAATGAAATACAGTGATAAGTCTGGTTTGCTCCTAAAATTTATCACACTAAAGTGGTAACAATTGCACATTAAAATGAGAGAAGAAAGTGTTCAGGGGTGACAGGGCAATGAGCTGTTCTGTTGCTGCTCGTGGCTGACCCCCTATGTTCTAGAAACCATTGCACTGGACAGCAGATGTCCTTCAAGTTATTTTTACTTTCCATATGCCCAGAAAACAAACAGGTAGGAAAGTGGCACAAAGATCTCTATGCCATTCCTCTATGCTTGCCACTTCAGCTGAAAGAGATGTAAGAGCACTGACTAAAGATCTGAATTGCAAAGCCTTTATCTGGCTGTTTGGGAAGAGAGCTGAGTGTCTCTGACCTCTGTTCTGAGACAGTGACAACCTCTTTTCTGTGACCCACAGAAGGAGAAGATGAAGGTAAAGACACAGCAGCTGGTGGAGAAGGTCAGGAGGTCACCCAATGACAATGGCTCCTTTGAGGTGCAAGGCAAGTTCAAAAAAGGAAAGGGTATTGTTGGCAGATGGAAACATCTCTGCTTCAGCTGTTCCCACCCCAGCACTTTCAGTTTGCTGGATAATTCAGGAGAATCTCCTCCAGGAGAGCTGCTGAGAGCCAGGTACCCTGCAGGATGCCCTGCAGGACTGCACTTCCAGGTCTGGAAGTGTTGCAGAGGCTGCTCGGGTGCTTCCAAATTCCTGATCCACATCCACCCTCCAAAGGCAGTGTGTGCATGATTCTGCTTGGAGTGCTTCTGTGACATGAAGCACTGAGCTGCAACTCTTCCCAAACATGAGCCAAATCAGCCACGGAACCCAAATTTTTCTCTGCATCAGAGAGCTGTGGCTGAAACACAGTGAAGACAGTGCAGGGACAAAGGTCATGTTGCAACACTGGCAACTCCTTTGTCATCAGTGAAGCCCTTCAGTTCCTCAGGATGCCCTCCCTCCAGAGCCCAAAACCCCAAAGACCTTGCTGCTGCCCTTGGGGAAAAAAAAACAACCTTTATTGTTGTCTGTTCCCTTAGAGCTTAAATCCCGTGAGGTGAAATAAATGTGAAACCGCTAGGGAATTGGATGAGTGCAAGGGAATAAATTCACAGATAAATTTATATGATGTGTTCCTAAAATCTTACTCTCTAATTCAGCAGCCTTAAAACAGTCACAGCTCTGCAGGTTGTGTGTTCCTGTCTGTTGTGCTCCGTGCAGGGGCTGAGGGCAGTGTTTGCTGTGGGCAGTGTTTTGCCATGGTCAGTCCCTGCCGTGCTTCTGTGGGTACCTGCAGGGGTAGCCCTGCTCAGCTGGCAGCTTGAGACAAGGCAGATGATCCTGGGTCACCTGGGAAAGCTGCTGCTCTCACACAGGTGCTCTCTCTGTCCTTTCCAGTTGCTATTCTGACTGCCAGGATACGCACGCTCGAGGAGCACCTCCAGAAGCATCCCAAGGTAACTCGGGAATCTGAGCCCACACACAGCGGCTGCTCAGGTGGTTTTCTCAGTTTATAACAAAAGGATTTTAATCCTGGTGATTATGGGTTTCCTAAGGAGGTTTATAAAATAGTTACAGCTGTTCCCTGGTGCCAGTGTGGGGAGCTGCTGTCTCAGGCACAGCTGGATTTGCGCTGACTCTGCTCTGTGTTCTGGTTTGTTACTGTAGTGGAGGAAACAGCTGAGCAGATTCCTTTGGGCAGAGTTGAGCTCCATTTCTCCTCACTGCAGGATGTGGCTTCACCACTTAGTTTTCCACTGCATTAATGAATGCAGCTGCAGTAATAAAGAGCAAAGTCTGTGCTTACTCTTCTCATGGCAATGTTTGGTGGACAGCGCTGTGTGAATGTCCCACTCCCCTGCTTGCAGCTACCTAGGTTCAAGCCCAAATTTGAGACATCTTGACTGAATTTATGTTCATAAAACAGATATCAAAGATTCTTTATGCAGGAGCAAAAAGTGGGAAGTGGATTGATAACTATATTTGAAAGAAGTGCATAATTGTTACTCATGAAAACGTGAAGAGAAAACAAGAGAACAGAACCGAGCTTTTTATGACAAGCCAGAAGCTGTACCAACTGTTGCAGAGAAGTTGGACCTTTTGGAATTCCTTGGCTGAAGCCTGTTCTTTACACAAATCACTTGTATAGGACAGGGAGATGTCTCCTGTGAGGGATTGCTACACTTGAGCCCTTCCAAAGAACAGCCAGACAGTCAGAGCCAAGTCACAGTTTATTTTCATATTTCATTTCTGGCAAAAAAAAAGGTAAATGCTTGTGTTACTCTGAGGCTTCAAGAGAAGCAGGTTTTAATCAGAAGACCTTCCCTGCAGCTTTGGTACAGCCTGAAACTGTACATAAGCTGAAAACAGTCTTCAGGGAAGGTGAAGGTGCATGGAAGGGAGAAAGCAATTCAGTGCAAAGTAAATTATATCTCCTTGGATCAGTTTGTGCTGACCTGATGTACTCGCAGCCTCTGCCAACAGAAGTTGTTCTAAGACTCTGTCCTTAACCTGATCGTTCTCTTTCAGCCAAAATCTGGTCAATTCTCAGTAATTTATGGGAGTGGCAGGACGCTCTGCCTGCAGTGGAGTGAACGTTGGGTGCTTTGCAGGACAAAAAGAACCGGCGGTTGCTGCTGATGGGTCTGGACCGGCGGAGGAAGATGCTGGGCTACCTGCGCCGGGTCAACTACAGCACCTTTGAGAACACCTGCAAGGAGCTTGGCATCCAGTACAGCCCCCCCCAGCCCTACAGCCGCCACGTCACTAAGCGCTGGCTGGTCAAGAAGGCTTTGTGCATCAAGGTATGGAGCGGGCTGGACAGGGAAAATCCCTCTGTAAAAGTTACAAATGGCTGATAGCTGAGTCCTCTTAAGCCAGGCTTTGAATTTGATCCTGTCTGTAGAGAATTGTCTGAGCTCAGCCAAGAGCTCCATGGGGGATATTTATGTCACAGGCATTGACACATGCTGGGGTGGGCCACTGGTTTGCTCAAAACTGAGTTATTAAAACCAGCTTTTTTCTCAAATCCTGGTATGGGATCCAGTAAGTGAGATAATTTGATGGCAGTTTGGAACAGAAATGTGGGTGCACCCACTGTCTGTCCTGATTTGCTCAGAATATGAGAGTTTAACTGCTGCGTGCAGTAGATTTTGGTATAACTGAGCCAGAAGCAAAAGCTGGACATGCCTTAGGTTTGTAAATGCTAAATTTCAGTCCAATTAAATTAATAACCAAAGGACTGGACCAAAGGTGTCCAAGGAATGACTAGACATGGCACTCAGTGCTCTGGTCTGGTTGACAAGGTGGGGATCGGTCACAGGTTGGACTCTGTGGTCTCAGAACCTGAATGAACCTCTCCAGCCTGAATGATTCAGTGATTGACTGGGTGGCTGTAACAGAATAATCTGAGATGGTTCCCTGGAGCAAGGAAAGCACAGAGGGAGGATTTGACCTGGTTCCTGCTGGAACTGCTCTGCCTGCAGCAGACAGCCTGGGGAGCAGCTCTGAAGGTAACTTTCTCTCTCCCTTCTGCTTCCACAGGTGTTCGAGGAGAAGCAAAAGCTCAAAGCAGCTGAGAGACTGAAGCAGAGGCGAGAGTGGCAGGCGAGAGCAAGGGCTGCACGGGAACGGCAGGAGAAGCAGGCACAGGAGAAGCAGGCACAGGAGGGGACACCTGTGTAGTGGCACAGCCAGGCTGGCACAGCCAGGCTGACAATAAACACCTGCCCAAAGACCTCAAGCCTCTTTGCTCTTGTCTGTGCCGTTCTGAGCACCTGGGAAGGGCAGTGGGTGGTTTAAGTGGTTTAGAAGTTTAATTTCCAGCTGTGTGCTGGGCAGGTTGGTCTGTGAGAGGACCTGGAGGCTTCAGCAGGTCAGTCAGTGGGAACATCTCAAGGGCTGTCTGTGTCCTGACAGCACAGCCAGTCCAGAAGTTTGTGCTGTCACATTTTCTTAGATATTTATAAACTGAAACTTAAGACATTTAGATTGGACATTATGGTCCTGGCACAGGTTTCCCAGAAAAGCTGTGGCTGCCCCTGGATCCCTGAAAGTGTCCAAGGCCAGGTTGGTGATTTCTAGCTCTCCTGTGAAGTCGCTCTTCAGGCAATGCAGGGATAAAGAACAGGAACCTCATATAGCATTCCACAGAGAGCAAAGCCTTTATTATAGCAGAACACTCTGTGAAGGGTGCCAGGAACAAGAGCTCCCCCGAACTGCAGAGAAACGGGATTATATGGGGAAGGCAGGGGGCAGGGTAGAGCAACAGGGCGAATGGTCTGAGGGCCCAGAACCAAAACAAGGAAAAGAGACCAACAGGGTACAGGCTGTTAACATAAAGAAACAGAGCACGGTGAGGGGTAGCTTTCTTCTCCATCAACTGTAAGGGGCCTCGTTTGGGAAGTATCTCTGAGGAGTGTTTCAGATTATTTTGGCCCTCAGGCCTCACTCTGCCTCAGCGCAGGGTGTTCTGTGCTGAGGGCTTATTGCCCTCCACAGACTGGGACGATGCGCGCACTCAGACCCAATGATGCCGGCAGGGATTGGGACGATACGCGCTCAGATCGAGGGCGATGCGCACGCGCGGCCCGACCGGCCAAGACGGCGCGCTCCGATTGGCCCCGCGGATGCCTGGCAACGGCGGCGGCGGCGCGGGGAGCGGGAGCGGGGCCGGGCCGGGCGGGCCGTGCCGTGCCGTGCCGTGCCGTGCCGTGCCGTGCCGTGCCGTGCCGTGCCGTGCCGGAGCCATGTCGGCACGGACGCTGCCGCTGCTGTTCCTGAACCTGGGCGGGGAGATGCTCTACATCCTGGACCAGCGACTGCGCGCCCAGAGCATCCCCTGGAGAGAAGGCGCGCAAAGGTCAGCGGCGGGCGGGGGCCGGGCACGAGTCCCTCCGGTGCCACCGGGAGCCGCTGCCGGTGTGGGGCTGGCGGCAATGCCGGTGTGGGGTTGGTGGCAATGCCGGTGCGGAGTTGATGGCACTGCCGGTGTGGGGCTGGTGGCACTGCCGGTGTGGGGCTGGCGGCACTGCCGGTGTGGGGTTGGTGGCACTGCCGGTGTGGGGCTGGCGGCACTGCCGGTGTGGGGATGGTGGTGGCACTGCCGGTGTGGGGCTGGCGGCACTGCCGGTGTGGGGATGGTGGTGGCACTGCCGGTGTGGGGTTGGTGGCACTGCCGGTGTGGGGCTGGTGCCAGTGCCGGTGTGGGGTTGGTGGCACTGCCGGTGTGGGGTTGGTGGCAGTGCCCGTGTGGGGTTGGTGGCACTGCCGGTGTGGGGATGGTGGCACTGCCGGTGTGGGATGGTGCCAGTGCCGGTGTGGGGCTGGTGCCAGTGCCGGTGTGGGGTTGGTGGCACTGCCGGTGTCCCCGGGCAGGGCTCTGTCCCCGATAGCAGCTCGGCTGCTCCCCCTGCCTTGCCGGTTCCCATAGAATCACGGAATGAACCAGGTTGGAAAAGACCTTTAGGATCATCTAGTCCAGCCTGTGACCCAACACCATCTCAATCAACTAAACCATGGCACTGTGCCACGCCCAGTCCTTTTTCAAACGCGTCCAGGGATGGTGACTCCACCCCATCCCTGGGCAGACGATTTCATTGCCCAATCACTTTTTCAGTAAACAATTTTTTTTTCTAACACCTAATTTAAACTTCCCATTTTTTTTCTAATTTAAACTTCCCTTGGCGCAGCTGAAGGCTGTGTCCTCTCGTGTCAGATGTCGCACCGGGACACACAGGGACATGCTGTGCTGTCACCAGAGGATGCTGTGAACTGACGGCATCACTGCTGGCCCGGGACAGGAGTTTCTTTGGCCCGATTTCAGGGCTCCATCACAGTAATTATCACAGAAATCAACCCTCAGCGTTGTGTGGACTCCACTGGGAAGCACAGCCCTCTGGGTTGATCAGCTCGCTGAGTTCCTGTGATAAGAACAGCCCAAAGGTGTTGCTGAGATTGGTTTGGGAGGGTCTCACATACAAGGGGAAAGTGGAGTCCGTGCCAGTGTCTCTGCGCTCAGTTTGGGGGCTAAAACTTCAGAAATGCACTTTTGGAATCAAAACTACTCAGGATTTGGTTATGTCAGCCCAGTTCTGGGCTGTTTGGGGCAGACCAGGTTGCTTTGCAATGGGAAGGAGTTTCCAGGAATAAATTTGTAAATCCTATGCAGACACAGCACATGCAATTGCATGAAATTCAAATACCAGTACAGCTCCTGAAACCCTTGTCTGGCTTTTATACAATCTCATTTGGCCAAAATCCTTGTGTAAACAGAGCCTCATGCCTTCACGTGGGGCTTGAAACTCCAGCTCACAGCCAAAGCACCTCTGTATTTACCACTTCAAATTAAAGCTTTGCTTTACAAGTCCTTGCACCTCTCTGTCAGTGGATGGGGAATGTGCCTTGGGAAGTTCTGTGATGTTTAAATAAAAAATCAACTTGATACAAGCTTGGTATTGTTACCCCTTCTGCCTGTCCTTTATGAAGTGCTAAACAACAAAGGGTTCACTGTGTAATTATTGTATTGTTTAATTATTCATGTGTGTCTTGATGAGGGAATGATCTGACAGAAGTTTACTGCTGTTCATACAGGGACAAGTTTAGGATTTTAGATAAATTAAATCTTGGTGGAGTGTCTCAGTTGGAGAATTGGACTGCTTCAGTTTGTCCACACATGGATTTCTTTTTCTTCTAAAAAACTGTGTTAACTTAACTGAGATGTGGTTCATCCTCACTGAGGTGTTTGTTGATGCTTATAGCTGTTCACTCAAATGTTGGTTACTTGTAAGTGCAAAATACAGCTGAAAACTACCCAAGCTCATGCAAAGGATAAAATTTGATGTGCACTGAAGCAGCAGGATTTTATCCAAGGGGAGGGAGAGGTTCTCATTCAGTGATGAATGATGATGAGAAGAGACAAAAATCCATTAGTTAGCTTTTTCTTTTAACTTTATTTCTTATTATTTCTTTTCTTCTCCTTGCAACTCTTATTCTTACATCTTGAACTGCTGTTTTGTTTTATATGCTTCGTGTAGATGAATGGACAGATGTGGACAGGAAAAGAGGTACAGTAACTGCTGACTGCATGCACCAGTCCAACCCCACGTGCACACCTGGGGCCCATCGTGCCTGAACACCTGAGGCTGTTCCTGCAGCCTTCAGTCAGTGTCACAAATGAACAGTAACGCTCACCTGGTCCTTAAATGCCCTTTTGGCTGTAAATCAGTGAAAAACCAGACCATATCTTAAAATCATATGGCCTCAAAAATCAGCTGTTAATTTAACCAAGACTATGAATGGATCAAGACTTTTTATCCTGCTGGTCTTGCCTGCAAAAATGGTATTTGTGTTTCTTTACCACTGTTTCCATGCAACTGTAATATATAATATAATGTAATTCGTGTAAAGTTGTAAATTGAATGTAGAATAAGCAATGTCTGTATGAGTAAAGTAATAAAAACTTAAAAACCAAAAGCTGCAAAGGGAAGAAAAAGAATTGCTTAATCGCAATACTGTAACTTCCAACAAAAGCTAAAGAGCTCGGGTTAGGAAGACAATAGACCTAGCCGCAGCGGAGATGGCCCTGTCTAGAGAGGCACCCAAGCTACGAGGACCCAATAAGCACCCTTGGTTAAAGATAATCAACGCCATGGAAAAAAATACATCTGAATGCCCGGTTTCGTAAACTGAGATCTACAAGATACATCTCCATGCCGCCTTCCCGAAAGCCAAGACATGTCCTCATCAAAATTCATCATCTCCCAGGATATAGTTTTGTCCAGCCCAACGCTGTAAAA